>CM074724.1:196779832-197254172 GCA_037306005.1 Rhinophrynus dorsalis
CAAGAAGAGAAGAACCTGAAGGGTGGCAGAGATTTGAAGGGAATCCTGTAACCTTCTGAAACCACCTGTAATACCCACTGATCCACAACAGAGCCTGTCAAAACACTCAAAAAGTGATGCGGGCAGCACCCCACTTGTCGCGGACCAGTATTCGGCAAGTCATGTCGAAGGAGGTTTGGTGGGCTTAGGTTTGGTGATGGCGTGTTTAGACCTCCACTGCTGCTTGAGGGTGGAACGCAGGGCCTGAGGGCCCACCGGGTTCACCCTAAACACTTTGCTTTGTTTGGGATGAAAAAGGCGATGCCTATTCACCTGAGGGGTGTGTTTAGGAACCTGAGGCAACAATGCGCTCTTACCCCCAGTGGCCTCACGGATGAGATTCTTCAGTTCAGGGCCAAAAAGAGAGGTACCCTGAAAGGGAACAGAAATCAGTGATTTCTTAGAGATCAAGTTAGCAGACCAGATCTTCAGCCACAGCATGAGCCTAGCAGTCACAGAAGCCGATTCCATGGCTTCAAGCCAAACTGCATCAAAGAAAGCATCAGTAACAGTGCTGAGCTTCAGAAATGTTGGCCAAAAGGGATAAAAGGTTTTGGAGTACCTTTGTGGATAGCAGCAGTCAGCTGTTCAGTCCAAACAGCAATAGTCTTATTGACTCATGCTGAAGCAAAGGTGGGTCACAGACGCACCTATGGCAGTGAAGTTAGCCTTAAAAACAGCATCAAGTTTTCTGTCAGCCAAGTCTTTGAGAGCTGAAGCGTCCTCCACAGCTAAAGCAGTGGACTTAGAAAGCCTGGAAATGGGGGAATCAACCTGAGGAGGAGTATCCCATTGAGTAAAGGCAGTTTCAAAAAAGCTATAAAGCTTAGAGAACCTTTTTGACAGAGAAAAGTGCTTGTCAGGAGTCTTCCACTCATCCAGGATAATCTGATCCTGAGTGGGATCTTCTTGGGAATTTGAAAGACATCAGAGTAGCCTGTGGCTCTACAGGAATAGAGGGAATATTTAAAGTGGTTAACACCGCCTTAATGAGACCCCTCAGCAGAGGGCTCAAGGTCAGCTTCAAAGGGGTCACCGTGAAACTGGGAAGAAGCCCCTTCAGAACACACACCATCCTCAGACTCCATCTGAATCCACAAAGGAAGAATCAGATAAATCAGGAATGCCAGGGGTCTTAGGGGCCACAAACCCAAAGGAAGTTGGGTGCTTCCAGGACTGAAGAACCCCCTGGAGAGAAAGAGGAAACTGTGCCATAGAGGACTCTAAGTCCTTGACCCAAAGTGGCTATTGGTCATGGGTGGAAGGCCCTGGCAGAGACGCAGGGGCCGCATCACATGAGAGTCATAAATGTCCAGAATACCCCATAGGAAGCCTTGAGTGGCATGAGAAACAATACGTGGGGGGGGGGGGTCTGAGACGCCCCTAAGTCCTTAGCCTTAGGCCTAGCTCCATGTCCAAGTGGATCTGTCATTCTAACAGGAGAAAGTGTAAGTACAGTAAAGGAAGACCCAAATACTGTTACCCAGATTAAGGATTTCACCCCAGAAAGCCTAAAATGCACTTATCTGATGAGGGAAGGGTTAACCTGAGGAAGAGAGCTGAGGAGACCAAGCCCTGAGTATGATACTCGTGTAGACAGGAAAACAAAATGGTAACCGCACAGGGAACCAATTAGAAAACGGCCCGCAAAAGGGGTGTTTATGGGAAATGTATTTTTCCCAATACAAAGTACCAAAAACTAAAACCAAATCCCACCAACACCCCCAAGACACTGAAAATATCCACTGGATATTCAGGGATTGGGAGACAAGAAGAATGAGCCATCACTCAACTCGGTACACAGAGCGGTTGCAGAGATATTTCCCAAAGCAGCTGTCCCATAGAGATCAATGGTGCATTGTGGCTATGCAGTAAGGCGTGCCCTTAAAGGCACGGGATTCAAATTAAACATGTAAAACTAAAAAGTGTTTAAAAAGTATAAAACACTCATATATAAACATCTAACATGAAGTATGAATTTAAGTTCCCAAAGTGACCAAGAGTGTCAGGGAGGGGGTTAAGTACCACATAACATGCAAAAATGCACCAAAGATCCACAAATCAGCAGCAATTATAATAATAACACCAAAAATGAGTGCAGGAATTACTGAGAACTCCAATGATGCCCTTTGCAGAAGGGAACTGTGGGACAGTGGGCCATGGCACTCAAAGAGTTGCTCACCTTTCCTGCAGGACTTATACCTTCAGATTACCATTGTAAGGAAGACGCCTCAGAGACTCCCTCTGGAGAGAGAGACAGACAAAGGCTACATGGTTCTCTCCCAGGGCTGAAAAGGTCCACAAACAGCTCCTGTAAACTGGGCAGTCCACCATGAGAAGCCTGTAATGGTAATCCCCCTAATGGGGGGATCTGGATACCCCATATCAAAGTAAAAAAATAATAAAATAACTAAAACTAAGCAGAACTGTTCACAACCTTCCTATCAGAATGAGGAACAAATCTTAACTGGAGGGGAGTGGTTAGATAGCCTGTTATGGAGGAGAGGGAGGCTCCACCCCTGCACTTCTTTGAAGAATTTTTCCAACCTACTGTGAGGAGCTGTTGCCTCCCTGTGGTACCTGTAAGCTATAATGGATGATAGAGAAATAATAATTAGAACAAAAGAATAGTGTAGGGTATGCCTTAGAGAGGACACAGAAGAAAAAAAATATTGGGGAGTAAATGTTTCCCTTTCTTCTGTGTCCTCTCCATTGCATATAATAGGACATACAGAAGCAGTGAACCAGAAGGGAGGGAGAAACTTATATAGGAACCAAAGCCACAAACATCTAGCCACTGTTTTGGTTGAAACAATAGTAACATAAAAATACTATCATCATACTGGAACTATTGCCTCCAGCACCTTCCTTCCAAATCTTGCATCTGCTGATGCTAGAACATCCACTTTATAATGTTTGGCAAATGTAGATCTGGAAGCCCAGGTAGCCACTTTACATATATCTTTAGCTGAGGCTTCAGCCTTTGTGGCCCATGATGTTGACAGATATCTGGTTGAATGGGCTGTTATCCTTGCTAGTACTTGAATATTTGCTTCCTCATATGTCATTTGAATACAGTCTTTAATCCACCAGGATATAGAGGCCTTGGAAGTTAATTTGCCTTTGTATTTCCCAAAGAAATAGATAAATAAAGATTGACTGTCTGAACTCCTTTGTACGGTCTGAATAGTAAGATAAACATTGTACAAGATACAGGTTACAAAATGTTTGTTCTGTATCATTTTTGGGTGCAGAACAAACTCCTGAATGAGATGAAAATCCGTTACCACCTTAGATCTAAAGGAGGCTTGTGTTATCAGTACTGCTTTATTCTAATGGAAAACAATATATGGGGACTTACAGGATAGTGCCTGTAGTTCACCTACCCTACGTGCAGAAGTAATTGCTGTTAAAAATACTGTCTTCTTGTTAGGTTCTGCAAAGAAATCTTATGCATGAGTTTGAAAGCTTTGGACTCAGACAATTGCTCTAGCACTAGATTAAGATCCCCATGGGGGAAAAATATTTTTAATAGTTGGTCTTACTTTACTTAAGGCCCTGAAGAATCTCTTTACTAAGGGGTCTTCAATAAACTGGACCCCAAGAATAGCCGACAAGGCAGACAACTGGACCTTTAAGGATGCTGACTTAAGTCCTAATTCAAAACCCTGCTGTAAAAAAATCAAACTCTTGATGCAGAAAGGTCTTGTCTAGACAACCGACTGTCCAATAAACCTTTGATGTTGAGGCTTTTCTTCCTGCTACAATAGTATCTGCTACTGCTGATAATATCCCTCTTGCAGCCCCCTCGCTCAGCCTCCATGCCGTTAACTGCAAGGCGGCCGGGATGGGGTGACAAATTGGCCCTTGAGTTAGTAACCCCTGAAGAACTGGAAGCATCCATGGTGGTTTAGCTGAGGATACCTTACCCTCCTTGGCCAGTTTGGAGCAATTAGGATGACCAATGCTCTGTCTTGTCTTATTTTCCTGAGCACATCCAGGAGAATAGGTATCGGAGGGAAAATGTAGGCTAGATTGAATGACCACTGTCCTAATGCATCCTGGCACACTGCTTTAGGGTCTGTCCATCTCGAAAATAACTTTTTGCATTTTGAACTGAGGTGGGATGCCATCAGGTCCATCTCTGAAAGGCCCCAACTTTTTGTTATCTGCAGTAATACTGATTCTTTTAGTGATCACTCTACCTGATCTATTCTTGTCCTCCTTAGGTAATCTGCAATTGCATTGAGATTTCTTGAAATGTAAGTTGTTGATATGGTCAGAAGATTGTTTTCTGCCCAGGCCAGTAGCCTGCTGGTTTCGGCCATCAGGGTTCTGCTTCTTCTGCTGCCCTGGTTTTTGATGTGACTACTGCCCAACTGTGTGATTTTATCAGCACTGTCTCTCCTCTGAGAAATGAGCTCAACTGAAGGAGGCACGTTCATCTCCAGTATGTTTATGTGTAACTTCTTTTTCTGTCTTTGACCATAGTCCCTGCATGGTCTGTGAGTTCCACACTCATGCCCAGCCGCTGAGACTGGCATCTGTCGTGAGGATTTCCCATACTGGAGGTATCAACGAGTGCCCTTGTAACTGGCAGTAGGCCCTTACTGAAAGACTTATGGGCCTCTGAACTTTTAGCCCTTATGCGACCACTTGTTGAACTTTATGAGAACATTTATCTCAACATACAGCTTGCTCACAAGAACTTAATGAGACAGAATTGCAGGACTGTGGGGCCGACGACCCCTTGTCTGATTATTGGGCTAAACTGTTTATCGACAAGCAAGAGACAGTGGGAATTGTCGCTGGAACATCGAATTGTCGAGAGAACATCGTACCAACGGCGGGGACAGTAGACGAAGGCCCGATTGCTTCAATCTCTGACACAGACATTCAAATAACTTCCATAGCCTAACAGTGAAAAGTAGGCAGCTCAGTGATTGGCCAACAGGTCGTTCATACTGGTATTTGATTGGTCAGGGTTGAAGTGGGACATTCAAAGTAGTCGACCAACGACTCCAGCCTCTGACCTATCACGGTGCCCGTGTTATTACTGGAGACATTATGACCAGTGCTACTTCCCGATTCCTTTTATTGGCTAACGTGGTTTTGCTCCACCCAGAGCTAGCCCTTAAATACTGAGCCCTGTCACTTCCGCTGTGCCCTTTCCTGGTGTTCCCATTGCTAGCGCTTGTTCCTATATTCGTGTGAAACCTGTGTTATGATCCAGACTGCCTGACTACTCTGCCTGTATACGTTCCTGCTCTGTGTACCGACCCGGATTGGCTGACGTTCCTGCTTTGTGTACCGACCCGGTTTGGCTTACGTTCCTGCTCTGTGTATCGATCTGGCCTGGCTCACTGCTCCACCCGGTGATCCGGTGAGGGGCTGTCCTCCGGTGTCCTCTCTGTCTATGGACAGATCCTCTGGCTGCCTCGTTTGGTGCTCCGGCAGTTTAGTTACTGTGACCCAGTCACCGAGTTTGTACCTAGAGATCCTACACCCCGGTGTTGGAATCAATCAAGTTGCACTACGGTATGCTTGACCTGTTCACCGCTTACAAGCTGAGGTTGGTTTGTGTCCTGGGCGCCTCAGCTTCTCCCCACCATCTGGCAGCTGATTTCAGGTCTGAGCGTTCGTTAACCCCTTGCGGGTTGGTGCCATTGCACATTGGGTCACAGTCAATTGCAGTCTCGGTTTGGCGTTACTCTTTGACTACAGTTTCAGTCCTCCTCTAACTGTTCCGGCAGTCTGCCACTTGTCCAGGGCCTCCGTTTACTCCTGTGTGGCCTAAGTCGCTATTGTGTCACTCTCTGCGTAGTGAGTGTCCTGTGGGCCTTTGCGCTATTAGGGCCTGTCCGTACCTCCTGGCCTAATAGCAACCATTTCTCCACTGTCTCGTTTTGGATTCACATGAACTGTAACCTGACCTGTGGCAGTGTTGTACCTTTGTGTCTCACTGGACCCATGTGGGTTATTGATTTCTACTGTAACCTGACCTGTGTCCGTATTATATTTGTCTATATATACTGGACCCGTGTGGGTTATTGATTTCTACTGTAACCTGACCTGTGTCAGTAGTATATTTTATATATATATATATATATATATATATATATATATATATATATATATATATATACATATACATATACATATACCAAACATATAAGTCCTAGCACTCTTCCAATCAAAATCAATGGCCTGGGTGCCTGGTTCCATCAAAGATGCATACAGTTTTGTAGTTCAAGGACCGCACTCACAGGACTTCCAGATGCTTCAAAATTGTGCAAAGTTTCGGCCCTGCCTTGGGCCTTTGTCAAGATAGGTTACAGAAAGAGTGTGAAAAGTACCCTTAAATACCCTAAGATGGCCTCTGAATGACATCAAAGATCATGTGACATATTGAACAAAGAAACAAGCTTATATTCATACTAAAGAATAAAGTTTAAACAGAAAAAAATAAAAAGGAAAAAAGAAGGAAAAGGAAAACCAATGTATTAAGAAAAAAATTTAAAAAAAAACAGGTGTTTAAAAAAACAACCCTAGGTAAAGGGTAGAGGTCAGAGGGCAATGTGGATAAACAAACAGCAAAGAAAAACATACACAAATAATTTCAACATTAAATAAATGAATTAAGTCAGTATCCATGTATACAAATGACACTAAAATATATAGAGTATAGATAGAAATTGTATAGCAATATTGCATATTGAGATGATTACAAACATAATGCAATTCCCAGATGTTAACCCCCTGAGCGCCAGAGTGGCACGGAACGCACCGCAATTTCTATCTATACTCTATATATTTTAGTATCATTTGTATACATGGATACTGACTGTAACGGATACCCAAGTCCTTGGGTTGGACTCAGGCCGTCGTTCCAGGTTTCTCCCTCCAGGGGTCAGCTACAAGTAGGCAGCTCCACAGGTTCTTCCAGCAGCAGTTCTTCCTAGGATGGGGGACAACAGAAGTCTCTTGATACCATCCAGCAACAGAGAGACAGGAGCCAGTTCAAGTTCAAACTGCACACACTTTATTGTACAAACTTCCAGTCTTATATACATGGTGAACCACATCAAGATACAAGACAGATGGTGTAAACATAACACAAAGGGCCAGACATGATTACATTATTCATACAAAGGGACTGATGAGGGGTAAAGGATGAGGGACTCGAATACACATCTTTACACAATGGCCAGGGGGTTGAAGCATCTTTGAATATTCCGCTTCAACCCCTGGCCAATCAGGAGCCTGGAATCCGATGGCCAATCCTGGCCAAGATCATCAATGCTGTCTCAGCCAATCGGAACCAGTGGGCGGGCAGCTAACTGGCCAATCCAAGGGGCGCCTACTTTTCCCCATGCAAAGTCAATGGAGTCCCTTTAACTCCGACTGGCCAATCAGGGAGCCGCCTACTTTCCCATGTAAAGTCTATGGGGTTTTTCTGTACAGGTTGCCCCGCATAGCAGCCAGCCTACAGCTCCGTTCTACCCGTGAATTCAGTCTTTTGGAGGAGCTGTTCTCGACGTAACCCCAACCAAACAGTCAGACTCTGATCCACGGGCCGCCAAAATGACCCTTAGGCAGTGGGCTGCCGTAGTTTTATAAATCAGGGCCAAGTAACGGCCTAGGGTCCGTTACACTGACTTAATTCATTTATTTAATGTTGAAATGATTTGTGTATGTTTTTCTTTACTGTTTGTTTATCCACATTGCCCTCTGACCTCTACCCTTTACCTAGGGTTGTTTTTTTAAACACCTGTTTTTTTTTAATTTTTTTCTTAATACATTGGTTTTCCTTTTCCTTCTTTTTTTCCTTTTTATTTTTTCTGTTTAAACTTTATTCTTTAGTATGAATATAAGCTTGTTTCTTTGTATAATATATGTCACATGATCTATGATGTCATTCAGAGGCCATCTTAGGGTATTTAAGGGTACTTTTCACACTCTTTCTGTAACCTATCTTGACAAAGGCCCAAGGCAGGGCCGAAACGTTGATAATAAACTTTGCACAATTTTGAAGCATCTGGAAGTCCCGTGAGTGCGGCCCTTGAACTACAAAACTGTATATTATATATATCTATCTATTGGACCCGCGAGGGTTATTCTAATTTGTGTTTTTCAATAAAACTGTGTTTTTACCTAACCTTTTGTGTCTGAGTGTCCATAAAACCATTACATGACCATTGTCTCCCAAAAGATGCGTATTCTAACCACTCCAGTCAATTGCTATTCTGTACTGTACTAAGACTCCCTGATGTGAGCTAATGTAATAAAGTCTGGTTCTTGTGGTTTGTGTATACCATTTGTTGATGCCTATTGTGTCCTTTGTTCCACCCTCTGACTTGAGGGGTTCAAACTCTGTATAAAAAGCCTGACCCCGTTCAATAAAGCAGTCTCCAGTGTTGTGCTTGCCTGGATGGTCTAAAGAGTCCGCTTTGACTCCCATCCCTGAAAGGCATATAGAGCTATTCACACTAATCTCCAGGAGTTCCTGACTTAGACTCGGCGAAGCATCGAACCTCTCCGACTACCTCCGCTCGATTTCGTAACCAGAGACTCAGCGACGCTCGACCTGGTGTCGGATCCCTCAGGTCATCGACTCTGCAGCTATTTATCACGGTGCCCGTGATTGCTGACTTTTGCTGTCAGTCAGGTGTGCGTGCGCTCCATTGGTCGCCTGTCTATTGCCCGCCGAGTATTGCCTTTATAGACTGGGCTGAGGCACCCTTTGGTTGCCCTTTCGTGGTGTCTCTATGTCAGTAGTCACCTGCCTTGTACCTGTATCTTTGGGCCTGTTTGCTCTGTTACCAGTGTCAGCGATTCATCCAGACGCCAGTGTCACTCCAGTGTGGTTCCTGCCTCAGTTCCTGATCCGGTTGGGCTGACGTTCCAGCTTCCGTTCCTGATCCAGTGCCGCCATTGTTCCTGCTCCATTCCTGACCCAGGTTGGCTGTCCTGCTGTTCCAGTAGCTGTCCTGGCCTGTCTATCGTTCCTGCTCCTGGATTCTGACTGGCATCTGTCTCATCGACCTTGAGCATCTGGGCGACATTCTGATCATTGGTGTGCTCCAATCCACCGGGTGCTAGTCGCCCACATTACAGCACCGGCACAGCGTTTCCGTTGTCCAGTACGCGGTACTGGTTTACTCCACATTCGCCGGTTGCTGCTGCCTCCAATATTGCACAGTTTGGGCGATCCTGCTGTCCAGTACGCGGTACTGGTTTACTCCACATTCACCGGTTGCTGCTGCCTCCAAAACTGCACCGGTTGGGCGATCCTGCTGTCCAGTACGCGGTACTGGTTTACTCCACATTCACCGGTTGCTGCTGCCTCCAATATTGCACTGGTTGGGCGATCCTGCTGTCCAGTACGCGGTACTGGTTTACTCCACATTCACCGGTTGCTGCTGCCTCCAATATTGCACTGGTTGGGCGATCCTGCTGTCCAGTAAGCGGTACTGGTTTACTCCACTTTCACCGGTTGCTGCGGCCTCCATTATTGAACCGGTTGGGCGTTACTGTTGTCCAGTACATGGTACTGGTTTACTCCATATTTACCGTGTGCTTGTTGCCTCCATTACTGCACCGGTAGGGCGTTCCTGTTGTCCAGTACTTGGTACTGGTTTATTCTATTACACCGGTTGCTAGCATATTCTTTACTGCACCGGTAGGGCGTTCATAGTGCTGTTCAGTACATGGTGCTGGGTTCCTCCATATTCACCGGGTGCTAGTTGCCTCCATTATTGCACCGGTTGGGCCTCCCTGGTTGTCCTATACGGATACTGGTTTGCTCCACTGTACCACCTTGTGCTGCTGCTTCCATCTATACAGCACTAGTGGAGCTGTCCTTCAGTCATTTAGGCTGCCTTGCCCGGTATATTGGCAGGGCCGGTAGAGCCTTATTCCTACAACTGTGTCATTTTCCAGGCTGTCCTGCCCGGTATATTGGCAGGGCCGGTAGAGCCTTAGTCTGATTACTGTTCCATACCTTAGGCTGCCTTGCCCGGTACATTGGCAAGGCAGGTAGAGCCTACCATACTGTATCTTGTAAAGCTACTGTTTGAACCTATTTGTGTATGTGATATATATGTATGTTCAGGACCCCTGAGGGTTCCCATTAAACTTTTCAATAAAGTTTGATTTTTATGTTACTCTGTTTCTGAGAGTCAAAACAAACCGCGACAGTACGAAAGGGCCATGACCTCAGACAGTAAGAGTGAAGGTAATGCACAGAACATCCATTGGAGGATGGATGTACATGAGCAACCTTTGGATCAGTTGGCGTTGGCCATCCAAACTATTCTTGAGCATACTGTACTTACTGACAAGTCTGTTTCAAGTCTGGTGGTCTCCCCAGTTTCGACACCAGAGAATGATACTGTTACCTCTGTGGCTGCAGTCAAAGGGCTGACCGCTTCCGCACCATTGCCACTCAGATATGATTGTGAACCCAGTCTGTGCAGAGAGTTTATCAATCAACTTGAGATATTTCTGGAGTTGACCTCTCATGCCTTTCCCAATAATCGCAGTAAAGTTGGGTTTATGATATCCTTATTGACCAGGCGAGCACTGGCATGGACCAATCCCTTATTGGAGAATGCGAAACCTTGCACAAAGAATTTCAGGGAATTTGTGCAAACATTTAGGAGAGTATTCGAGATCCCTGGTAGAACCACCTCTGCTGCACAACGTCTAATGGAAATTCAACAGGGCAAGCAGACTGTGGGCGAGTATGCCATAGAATTCCGTACACTAGCAGCAGAGGAAGGTTGGAACAATGAGGCGTTGCTGGCTGCCTTTGCTCAGGGTCTGGGCGATTATATCAAAGATGAAACTGCAGCTAGAGAGCTGCCTAATGATCTGGACAAATATATTGATTACGCAATTCGAATTGACACTCGGATCCGTGACAGGCTTATGGCTAAGGACCGTAGGGTACGGTCAAAAAGCACTGGGCCTAGCAGTTAATTTTGCCTACCCATCCCTCCCTCGTTGCCTAAATCCAATGACCATGCACGGGAACCTGGTGAACCTATGCAATTAGGCTTTACCAGGTTAACCAAAGAGGAACGAGCACATCGCAGGAGGCAGGGGTTATGTTTATACTGTGGTAAAACTGGGCACTTGCTAAGAACCTGTCCCATACATCCAGGAAATGAACGCACCTAGGGTACCTTGGGGGACAGGCCCTAGGTGGTGTTCATCCGTCCCCAGGTTTGAGCATACAAACACCCACCATCCAGGTTGTACTCTCGTGGGCAGATCGCTCTGTGGAGGTTCTGGCCCTGATTGATTCTGGTGCTGCCGGATATTTTATGGATAATGCCTTTGCTGAACGGCACAAGATTCTGATGGTTAAAAGAGAATCCCCTCTGGCCATTGAGGCTATTGATGGCAGACCACTGCAACCTACCCAGGTTACGTTTGAAACAATGCCACTTCCTATGACTATTGGGGCACTTCATAAAGAGGAACAGCAGTTTCAGATAATCATGCAGTCATTCTGGGTTTCCCTTGGTTGCAATTGCATAATCCCCAGTTTGACTGGCAAAAGTGGGAGATTTCTGCCTGGTCCCAATATTGTATGGAGCATTGGGTGTCTCACCCGGTGAAGATTCTGTGTGCCTCCCCTTCATTGCCAGACGAGTACCAACAATTCAGTGATGTTTTCAGTAAAGGGGAGGCTGGCACCCTGCCTCAGCACAGGTCCTATGATTATGCAATTGAACTACCCCTGGGGGTGGTACTGATTCTTTGTCTTGTGAGGAGAACCAAGCTATGGAGTTATATATTTCAGATGCCCTCAAAAGAGGGATCATCAGGAAATCCACCTCGCCAGCTGGGGATGGGTTCTTTTTTGTGAAGAAAAAGAATGGCGAGTTAAGACCATGCATTGATTACCGTGGCCTAAACAAGTTGATGCCTAAGAATGCGTATCCGATACCACTCATCACCGAACTATTTGACAGGTTAAAAGGTTCCTCAATTTTCACAAAATTGGACCTACGTGCAGCTTACAACATGATTTGGATCAGAGCTGGTGATGAGTGGAAGACGCCTTTTAACACTAGATCCGGGCACTATGAATATCTAGTGATGCCATTTGGTCTCTGTAATGCACCCGCAGTGTTTCAAGAATTAATTAATGATATCCTCAGGGATATGTTGCAGTCCTGTGTGGTGGTTTACCTGGACGATATACTTATTCACTCTGATGACTTGTCACAAAACAACAAGGATGTGTCCGAAGTGTTGCTCCGCCTACGTAAGAACAAATTGTATTGCAAATTGGAAAAATGCGAGTTTCATAGATCCAGTGTGTCCTTTTTTGGGTTTGTAATTGCCAAGAAGGGTATTGCGATGGATCAGGAGAAACTTGCGGCAGTCTTGCAATGGCCACGGCCGAAAGGCTTAAAAGCGATTCAGCGATTTCTGGGCTTCGCTAATTATTACAGGAAGTTTTTTAAGAACTTTTCCACGATTGTTAAACCATTGTCTGACCTTACTCATAAGGGCGCTAATCCTTCTCAATGGTCTGCTGCAGCTGAATGTGCTTTTGAGACATTGAAATCTGCCTTTGCAGCTGCTCCAGTGTTATCCCACCCCAACCCAGCTCTCCCGTTTACGTTGGAGGTCGATGCCTCAGAGATTGGGGCAGTACTCTCTCAAAGACTAGAAAAAGGGAGTACCCTCAGACCTTGTGGGTTTTTCTCAAAGAAATTGTCTGTTGCCCAGAGCCACTATGAAATAGGTGACAGAGAACTACTGGCTATCATTCTCGCTCTTAAGGAGTGGCATCATTTATTGGAAGGCACCAGAAATCCTGTATTGATTCTCACAGACCATAAAAATCTGACTTATCTATCAGAAGCTAAAAGATTGTCTTCTCGCCAGGCCAGATGGACGTTGTTCCTTTCCCGATTTAATTTTATTGTATCTTACTTGCCGGGTTCCAAGAATTTTAGGGCTGATGCCCTGTCTAGACAATTTGAGCCGGAGACAGACAGGGGCGAGGTCCCAGAACCAATTATACAGCCTGATTGTATATTGGCCACGTTACGTACTAGTATCATTTCGCCACTGGGGGAAGAGATTCTGGCCACCCAGGCTACTGCCCCTCCAGAAACCCCACTGGGCAAGTGTTTTGTTGATGAGCCATTCCGTACTAGACTACTTGAAACCTACCACTCCTCTAAAGCTGCTGGGCATATTGGTAGGGATCAATTAATATGGTCACTCTCACAAGTTTTCTGGTGGCCCTCCTTGAGGGCAGACTGTGCTGCATTTACCAATGACTGTGCCACCTGTGCTCATGCCAAGACCCCTAGACACCTCCCTGTGAGCCTACTTCAACCAGTGCCCAATGGCGAACGTCCCTGGTCTCACGTTTCTATCGATTTTATGAGAATTGCCAGTGTCTAGGGGATATTCCTTCATACTTATGGTGGTGGACAGGTTTTCTAAAATGGCTCATTTCATACCTCTCCGTGGCTTTCCCTCTGCCAAAGAATTAGTGGTGGTTTTCGTTAAGGAAGTATTCCGGTTGCACGGGGTACCTAGAGTTCTGGTGTCCGACCTGGGGAGCCAGTTCGTGTCTAGATTTTGGAGATCCTTTTGTGAACAGATGGGCATCCAATTGTCCTTTTTTTCCCGCATACCACCCCCAGACCAATGGGGCTGCTGAGCGTGCCAATCAGGGACTGGAGCAGTTCCTGCACTGTTTTGTTACTGTCCATCATGATAACTGGGCCGACCTGTTGCCGTGGGCAGAGTTCGCCAGGAACTGTGAGGTTAATTCATCATCCGGGAGCTCCCCGTTTCTTATCAACTACGGGTTCCAGCCGTGCTTGCTCCTGGATTCATTTCAGTCTCAACAGATTCCAGCTCTGGAGGAGCATATTGAGCAGCTCCACTCCACATGGGTGCAGGTTCAAAGGGCACTCAGTCAGTCTTTTCAGCGTCATCAGCACCATGCTAATCGCAGACGGCTACCAGCAGTCTCTTTCCAGGTTGGGGACAGGGTATGGCTATCCTCCAGAAACCTCAAGTTACAAGTCCCATCTAATAAATAGGCTCCCCGGTTTATTGGTCCGTACAGGGTGATCCATAAAATGAACCCTGTTTCGTATGCCCTGGATATCCCTGCGTCCATGCGCATTCACAATGTGTTCCATGTATCTCTCCTCAAACCTCTTGTATGCAACCGTTATACTACTAACCCTGTGGTGCCAGGGTCTATAGAGGTGGAGGGCCAGGAGGAGTACGAAGTTCAGAGTATTATTGATTCTCGCAGATTTAGAGGAAAATTGCAGTATTTGGTACATTGGAAGGGTTATGGTCCTGAGGATTGATCCTGGGTGGATAGTAAGGACCTTCATGCTTCCAAATGACTGCAAATTTTTCATTCCAAGTACCCCCAGAAACCAGGTCCCTCTTCCTGAAGGGGGGGGTCTTTGAGAAGGGGGTACTATCACGGTGCCCGTGATTGCTGACTTTTGCTGTCAGTCAGGTGAGTGTACTCTCCATTGGCCGCATGTCTATTGCCCGCCCAGTATTGCCTTTATAGACTGGGCTGAGGCACCCCTTTGGTTGCCTTTTCGTGGTGTGTCAGCAGTCACCTGCCTAGTACCTGTATCTTTGGGCCTGTTTGCTCTGTTACCAGTGTCAGCGATTCATCCAGACGCCAGTGTCACTCCAGCGTGGTTCCTGCCTCCGTTCCTGATCCGGTTGGGCTGACGTACCGGCTTCCATTCCGGATCCAGTGCTGCCATTGTTCCTGCTCCATTCCTGACCCGGGTTGGCTGTCCTGCTGTTCCAGTAGCTGTCCTAGCCTGTCTATCGTTCCTGCGCCTGGATTCTGACTGGCATCCGTCTCATTGACCTTGAGCGTCTGGGCGGCATTCTGATCATTGGTTTGCTCCAATCCACCGGGTGCTAGTCGCCCACATTACAGCACCGGCAGAGCGTTTCCGTTGTCCAGTACGCAGTACTGGTTTACTCCACTTTCACCGGTTGCTGCTGCCTCCAGTATTGCACAGGTTGGGCGATACTGTTGTCCAGTTTGCAGTACTGGTTTACTCCACATACACCGGTTGCTACTGCCTCCATTATTGAACCCGTTGAGCATTTCCATAGTCCAGTACGTGGTACTGGTTTACTCCACATTCACCGGTTGCTACTGCCTCCATTATTGAACCGGTTGGGCGTTACCGTAGTCCAGTACGCGGTACTGGTTTACTCCACATTCACCGGTTGCTGCTGCCTCCAATATTGCACCGGTTGGGCGATCCTGCTGTCCAGTACGCGGTACTGGTTTACTCCAAATTCACCGGTTGCTGCGGCCTCCATTATTGAACCGGTTGGGCGTTACCATTGTCCAGTACGCGGTACTGGTTTACTCCATATTTACCGGGTGCTTGTTGCTGCCATTACTGCACCGGTAGGGCGTTCCTGTTGTCCAGTACTTGGTACTGGTTTATTCTATTACACCGGTTGCTAGCATATTCTTTACCGCACCAGTAGGGCGTTCCTAGTGCTGTCCAGTACGCGGTACTGGTTTACTCCATATTGTCACGGATATACTGTACGACACCCGAGTGAGAAGGACAAGAACGGGTATGATATAATGAGGCCCAGGGAAGAATAGCGAGGGGTTGGGGCGTGCCACTGGAGTGCGGAGCTCGGGATGTTGAAGTCACAAAGTTCTTGGAAGATCAGCCTGAAACTGGGGTATGGCGCTGGAGTGCGAAGCTCGGGAGCATTGACGTTACAAAGTCCTTGGAAATTCGATGTGGAGCTGGGGTGCGATGCTGGAGAACGAAGCTTGGGAGCGCTGACAGCTGTACCTACCCCCTTGCTACGGCCGAAGCCGAGAGTAAAGATGCTGACCGCGAAGCCAGATGTCTGATCCCAGTTGAGCCAGGACCTGGACCAGGATAGGGGTAAGTACAAGCTGTACACCCGAACTTCCCTTAATAGAGATGGATCCAGATGCAGAGGAAGGAGGAGGACAGTACAAACTAAGTCCAAGAGACAGAAGATGGAGATCAAACGAAGATCGTAACCGGAGCAGACAAACTCTAAGAGAAGGACACCGCAGGCACAGAGACACCCCTAGCCAGGAAACCCAGACCTAGCGAAAGCCCTCTGAACAGCTAAACCCCCCAAAGACAGGAAGAGGGACCACCCCGCCTAATTCCCAGAACCCTCAACCCTCCAACAAAGTGGGGGTGAGGTAGCTGCACAGTACCCAAAAGAGGCAAGGATGCCACTAGAGCTTCAGGGAGCTAAGACCTAAGGTCTCTTCCTTCCTGAAGCACAGGCTAGACAGTACCACCAGAGCCCCAGGCCAGGGGACCAGATACCACTCCCCAAACGAGCCGAATCCCAGAGGAGGTAGGGAACAAGGAACCCAGGGCCAACCCGGCCCGCAGCACCACCACCACAGTCTGCAACAAGGAAGCACCTCGTGGCACCTAAGTACCCAGGAGCACAAGACCTAAGGACCCATCCCGTAGCAGGGTCAACCCACTGGAAAAGGAGCAAGACAGGCCCACGGGAGACTGGGACCTGATACAAACAGTAGGGCGGTAGAGAGCGGGTCGGCAGGACCGTGCGGCTAAGAACCCCAACACAGAGGTGAATCCTACTGGGACACGGCCCGCTAGGTAGCAGAGCCCTGGCGCGGCCAAGGAAGGGGTAAGAGGAGTCAGGAGAGAGAGAGTGATAGGCACCGGAGCACCAGGGAAAAACGCAGGCCACAGGTACCAGAGCACGCTAGGGAAAAAAAGAAGGCAGGAGCAGACAAATACCTAGTCTTACCGGGGGGAGTCTGGGACATCCAAACCAGCCAGGAGCAACGGGAACATCCGGAACAGCAACACAGCGAGCGCCACGGAGATCCACAGGGCAGGACAACGTCAGCAACCTGAACGGAGCACGAATAATCGAGCGCTGATACCCAGGGCTGACTAGCAGATAACGGCCGCACAACCAATGGAGAACGAGCAGAGGAGGAGCCAGGAAAAACGGATAGCTGCCCAGAGACCAGTAAACAGTTGAAATCTGACACATATTCACTGGGTGCTAGTTGCCTCCATTATTGCACCGGTTGGGCCTCCCTGGTTGTCCTATACGTGATACTGGTTTGCTCCACTGTACCATCTTGTGCTGCTGCTTCCACTAGTGGAGCTGTCCTTCAGTCATTTAGGCTGCCTTGCCTGGTATATTGGCAAGGCCGGTACATCCTTATTCCTTTAATTGTGCCATCTTTCAGGCTGCCTTGCCCGGTATATTGGCAAGGCCGGTAGAGCCTTATTCCTGCAATTGTGTCATTTTCCAGGCTGCCCTGCCCGGTATATTGACAGGGCCGGTAGAGCCTTAGTCTGATTACTGTTCCATACCTTAGGCTGCCTTGACCGGTACATTCGCAAGGCAGTAGAGCCTATTATACTGTATCTTGTAAAGCTACTGTTTGAACCTATTTGTGTATGTGATATATATGTATGTTCGGGACCTGTGAGGGTTCCCATTAAACTTTTCAATAAAGTTTGATTTTTATCTTACTCTGTGTCTGGGAACAAACCGTGACACTATTCGACCCATTCGCCCTTGCTTCGACCGGTCCTTCCGACAGCGCCCAGCCGATTTCAGGAGAGAAGATTCCGCTATAATGGCCCAAGACACCCTGGCGTCTTGGTTTCCTGTTACAGCCCTCTTTGCAGGGTTTCTAATTTCATCCACCATAACAGATCCTTCCTGACTGTTGGCAGAACCTGTATTTTTTGGTTGGATTGTATGGATCCCTGTTCCAAAAGGTTAAAACATTGTTTTGTGGACTGGTTGATGTTAATACCCCCATCAGCTGCATGAAATCCTGGGCTGTGACCTGAGTCCTGAACATCTGAACCCTGTGTCTTAGTCTCACTATTCTGTCCTCAGATAAATGTGCTGTCATCCTCTTGGTATCTAGTTGAATCCCTAGAAACACTAACTGCTGTACTGGAAACAACTGACTTTGATGATTGACAAGCCACACTGCTTCTTTGAGATGATCATGTCCTGCTGATAAACCGAATTGTGCGTTGGATTGAATCTGCTATTATCAAAATGTCATCCAAGTAAGGTACAATCAGTATTCCTTCCTGTCAGCACCTTGGTAAAAACCCTTGGTGATGAGGAGAGGCCAAAGGGAATTGCTCTGAACCAATACTGCTCTTTCTGGACAGCGAAACAAAGGAATTTTCTGCGGCAAGGTCTTATTATATGATAAGCATCTTGTAGGTCTATGGGATGGTATGGCCTTCAGGGATGGTATGGCCTTCATTCCAGATGCCACTGTTTCCATCCTGAATGAAGTTGCTTTGATAAAATGGTTAAAACGCTTCAAATCTAAAATTGTCCTGAACCCTCTCCCCAATGACTTGGAGACTAAGAACGGAACTGAATACAGGCCCTGATACCTTTGACTCACAGGAACGTTCTCCATGACCTTGGCTTCTATTAAGCACTGGACTAACCTTAACATAGCCTTTGCTTTCTGGATATTTTCCGGAACCCTGGATCTACCTCTGTGTGTGTTTAGTCCGGGGTCTGCCACAAAGAACCTCAAGGGACTAACATAAGACAGACACCGGACTAAACACACACAGAGGTAGATATACACTAAGTAACAAGGAGATTGGTTAAAGTAACCATTGAGACGGGAAAAGATAATCCTATCCGCTGAATATGGTATAATTCAAATGATTTTAAGCTGAGGATTTAACCCTTGCAATACTGGCCATAACTTCAGTTTTCTAAAAGAATATTGTGGGATGTTTATATTTTTATTCTTATATTATTGATTGCATTTATTGTGTTTTAATCTGCAGAATGGTTTTTTAATAAATACTTTGTACTATTGTATTTTGATATTGTCTTTGAGCCATCTTTATAGATATTTTAAGATATTAGGATGCTTTTGAGTTATATCAAACGCATTAATCTTAGCTTCAGTGCTTAGTCCATTTACGTATTCCTTATCACATCCAGCAAATCTCCTTAGTTCTTTATCCTCCATGCTTGAGCCCATACTGCCTTTGTTTTATCCTTGGCACTGGTCTTTTGAGGCATTATGAATAGAACTGCCTACATCCCAATAAACAGAGTAATAATATAAGAGACTGACCTCTATCCTTCATCTGTTGGTTCCTGCCGCCTTATAACCCCTTAAAGACCGGGAAAATCCGAGGTAGTTTTCCCTTAAGGACCGGAGCAATTCTGACCTTTTTGACTATGTCTTTGTTCAGCAGTATTTTCCCTCTTAGGCTTTTATTCCACCCCCATAAATTACATACTGTTTTTTTAAGCATAAATAGGGCTTTCATTTGATACCCTATTTATATGGATAACCCACCATTCACTTTATTAAAATTAAAAAAAAAAAAAAAAAAAAAAAAAAAAGGTAAAAAAACCACAATTTTTTCTCTTGGGATCAATTGGCCACAAAGGGTTACATTTTTATGGAGACTGCATGAAAGGTATGACCGGTCAGTCATACCTACAAAACGCGCAGTTTAAAGTGGCCACTGTCCCCCCTGGGTGAAAATCCCCATGTCCCTTTTTCCCACCCTATTTTGACACTTTTTTGTCCCTGGCATTTGGTGGTGTATATAAGTGTATTACATGGCTCCACAACAATCACACTTGCAATATTGTTTAATTATATATATTTTTTTAAAATAAAAATAATAAAAAAAAAAAATTAACTACTAGGTGTCTCCCGTCTACTTCTGTCTCCCTTACTTTGAGAGCAAGGGAGACAGAGGCAGATGAGACAGGCACAGACAGCATGCTTTGCATGCTGCCTCTGTCTGTCACTATGCCGGTACATGTGATCGCTGATATGGCGATCGCATGAACCGGAAGAAGGGCTGAGACCGAATGCCCCGGTCTCGGAGTGCTCAGTCTCAGCCTGGATTTAATGATAACTGCGTGCACGGAGGCACGCTGCTATCATTTAAGCCATGACGGTCCTGGACCGTCATGGGTCGTTAAGGGTATAACAACCCATGACGGTGCAGGACCGTCATGGGTCCTTAAGGGGTTAATAGTGCTACTCAGCGTGTGTTCCACCAGTGGAACACACGTGTCCTTCCACTTCCGGTTTGCAGGCAAGGTATGAAGAACATTTGGTTTCTCAGATTCACTCAGCCATGCGACAGGACAACGCTGGATAGACTGCGCTGTAGGAGTCATCCGGTAAGCCATATATTTACTCAATGCTCAATTTTCCTCCATGCTAGGGGAAGTTAAAGCAAATTCACATAACTTGTTACTGGGAAATGTAGAAATGCAGTCCCAGGTTTCAAAAATAGTAGGGTTAAAAAAACAAAACACAACAACAACAACAACAACATCATAATACAGGAGGGGAAACCCCTCAGTCCTCCAGCTAGGTAGAACCAAAGACAACTGAGGAAGAAATCACAAGGCAGGCTTTTTAAAGAGTTAACCCTCTGAGTGTCAGAGGGGTACAGAATTCATTGCAAAGCAATGCATTCCGTACCCCTCTGGCACTCAAAGGGTTAAGCGATTGGTCCTATCAGCTGGAGGGCAGAGATTAACCCATTATATGCAGTGGAAAGGACACAGAAGAAAGGGCACTTCCCACCAAGAGGAAAACTTTCCCAGAAAAGTGCAGTCTTTCCACTTTTTCTGCGTAACTCATCTCACTGAAATCAATGGGAAGACTGAATTCACATCCAGCACATTTCAAATTTTAGTTTATTTCCCACAGCCATAGTATAAAAGGGGTCTGAGAGTCCCTGTGTTGAAGAAGTCTGGGTAAAAAAAATCTGTTCATTTAAAGAAAAAAAAAAAATGTTTTGAGACTTGACGGGAGAGAGTATTTTGTAGAGGATGATTCATAGGACTTGTTAGAGGTCAAAGCACTAAGGAAACGTCGATTTGTAGGAGTCACACTTGTTAGGCACAAACTCTGAGGAATCAGTGATTTGTAGTATTTAGGCTTGTTAGAAACTAGCCTCCAAAACTGGAACAGAGTAAACCACAACAGTACCAAAACCGCGGAAAGGCACACCAAGAATTGCGGCAGGTAACTGCCAGGCAAATCCCTAGAATGCTAGGGAGTATGGTAGGCAACACACAGATAGGACACTGGCAAGTGACCGAGTCCCTAGAACACTAGGGATAGCGGAGGCAACACAGATAGGACACTGGCAAGTGACCGTATCCCTAGAACGCTAGGGATAGCGGCAACACCCCGACCGGATACTGGCAAGTGACTGGATGCCTAGCACGCTAGGGAATACAGTTGTGGTCGGCACTTCCAGCGACTGGAAATGTGGAGAGGTTTGTCATAACCCGGAGCTTACTGGAAGCTCAGGTAAATGTCGATGTGGTAGGCCTGAATAGAGGGCAAAAAGAGCAAATTATTAAGATGTTCATGTACTTACACAAAGATGACATAACTTAGATAAGTTTATAAAGCTTGCTGAAATGTAGCTGAAGGGTTCGGAAAGTAACGTGAGAAACCTTAAGGTTTCCCTCTGCCAAGTTAAATAAGATATTATTGGTAATCTACTTAGAAGAGGAGAATGCTGCTCCTTCGGCCTCTACGAAGAGGTAAGGTATGAAACTCGGGAACCTTCGGCCTCTACGAAGAGGTAAGGTATGAAACTCGGGGACCTTCTCCGAAGAGGAAAGGTAAAAAACTAGGGGACCTTCGGCATCTATGAAGAGGTAAGGTATGATACAAACTAACCTTCGTCCTCTTACTAAAAGGAACGGAAGATACCAGGTCACTTTCGACCTCTACGAAGAGGTAAGGTATGAAACTAGGGAACCTTCAGCCTCTACGAAGAGGTAAGGTATGAAACTAGGGAACCTTCAGCCTCTACGAAGAGGTAAGGTATGAAACTAGGGAACCTTCAGCCTCTACGAAGAGGTAAGGTATGAAACTAGGGAACCTTCAGCCTCTACGAAGAGGTAAGGTATGAAACTAGGGAACCTTCAGCCTCTACGAAGAGGAAAGGTATAAAAACTAGGGGACCTTCAGCCTCTACGAAGAGGTAAGGTATGATACCAATTAACCTTCGGCCTCTATGAAGGATTAAAGTGTGATCCTTCAGTCTCTACGAAGAGGTAAGGTATGAAACTAGGGGACCTCCGGCCTCTACGAAGAGGTAAAGTATGAACTAGGGGACCTTCGGCCTGTACGAAGAGGTAAGGTATGAAACTCAGGAACCTTCGGCCTCTACAAAGAGGTAAGGTATGAAACTCGGGAACCTTCGGCCTCTACAAAGAGGTAAGGTATGAAACTCGGGGACCTTCTACGAAGTGGAAAGGTAAAAAACTAGGGGACCTTCTGCCCCTACGAAGAGGTAAGGTATGCTGCTAGGGGACCTTCGGCATCTATGAAGAGGTAAGGTATGATACAAACTAACCTTCGGCCTCTTACTAAAAGGAAGGGAAGATACCAGGTCACTTTCGGCCTCAAGAAGAGGTAAGGTATGAAACTACGGAACCTTCAGCCTCTACGAAGAGGAAAGGTATAAAACTAGGGGGCCTTCAACCTCTACGAAGAGGTAAGGTATGTTACCAATTAACCTTCGGCCTCTTACTAAGAGGTAAGGGATGATACTAAGTTACCTTTGGCCTCTACGAAGAGGTAAGGTAAGAAACTAGTGGACCTTCGGCCTCTGCGAAGAGGTAAGGTATACTATTAAGGGACAATCTGCCTCTACAAAGAGGTAAGGTATGATACTAGGGGGTCTTCAGCCTCTACTAAGAGATAAGGTAATGCTATGGGACCTCCTGCCTCTACTAAGAGGTAAGTGTTGAAACTATGGGACCTTCGGCCTCTTCAAAGAGGTAAGGTATGAAAACTAGGGGACCTTCAGCCTCTACAAAGAGGTAAGGTATGAAACTAGGGGACCTTCAGCCTCTACAAAGAGGTAAGGCATAATACATGGAACCTTCGGCCTCTATGAAGAGAGAAGGTATGATATTCCAACCTCTACGAAGAGGTAAGGTATGTACCTGAGGAGACCTCCGTCCTCTACTAAGAGGTGAGGTACATGTGAGTGTGACCTACAGCCTAAGTGGAAAAGTATGGACCTAAGGTGACCTCCGGTCTCTGTGAAGAAGTGAGGTACCTGTAATGGAAAGAACATGGACTCAGGACAATTACACTACATAACAAAGTATGAATGGTGATATGACATATAATCAGGGTGGTGATACACTATAACTATGTATGTACGATAGAGCATGGAACCAGGACCCTGAAACAATGTATGTTAGACAGAACAAGGAATCAGGAAAATGAAACAATGCAACTATGAATGAATGTTACATAGAACGTATAACAGGATACTGCAACAATGTAACTATACATGTATGTTAGAACGTGGAATAGTTCAATATGGATAAGAATTTTTGGATGTTTTACTATTTACATGCCATGCATTATATGTAGTTGTTTATATTTGCATCAGCCTTTGTTTATATGTCTTTCCCTTTATGTGAATAAAAATGATCTATTGTGACCACACCCATTTGATCCGCTAATGTTGAGAGGATAAGGTGCACCTTATGAATGATGTATGGACAGGTTATTGTCCGGATCACCATTCGGTTTGTCTATAGAATCTATAATGGTATTATTATAATTTATACTCTAGACACTTTGTTCTTTAAGTAAGGGTTTATGAGTTGTGAGGAATTCTTGTTGACTAGTGGTGACATTCCCCTTTTTAGGGTTATTGGGGGGCTTCTATTATTGATTGCTTGGTATTATTTGATTCAGATCGAGTGATCTTGGAGACATGCGCGTCCTTTAGACACTTTAAGGTATCTACAGATCGAAAGAACTTGTTTGCGCATGCAAAGACTCGGAATTGATGTGAGGTCATGGGAGTGGTCACATGATTATGGGATAGGCACTCATTGGCTGGGGGAATGTATTTTAAACTATGTCTGTTATCTTTTTGCTACCCCTGATGAAGCCGTTGTTTGCGGCGATACGCTTTGGGTTGCTGGACTTGGCAGACGGACCTGAATCTTATCCCGGACACGATTATATGATAAGTATTGTGCTTGGATGTATAATATTTTCGTTTACTTGATTTATCTTTGTTTATTCAGCTAGTCACTTGCACTTTATAGAGCATGATGCTCATGTCACTTATAAATGATTTAGCTCACTTGTGATATTTTGATATTTTCCGGCCCGTCTGCCCGGTCTGTTTGTTTTTAACTCTTTTTTTTTTTTTTGCTGTTGGATGGTCATTTGATTTTTGTCTAATAAATAGATGCAATATTTTTCTATTCCTTGGTGGTGTGCCTCTTATTTAACGGGTCTCCTGGGGAGAGGGGGTTTCTCTGTGTGGTGGCTTTACCACACTTGCCCTCTTTCATGTTGTGTAGGTTAGAACGTGGAATCAGGACACTGAACAATGTAACAATGTAAGTACATTAGATAGAACTTTGAATCAGTACACTAAAACAATGTAACTATGTATGTATGTAATTTTTGAGATAGAACGTGGAATCAGGACACTGAAACAATGTAACTATGAATTATGTTAGATAGAATGTGGAAATAGAATACTGAAACAAAATAACTATGTGTGTAAGTTAGGTAGAAAGGGGAATCAGAACAGTGAAACAATGCAACTATGTATAAATGTTAGACAGAATTGTGGAATCAGGACGCTGAAACAATGTAACAATGTATGAATGTATGTTAGATAGAACATGGAACCAGGGCACTGAAACAATGTAACTATGTATGCATGTTAATAGAACGTGGAATCAGGATACTGAAACAATATAACTAATTATGTATGTTCGATATAATGTGGAATCAGGATACTGAAACAAAGCAACTATGTATCCATGTAGATAGAACGTGGAATCAGAACACAAACAATGTAACTATGTACGTATGTTTAATAAAACGTGGAATCAGGACACTGAAGCAATGGAACTATGTATGTATGTTAGATAGAAAGCGGAATAAGGACACTGAAACAATGTAACTATGTATGCATATAGAAAGAACATGGAATAAGGATACTGAAACAATGTATGTTAGATAAAACGTAGAATCAGGACACTGAAGCAATATAACTATGTATGTATGTTAGAATGCGGAATAAGCACACTGGAACAATGTAACTATGTATGCATGTAGATAGAACGTGGAATCAGGACACAAACAAGGTAACTATGTACGTATGTTAGATAGTTACATTGTTTCAGTGTCCTGATTCCATGTTCTATGTATGTATGTATGTAGATAGAACGTGGAAAAAGGATACTGAAACAATGTAATTATGTACGTATGTTAGATAGAGAACATGGAATCAGGACATTGAAACAATGTAACTATGTATGCAAGATAGAACGTGGAGTAAGGACACTGAAACATGTATGTATAAAGAGTCTGATGCTGTTGGTGCCATAACGCATGCAGTTCTACTAAGTTGTGAGATTGAGTATCAAATAACAAAATGTTTCCTGTTTGCTCTGGTTTAATTAAGGTTATTGAGAGTTTGGTATGTACTGTCTGGGTGCCAAGAAACCAGTATTGCTAAAAGAGCTGATTAAAGTACAGGAAACTTCCTATGTTAACAATTCCCACATAACCGAATAAGCAATTTAATTTGGGGGAAGCCCAGGTATATGACGCTTGAGAGCTACTACTTAATTCGGGAGTGAAGCGGCAGAACAGTGGTGGCTACGGTTTATACAAGCTTGTGGCATGTGAGGGGGGAAAAGGGGCAGTTTGGTACCTGATTAAGCCGCCGGGTGGATTGCAGGTGAGCGCTACTGTGCATGGGGCCGGGAGCGACTATCGCGGGACCGGAAGTGACATAACTGCAGATGACGGACGTTCTTCCTAAAACGCACTGAACCGATGTTTGCACTGACTAGCTTAGGGACGCACAATTGACGATGTGTCCCATGGGAGAGGCTGCGGATGGTATTTATGGCTTGCAGCCCCTCCCACAAATGCAGGCCAATCCTTCCACTAATGGTAGCTACTCGCAACTCAGACTCCCAGGTATCCTAGGGAGTGACAGGCCAAGCAGGCGCTGTAGTGGAAGTCACTGAGTAAAGAGAGCGAGAGTAACGGAGTTCAAGGTACGCACACAGAAGGGTCAGAAGCCAGAATGCCAGATCGGCTAGTCGACTAGGACTGGTAGTCAGCCAGTCCTAGTCAGCAACGGAAAGCAATAACACAGGAGGGACAGAAGCAAAGTCAGGTGAGCAGGGTCATACACGGAACAGGAACATGCAGCAACTCAAACGCTAGGTACAGGTACACCATGAAAGGGCGCTGAAAGAATGACAGGACCCGGTATAAAAAGGCTAGCCCTGGGCGAAGCCAGAACCCAATGACAAATAAGAAATGTGCAAGGTGAAACCTGGAAGTAGCAATGTCGCCCTGCGGCTAGGATCACGGGAACCGTGATAGACAAGCAAGGTCTGCATCAGGCAGGCAAAGCAGTACAAGGCAGCAGATAGAAGAATGGTCAAACAATGGAGCCAAGGTCGTTAACAGGCTGGCAAAGCAGTTCAAGGTGTCAGACAGAAGGGTAGGCAAACACTGGAGACAAGATAGGTAACAGGATATCAAACAGGCAGGCACAGTGCCAAATCACAGAGCAGGAGAGAAGTTGAAGAGAAAGCTGGGTCAAGACTCTGGAACTAGACAGGAATGACAGGCCATGAACTAGAACGCTTTGATTGTGCACCAGCACCAAGTTACTACCACTTGTTAAAGGCTCAGAGAAAACACAAAACAAGGCAGGGAACCAGCATTCAGCATACAAAAAGAACCAAAACAAAAAGCCAGACAAGGAATCACAAAAAAAGCAGAAAAAACATGACACCGTGCTACCTTCATCACTTTTTAGGGATTCACATAGACTCCATCAAAATGGAAACAAGCCCGTCTTCAGAGAAGAAGCATAAAGAGAGACAAAGGGGAGCTTCAGATTAGTATAGTCATATTATCAATAGATGTCCCACTTTTAGCCCTTTTCAGGTGGTACTCACATGCTGAATTGGTCTGTCATGCATATATATGAATGGCAGACAACATATGCAGGTGGAAGATATTAACATCTACTTCCATTAGGGCTTCTTTCCACAACTGTCCAGCAGCTCACCCACATCCACTTATAGAGTGACTAAAAATAGAAAGAACATATGCCAGTATAAATTCTACAAATCAAGCTGGTACTCACAAAATCTGTCTGACCGGTGTTTGTTCCACACCGGTACTGAAATCGTATGCAGGGAATGCACTGCAAGCTTGTCCCTGCTCAAGCAACCACAGATCTCATCTTTATACTACTTTGATCAAGATTTCAATATGGCTTAAATGGGGCAAAGTGTTGAAACAAGCTTGTATATCAATGAATTTAATAAAAGTAATATTCTTAAAGCTGCATGACACGGATATGATAAAAACAAACTTGTATAAAAATTTACTCTGTTAGTACATACAGTTCCTGTTGTATGTGTATAAACTAACAGGGTGAACTTTTATACATCCTTTATTCAGAATCTCATTTCAAGATTTTCTACCAAGTCATTCTGTACCAAACTCGAATTACAAATCACTTCTAGGATACCTCAGTTCCTCAAAGCAGGTCTTTTACATCCCACCTTCTCCAATTACTCTCCTCCGTTTCAGAATCCTTCAGTATCATCAAAATAGATCAGGAAGCAAGATCAGGCATGAGAATGTGGTCCAATTTTTTCAAAAACTTGAATGGCCACACCATTTCCCCCTATTTCCTCATCAACATCCCCACATATTTTATTCGATGCCTCACCCAGTCATGGTTTTGCAGCTATTCATGGTAATTAATAGTTTGCTGAAACGTGGCCACCGGAAATATTGGGCATTTCTATTTCACACACCTCACCTCTTTGCAAAGTCTTCCTCATTGTAACCTCATCTGGCTTATGGGGTCCATCATGGTCCAGTCTTATGGTGACCTTTCACACAGATTACTAAGCAACTCATAACATTATATTGAATTCCAGGTTATCTTCTCCCCATGTCATGAAGATTATAAGGAAACAAACCTGGTGTTCATTAGATTATTATTACTTTGTTTGGCTCAGGGCTTCCGGAATCTGTGCTATATATTTGCCGTCCCCTGTGGGCAAAACCCCCAGGGGAAGATTTGATGCAGTTAGCCTGATTAGAGGGCCAACCTATGAAAGTTATTTGATATAAACGCATGGGAACTAAGGGGGGGGGGGATGCCAAAGACTATAGAGCCCAGTGGGAGAGGCTGCTGGACCTTTTATGCTATCCTGCAGCCCCTCCCACAAATACAGACCAAACCTTGACGTTCATGAGGAAACTGTTACGGTTTTCTGACACTCAGACCAGGGTATGAAGTAAAAACACAGTTTTATTGAATCAGGATGATAAACAGTGCCCCTAGGGGCCAGCACAGGTAAAAACAGTATTGACAAATACAGACAAAGTAAGTGCAATACAAGCTAGGAATATATATATACAAATATAGACTGGGAATAACCCCAAAGGGTTAACAGGAGCAACTGGAGTAACTCAGTCTTAGATTGGCCAACGCCCAGGATATGATAACAGTCTCTGGATAACAGTCTCTGAATGTAGAGAAAGGAATAAAGTGTCTACACCGAATCACTCTCTAGGCAGAAACAGGGAGCACCCCTATTGCACTGAGCTGAGCCAATACCACCACCGTGGGCTAGGAGGAATGCTACTGCCAAAGCTGAAGTAACCAGAATAGGAATCGCCCTTAACGAGACTAGATAGTAACCCTGCATATGCCAAATGGATTGTGCCAAGATAGACAGTTGCTGCACAAGCTACTATGAGCCGAAACACTGGGAAGTGCAGGAGATAGCGTACACCCTGAGCGTATGTGAGCCAGAGCCAGGACACCCTTCCGGTGTCGCACGGAATCCTTACTGCAAGAGCGGACAGACTACCGGCGCCAGCCGGCGTGGTCACGGTGCATCCCGAACACCGGACAGGCAGAGCTCTGCAAGGAATAGTAAGGCGTGTATTGAAGGCTCAGAGAGTAGCGGCTCAAAGGGTAAACAGAGGCTTGGCAAGCAATATAAGAGGCACATAACCGGACACTACTGGCACTGCACGGGTTAATCTGGTACATACAGGAGAGCACAGTTCAGCAGATAGCGAATGCAAAGCAACCTCAGGCTACAGCTAGAAGAGCGAGAGAGGATCAGTGAGATACTAAACAGTTCAGAATGTCGCCGGAGCGACCGGAGTAACACTGGAACAGCACACCGGACAGGAGCGACAACCGGAACCGGATAGATGCAGCAGCAGGAACATCAGCCGGAGAACGGAGCAATCACGGAGCAGGGTCGTCAGCCAGAACCGGGTCAATCACGGAGCAGGGTCGTCAGCCAGAACCGGGTCAATCACGGAGCAGGGTCGTCAGCCAGAACCGGGTCAATCACGGAGCAGGATCAGAAGAGGAGTCAGACAAGCAGGGTCGGTACACAGGAGACAATGGAACTCAGCAATGAGGCGTAGGATCAGGAACACCACAAAAGGGCAACTGACAAGTGCCCAAGAGCCAGTATAAAAAGGAACATCCTGGGCGGGCCAACCAGCCTCCTCCAATGCAAAGGTAACACAGTCACAGATTGACAGGGAATCACGGGGACCGTGATAGAAACAAACCTGGTGTTCATTAGATTATTCTTATTTTTTTTATTTATTTATTTATTTTTTAAATATCTTAATTTGAGCTCAGGGCTTCCTGAACCTGTGATATATATTTGTCATCCCCTGTGGTCATAGCCCCCAGGGGAAGATTTGACACGGTTAGCCTGATTAGAGGCCAAAATGAACCTGAACACATTTTAATTACTTGCATTTATTTCTTGAGACATATCAACTGGTAAGTGATCTTTGCGATATTTCATGTTTAGGATCAAATATGTATCTTGAGAAGTAATTTGATTGCCACCTCCCCATCATCTGTATGATGTGTGGAGGCACGTTATTTCTAGAGGCAGAGGAGACCACCTCAATTCTAAAAGAATGACCTCAATACTGAAAAAGATTTTTACCCAATCGGGTCAAAATTATTCTTATGTATTTCAGGAATGTAGAAATAGATAATGCCCTATTATCTGTAGGAACAAGCAGACTATCTGCCTCTTTGTCTTTGATAAGGTGACAGTTTATTGAGAGTTTTAACTGGACACCATCTATCCAGAATGTGATAAAACAGAATAACCGCTGTTCAGCTACCTTGATCTGTCTTAGAACCTGTTAATGTAAATTTGCAGTGATTGTTTTCAAGAGAAGGTTGTGACTTCTTGATGAAATTGTCTTTGTTGGATTTGACTGAAAACTCTCTTGGTCATAAGCCAAAAAAGGCCAAGCAAGCTGCTGCTGCTATAACAATACTATATTGTTCACCAAAAGGATTGGTACATAATTGATCTTGGAATAGTCTCATGAGAGAGCCCGTGTTAGGAAGCCTTACGTGCTTCTGGAGTCTGGGAATTTTAGAGAGATAAATTGATGTGATAATTTAAGAATAGCGATATCCTGCACAGAGATATTAATGCAAATTTGTGTTGGATGCCAGCCATGAGAGGATTTTAGTCTTACCTGTTAAATCCTTTTCTCTTAGTCCATACAGGTTACTGGTAACTTTGGGTAGGAGATCCACCCCTTTAATTAGACAGGAACAATTCTAGAATTGAATGCTGGGGGTGGAGTCTATCTTCCCTCCTTGGCTGCAGCTAGCCAAGCAGCTCCAATAAGATTTGAGACACTAACTATTGACTAGATAGAAGCGAAAGAAGACTTATGTGAGCATGACCCCGAAGGACCCCCACGGTCTGCCACAGGAGAGCCAAGCATGGTCCCTTGACAAGGTTGGAGACCAGTAACCTGTATGGACTAATAGAAAAGGATTTAACAGGTAAGACTAAAATCCTCTTTTCTCTGTCGTCCAATACAGGTTACTGGTAACTTTGGGAGGTCCAACCATTGAGTTTCCCAGAGGCGGAAAGTAAGGCAAGGACCAGGCGCAAGGCCCCCAAAGTCACCAGAGCAGATATGAACCATCAGATCAGAAATAGCCCAACAAATGAAGTGTCAACTGACACTGAACAGGAGTAACAACACCCGAAGAACTGTTACACAGAACATTAAACTAGAGCCAACAGGGCTCAAAAGTGAAGGAAGCACCAAAGGACCGAAGAAGATCCTAGACAGGCAAGACTGCCTCCAAGATCTTCCTCCCAAAACTGGCACCAGCGGATGCCAGCACCTCAACACGGTAGTGCTTCGAAATGGTGTGCACAGACGACCAAGTGGCAGCCTTGCACAACTGATCAGCGGAGGCCTGATTCTTGTAAGCCCAAGAAGCCCCAATAGACCTAGTAGAATGAGCTGTGACCCGAAAGGGAACAGACTTCTTCCTCAGCTTGTAAACCTTATGAATAGTGGACTTGATCCAGGATGCAGTAGTCACTTTGGATGCAGGTCTTCCTGCCCTGGGCCCTCAGGAATGCCCAACAGCGCATCAGATTGTCTGATGGACTCAGTGCGATGTACATAAAACTTGTGAAAAAGCACCACATCTAACAAGTGGAGATCCCTCTCCTTGTCAGAGGTAGGGTCAGGGCAGAAAGAAGGCACCACAATCTCCTGACTACTGTGGAACTCAGAGACCACCTTCGGGAGAAACTCCTGAGAAGTGTGAAGCACCGCCTTGTCTTTGTGAAACACCAAAAAGGGTGGTCTACAAGACAGCATGCAACTCAGTAACACAGCAATCAGACACGATCGCCAGGAGAATGGCCATTTTCCACGTCAGCAGGCATAAAGGAATAGTAGCCAAGGACTCAGAGGGAGAGAGCTGAAGGACACCCAAAACCTAGTTAAGATCCCAAGGAGAAGCGGGATTCTTAAAAGCAGGATGAGCATGAGCAACGCCCTGGAAGAAAACCTTGACACTAGGAAGAATAGCAATGCACCTCTGAAAGAAAACAGAGAAAGAGCAGAAGTCTGAACCTTAAGGGAACTCAAACTGAGGCCCTTATTCACACCATCCTGCAAGAAGGCCAGGACCGTAGGCAGACCAAATTCCTAAGACAGGTCCCTATCAGCACACCAAGACAGAAAGGCTGACCAAACACGATGGTAGGCCTTAGAAGAAACAGGTTTACGGGCACTGAGCATAGTAGCCACCACACCAGAAGAAAAACCCTTCTTCGATATTGAGGATTCAATTTCCAAGCCATCAAAGCTAGCCAATTAACATCCTCCTTCCACAGGTAACTCTGTAGATGATGATCCAGACAGCAAGGGAGCCGGAATGGCTCCATCACTGACAGATCCAGAAGCTCCAGAAACCAAGCCTGTCGAGGCCAGTATGGAGCAATCAGAATGACTGGACAGCACTCCAGTCTCAATTTCCGTAAAACCCTGTGCAACATGGGGAGGGGAGGAAAGATGTAAGCCAGAGGAAATAAGCAAGGAATGGACATGGTATCCACCGCTAGAGCTAGAGGATCCCTCCAGAGAAAGCAGAACCTCTGAACCTTCCGGTTGTGTCTTGTCGCCATCGGGTCGATGCAAGGAAGACCCCACTTCTGAACAATGAGGGTGAACACCTATGGGTGCAGTTCCCACTCTCCGCTGTCCACTGTGTGTTGACTGAGGAAGTCTGCCATGACGTTGTCTATGTAAGGAATGAGTACTGCGGATATGGCAGGAACGTGTTCCTCTGCCAAAGACAAAAATAGCCTTGACCTCTAACCAAGTGGAGAGACTTCTTTTTCCGCCCTGCTTGTTGATGAAAGCCACGGCCGTGGCGTTGTCGGACTGAACCCGGACTGGGCATTCTTCCAGCTGGGGTGTCCAATGACATAGGGCATGCAATATCGGCCAAAGCTCCAACACATTGATGGGAAGGAGAGATTCCTCCAGAGACCACCGACACTAAGCACTCAGGCGACCCAGGACCGCTCCCCAGCCTGAGAGGCTAGCATCCGTCGTCACCATGGTCCAGAAGGATACCGGGAAGGACTTGCCTTTCAGCAGATTGGAGAGGTCGAGCCACCACGACAAACTCCGTTCCACATGAAGAGGGAGGGATACTGACTTCTTCAGAAGGTCCAGCTGACCCTTGCACACCTGGATCACAAACCTCTGGGAGTTCCCTGGTCTGAGCTATGGCAAATGGGACCGCTTCTATGGTGGAGATGATTTTCCCCACTAGAGAGAGGACAGCTTCTTGGCTGGAACTGGATCATGAGCCAGAACAGCAGAAACCCTGTGGGTGATCTGGTGAGCCACCTCGTCAGTGAGAAACACCATGCTCTGCTGAGTATCGAAGAGAAGGCCCAGGAATACCAGATGCTGGGATGGGACAAGATCAGACTTGTCCATGTTGATGATCCACCCATGATGGGTGACAGCATGAATGCAGTCCCGAACCTGCTGATGAAGAAGTTCCGCAGATGGGGCTTTCAGAATCAGGTCGTCCATGTATGGAGTAACTCTGATGCCAATGGAGGACAGATACTAAAGCTCCCAGGACACTGTTGAAGACTTGAGGAGCTGTAGTCAGACCAAAGGGAAGAGCTGAAAACTGAAAGTGCACTTGGTCGCAGGCAAATCTGAGATACTGCCTGCTCTCTGGATGAATGGCGATGTGTAGATACGCATTCCTGAAGATCCAGAGAGGCAAGGAATTCTCCTTGTGACATAGCAGTAATCACGGTCCTTAGGACCTCCTGGTGATAATGAGTCTTGATCACAAAGGAATTGAGATCCTTCAAATCCAAAATGGGATGACAACCGCCATCCTTCTTGGAGATCACAAAGAGGTTTGAGTAAAAACCCATACCTCTGTCCTGAACTGGAACACGCTCCAGAACATTCTTGTCCAGAAGGGCCTGGATAGTGGCATTGAACAGATGGAGTTTCTCTGCGCCCTGGGGCGTATGAGAGGGAAAAAGGTGAAAGGGAGGAAGGGAGACATAAGGGATCCTTATCACGGTGCCCGTGATTCGTGCTATCTGGTGTCTATCACTTGCTGGGAAATACTCATTGGCTGTCTGCTATTAGCCCTCCTCACTTTGCCTTTTTAAACCCTGGTTGGGCACTCCCAGGTTGCCCTTTCGTGAGGTTTCTGACCTCACCTGTCCTGACCAGTTGTCAGGCTTCTGGGCCTGCTGTTCCTACGTTCCGGTGTTCCAGTGTTCCGGTGTTTCCGAGTTCCAGCACCTCGCGGGTTAATCCTCCTGAGTCTCCTAGCTACCGCCTCGTCTGCCGGTTGCTCCCTGTCATCGGTTCCTGTGTTCCCGTCTCCTGTCACCGCTTAGGTTTTGCCTTGGTGGATACCCGCTGAGTACAGGGCTCTCGCTCTTTGCTTTGTCACTCCGGCGACATTGTTACCTTCCGCTTCAGCTTTGTGGCCGATACAGCTAGCGGACGCTGGTTTACTCCACATTACCCGGTTGCGAGAATCACTGTTGGTCCCAGCGTGCGGATGCTGGTTTACTCCATATTACCTGGTTGCGAGAATCACTGTTGGTCCCAGCGTGCAGACGCTGGTTTACTCCATATTACCTGGTTGCGAGAATTACTGATGGTCCCAGCGTGCGGACGCTGGTTTACTCCACATTAACCTGGTTGCTAGTATCACTGTTGGTCCCAGCGTGCGGACGCCGGGTTACTCCAGATTACCTGGTTGCGAGAATCACTGTTGGTCCCAGCGTGGGGACGCTGGTTTACTCCATATTACCTGGTTGCGAGAATCACTGTTGGTCCCAGCGTGCGGACGCTGGTTTACTCCACATTACCTGGTTGCGAGAATCACTGTTGGTCCCAGCGTGCGGACGCTGGTTTACTCCATATTACCTGGTTGCGAGAATCACTGTTGGTCCCAGCGTGCAGATGCTGGTTTACTCCACATTAACCTGGTTGCTAGAATCACTGTTGGTCCCAGCGTGCGGACGCTGTTTCCTCCATATTATCCTGGTTGCGAGAATTACTGTTGGTCCCAGCGTGCGGACGCTGGTTTACTCCATATTACCTGGTTGCGCTTATACCGTTGGTCCAACGTTAGGACGTTGGTTGCTCCTGAATCCTAGTCCTGTGGACAGGTTGCAGTATACTTCCTATGCAGTTGTCTGATACTTCCTGGCAATAGACTTCTGCTGCAGAGTAGGCCATTGTATCTATTCCTATCTGCTGTCATAGTTATCTGACAGCTGGTCTACGCTTTGGGCTGCCCTGCCCGGTATTGGTAAGGCCGGTAGAACCTTTGCTCGTTACCATCTTGTGGGTTGCCTTACCCGGTATTGGCAGGGCCGGTAGAGCCCATACTCAGCCTCCCTTGGGCTGCCTTGCCCGGTATTGGTAAGGCCGGTAGAACCGGTACATGTCACCTCACGGTTGCCTTACCCGGTATAGGCAAGGCCGGTACAGCCTATTGTATATACTACTGTCACTTGGGTTGCCTTGCCCGGTATCATTGGCAAGGCCGGTAGAACCTACTCTACTACTTTGTTGTTGTATTGTTATGTATGAACACCCTACGGGGATTGCCTTAACTTTTAATAAAGTTAAGTTTTTACCAAAACCTTAAGTCTGAGAGTCTTCAAAACCGTGACAATCCTGTACCCTTCCACCACCACCTGTAAAACCCACGGGACCACCACTGAATCCTCCCAGACGCTGTGGTAGTGACACAGACGGCCACCCACAGCTGAGTGGGGACCTGGGTTTGGCAAGTCATGCCAAGCCTTAGGCTTGGAGGAGATCTTGGGCTTCCATTGCTGTTTGGGCGTGGAGGAGGCATGCGGAGCTGAGAGAACCACCTGGTTCACCGGACGTGTCTCAGTCTGGAAGGAGCAAAAAAAAAAAAAAATGATTATGCTTGAGAGGAGTTTTCTTCCTGGGGACCAAAGGCAGAAGGGTACTTTTACCCCCTGTGGCCTCACTAATCAGATCCTTAAGATCTGGTCCAAACAATTTAGTGCCTTGAAAAGGCAAGGAGAGCAAGGCTTTCTTGGAAGCAATGTCAGCAGACCAGATTTTGAGCCAAAGAGCTCGTCTGGAAACCACAGACATGGTGGAAACCCTTGCCACCAGACGGATGGCATCATCTAAGGGAGCAGAAACATACTGCTGGGCCTCAGAAAAGTGGCTAGAAGCCACAACATATCCGAAGTAGGAGCACCCTGACAGACAGCCAGAGTGAGCTGTTCAGCCCAGACTGCAATGGCCCGGTTAACCCATGCTGCAGCAGTACCAGCAGTGTCAAAAATGGAATTGAGGGAAACCTCAAGTTTCTTGTCAGTACAGTCTTTCAGAGCAGAAGCATCAGAAACTGGCAAGGAAGTAGACTTAGATAGCCTGGAGATAGGAGCATCTACTTTGGGGGGGATGAACCCACTGAGCAAGCGCCGCCTCAGAGAAGGGGTAAAGCTCGGCAAATTTCTTGGACACAGAAGGTTTCCTGTCCGGAGATTTCCACTTATCAGACACAAGGAGGTAAAGAGTGGGGTTAGGTGGAAAACAAGTAAGGGGCTTCTTAGGCTCCTGAAAAACATCAGAAGCCTCTTGGACTAAGGGAATGTTTAGGGTGGTTAAGACAGCCCTGATAAGGCCCTCAGCCGAGGGCTCAGGATCAGCCTCAAAGGGGTCCCCAAAAAACCTGAGAGGAGCCCACAGCAGAACATTCCTCAACATCTGAATCCACCAAAAGTTCCTCCTCAGAGGAATCTGATACATCAGGTTCTCCATGCAGTTTTGGAAGGGAAGATTTGACAGCAGAAGGGGTCTGCCATGAGTGGAAGACCCCATGTAACTGGGATGGAAAGAGTTTCAAGGTAGACCGAAGGTCTCTAGTAGCAGCACTGAACTCTTGCGCCCAAACTGGCTCCAATACATGGCTGGAGGTCCCTGGGAGAGACTCAGGGACATCAGCACATGCTGGGCATAAATGACCTGAGAATTCTCTAGGTAACCCTGAATGATATGATGAGCAATGTACAATAGGGGACACAGAGACCCCAGCGTTCTTAGTCTTAGGCCTGGCCCCAAGCTCCAAAGGATTAGACATTCTCAAAGTGTCAAAAACTTTTAAAGTATAAGGAAGCACCCAAATACAGTGTGCAAGATTAAAATTTCACCAATACACTTATTTGGCAGGCGAAAGGTTAATCTGCAGAGGAGAGGAGGAGAGTCCAAGCCCTGCTTAGGATACTCATTCTGAAAAAGGCACAAAATGGCTGCCACGGCAGGAGCCAATCAGAAACTAGCGTGCAAAGCACACGCTCATGGGAAATGTTTTCCCAGAAAAAGCACCTGGATACTGAGCTAGCCACATTTAAGGGCATTGTCAGTTATGGTAATCCACCTAATGGTAGTATTCCATTTCTAACAGAAAAATAAAATATTAGCTAAAACTATAGCAGAACTGTTCTCTTGCCTGTGTCTTCACCAAGGAACAAATCTGAATGGAGATGATTGACTAGCTGCAGCCAAAAAGGGAAGGTAGGCTCCACCCCCTGCATTCAATTCTAGAATTGTTCCTGCCTAATTAAAGGGGTGGATCGCCTACCCAAAGTTACCAGTAACCTGTATTGGACTACAGAGAAATCAGTTTTATTTGTAGTTGGTGATAGTGATAGCTCTAAATTGCAGTAAGCCACGAAGGCCAAAGCTGTGGCTGAAGAGTATGCATGAGCTGGATGTGTTATTCTAACTTATTGAAATTATACCAAGCTGTCTCATATGCATTTAAAGCAGTGGTTCTCAACTCCTGTCCTCAAGACCCACTAACAGGCCAGGACAGGGATTTCTCTGCTAGAGCACAGGTGTGGTGATCAGAGGCTCATTCACACTGATTAACTCACCTGTGCTCTAACAAGGAAATTATCAAATCCTGGCCTGTTAGTGTGTCCTGAGGACAGGAGTTGAGAACCACTGCTTTAAATTATTAGGGGCCAAAGCTGACTGAATTATTGTTTTTGCTTGGTTGTAAAAAGAGTTTATGGTAATGAGCGTTCTCTGAATTCGGAATGATGTAATGGTTCAAATTCTGCTTGAGAATGTAATTTCCAGAACACCTGGAAACTGAAATATGATAACGCATCAGTGGCTGTATTTAACACTCCGAGGACGTAAATAGCTGGTAAAGAAAAATTTGAAATATAAGGAGAGCCATCAGGCCTCTGGAGAAACATCATGATGGATTGTGCAGGTGCTCTACCTTTGTTTATAATGTGTACTGTAGAAGTATTATCTGAAATAAATACCACAGTTGAACCTGACCACTTGTCCCCCCATACTGCTGCTGCTCAAGCTACTGGATATATCCCAGACAGCATAGAGTTAGTCATGAATGTGGGTAGGTTTTTTTGTTTCCTGAGGCCAAGGTTCTGAAAACCATTCCTGTCCACATATCACTGCAAACCCCATCATCTCTGGAGTGGCATTTGTATAAACCTTTGGCGAGGACAACAATATTACTGGAGGAAATATCGACCTGCCATTCCAATGCTTCAGAAAGCTGTCCCACATCCTGAGATCCAACTTAGCATCAGAATCTAGTTGGCATAGGTCTAACAAATGTTGCCCTAACAATCAAGCCAATAGATGGGAAATAAAAGGGATGCCTTGTGGAATTATCCTCATAGCGTAGTTAAGATGACCTAATAGAAACTGGAGCTCTGAACTAGATATACAGTCCTTCCCTAGAAATTTATGAACTGTGCTGCTTATTCTAAGTAATTTGTCTTGAGGCAGGCTGGCTTGGAATGCTTTTGAGTCTAAGTTGATTCCTAGAATTTCAACAGTTTTAACGGGCTCTATGGTCTTCTGCTTTGAGACTGGTAGATTAAGGCTATTGAACAAATCTAATAATTTATTGAGACTGTCTGGTGTTTCTGATTCGGGTTCTATTAACAAGAAATCATCCAGATAATGTATACCTTAAATGACAGTGGCAAATGTTAAGCAGGATCCAGCACAAGCACTCTGCAAAGGAATTGAATACTCTACTCTTTGAACCAAATACAAGCCTGGTCATTAAATAATACTGGTTAGCCTATTTAATCTCTTGCAAGTGTCATAACGATGGGTGCACTTGTAACAACTTAAAAAGCATCTATGATGTCTGGTTTAGATAACCAGCAAACTGGCCTTTCCTGCCTTATTAGTGTCATAGCCTGATCTTGATGAATATTTTAGAGAGAATTCCTCGGACAGAATCAATGATTTGAAGCTAGGAATGATAGACTCATGCTGGCCGAGAAATCAATAATGAGCCGATTTTATTGTGAAAGTTTACGTGATGCCTGCCCCAGCGGATTGACTCGCCAAATTGGAAAGGGTTCTATCTCAAATGGGCCTATAAGAAATCCTCTCTCAAATTCTTCCACTAATAATACTGACTCCACCTATGGTTCTGCTGTTGCAGACTGAAGGTTAGGGTATTCTATTGATATGTCTGGAGATTCTATCACTCCCGTCATTAATCCTTCTGTGAAACCTGAAATAATAAGTTTAACAAAATTTGTATCATGATGCATATATAAAAGACTGAAAGATGTTTACTTATGTCACTTAAGCCTTTATGGGATGACATGTCCCTTGGGTATATAGCTCTCGAGTGTGCCTTCCTACATAGTGCACAAACGTGCCTACACCTGCTGAAAAAGAAACCTTTGGTGTTAAAATGGGTACATATTTGGGCAGAATCCAGATAGTGGATTGTGCACCCCAATTTGTCTCTTGTCAGAAGTGAAGAAGCTGTTGGCATGCCTGATTGGGAAGCGGAAGGAACTGCCGGGGCTGCAATATTGGCTGATGCGGTATTAGCTGGACATAGGTTTGGTGAGCGATACATGGATTGACAGGCATTACAGGTGGGAGCCCTAATGCCAGCAAGAGAGTTCATTGTCCAGAACTCCCCTGTCCGTCTGTAAACTAAACTGAGCCAGGCTTGGTGCAGATTTGGATGAAAATGCACTGTGATAATCATAAAATGCCAAACCACCGTACTTCTAAGCCAAGTCTATAATGATGTACAGATAGGCGTCTAGTTCCTGCCTTCAATGCAGGAACGTAGAGCACAGTATGTCTCTGTACATACTGAATGTGAGGACGAACTCTGGAATCAATAGTTTTATAGATAGTCTTGGATCCTACGATATCAGAGTCACGGAGACGTCCCCACAACTGACCGTTTTGTGCTCGGCTAAATCCTGGGAGGCAATTAGAAGGGGACACCAGGCTGACATCTCTCCCATCGATAATGTCACTCCGGAGGTGAGTGGGGATTAGGTGAGCGGGGACGATGTGGGGGGAATGGGCTAATTAAGTACCTGGTTGTGGTTCTGAAACAGCTGAACGCTATAGCCGACGATCCAGCTGATGATGCGTTTTCTATGACTGCAAGTCGTGTGTGAACATCTGCTAGTGCTGACCCCATGTTTGTAAGTATCTGGGCCATCTGACCCATTTCTGGAATCCAGGGGCTACGTTAGTTGGAGTTTGAGGGGAAACATCCGCTGGAGGAAACAGTTTAAATTATTCATCTTTCCTGAATTAATCTGGCCACGGTCCAGACACTTAACGATGGGCTGAGTGTTCTGGGTGAAGCAGCAACGTTGACTGGCAATACCCCTGGACTAGTATTCATCTGGCCTTCTTGGCTCTCAAAGTTGCTAATGGAAATATATATGATAAAACAGGGGGAGGGGGCGACAGAGAAACAGAACTGGATCACTACTAGTTTAGCTTATTTAGCTTTACCTTCCGACAGTTCTGGTGAGTGAAGCCAGAATGTACCCATTTACGGGGCATGGGGTAACAAAAGACCTCAAGCCCTAATGAATAAGTGAACTGTGCAAATAAATGTGACTAGTGATATCCTGAAAACCACTCCATTTAGCCAGGTAGGGTACCAAGTACCTAGCCCCATTATTTAAGGCATGTCTCAGTATCCTCCTAGTTCTTAATCATGTGACACAAATTGTGAAACTTATGGAAGATTGTATAGTGATACAGACACAAACTATAGCTTTGAAATTTCTGTTTGGTTCCATTATAATGGCCATAGATATATGATCCCTTGTATGAGGGTGATACTAGGTATCCATGGCCTCTGCGAGGATGAAACCTCAGGCACCTTCGCCCTCCACGATGGAGGCACAGCCAGGGGCACCGGCGGCCTCCACGATGGAGGCACGGCCAGGGGCACCGGCGGCCTCCACGATGGAGGCACGGCCAGGGGCACCGGCGGCCTCCACGATGGAGGCACGGCCAGGGGCACCGGCGGCCTCCACGATGGAGGCACGGCCAGGGGCACCGGCGCCTCCACGATGGAGGTAAGGTTTAGGGAGGAAGTATTGCTAAGGGCCATGTGTTGCATGAGGTTCCCAGAAAAATAAAATTTGTTCCTGTAACCATCTATACAAATATATGTGCACTTAAAAAAATTCAATAAGGTTCCTAAAAACGTGATTCTATGTGACTATAAGCAGATTGTGACTGATTTGTGATGATATAACTTATCTGCTGTGAATTCTATGTGACTATTTGCTGATTATGGCTATATTTGCGGTGCAGACACTTTACTGTGAGACAAGCAACATACCTTAGTGCTGACAATTCTGACATATGAAAGTATAATAATTTAATAACTAAACTGATAAAGTGGGTGGGGGAGTTTTTTTTTTTTTTTTTTTTTACACACACACCTTCAATAAATTTAGAAATTCTGACTTGACAGCCCAGCGCCATACTGACACGGCCGGGCGCTAAAACAGATGGGGGATGTTTAAACAGATGAACCTAGAATATAGATAAAATTATTACCAGTAATTACTGCTAGCTGCCACACTTTAGATTCTAATTGTCAATCACAGATGCTTATGTTCGCCTTGATGTATGAGCTGTAAAACAGACAGACACCCTTTGGTGTTGAATGTAACTGATGATTGTACAGAAACTGAAATAAGGTTCCATTCTCGACAGAACACATGGGTACATTATATATTTATAATTATTATTTATAATAATATTTTATATATATATATATATATATATATATATATATATATATATACACACACACACACACACACACACACACACACACATATACTGAAATGCTCTGATCCAAATCTAAGCAAACATGTACGAATAGAAAGAGGACGTTGAACGTTTGACTGTGAATCAGTAGACGGTGTCACGGTTTTTGAAGACTCTCAGACTTAAGGTTTGGTAAAATAACTTAACTTTATTAAAAGTTAAAGGCAGTCCCCGTAGGGTAAACATACATAACAATACAACAGTAATAGAACATACAATAGGTTCTACCGGCCTTGCCTAAATACCGGGCAAGGCAACCCAAGTGACAGTTTTAATCACAGGCTCTACCGGCCTTGCCTATACCGGGTAAGGCAACCGTGAGACGACGTATACTGGTTCTACCGGCCTTACCAATACCGGGCAAGGCAGCCCAATGGAAGGCTGAATGTAGGCTCTACCGGCCCTGCCAATACCGGGTAAGGCAACCTTAAAGATGGTGAATACCAGGTTCTACCGGCCTTACCAATACAGGGCAGGGCAGCCCAAAGGAGTACTGGAGTAGGTTCTACCGGCCCTGCCAATACCAGGTGAGGCAACCTACAGGATGGTATCGTCAAGGTTCTACCGGCTTCACTAATACCGGGCAGGGCAGCCTGAGCAAGTAGACCAGCTGTCAGGTGACTAAGACAGTAGAGAGCATAGGTATAGAGGTCTAAATCAGCAGAAGTCTATTGCCAGGGATAATAACTATATAGAAAAAAAAAAGAAACCCTGCAGATCTAAGCACACCTTCTCTGCTCCACCCCTATTTGTTTCCCAGTCAAAAAATGGAACAAAGGGAACAAAGGAAAAATTAAAACAACGTTTATTACATATAGTTTAAAATAACCCTAAGTTTATGGGTAACATATAAAAAAAATAATGAACTACATAAGTCGTTATGGTCACATGATGCAATCAAAACCCTTAATTAAACTTCAAGTATTTGTCTATTCCGATGTTAACTTTGGTAAATCAACCTCTGATTTATAATTACACTATCCACATCAAAGAAACCGTAAGATTACATTATACATTTTCCTATTCCAGTAATCATAGGGTTAACTGAGTCACTAATTTGTGGCCACCATATATACTTCTATCTTATTCCAAAAAATATAGGGTTAATTTGGTCACTTATCAGTAGCCACCCTATACATTTCTGTCTCAATCCAGAGGAGATCAACCTATATTCAATACTAACCAAAGTTAAACATAAGTTCAATAAAGCAGAACCTAATCTTGAAGCAAAAGGTATAATTAATTAATTGTTATATGATATCTGATCAAAACAAAGCATTACATATTGTCACATCTTTTCCTATCTCTTAAACATCTTTGGCTGTTGAAAGCCGATATTTTGATCACATATCAAACAGTGCATCTATCTACAGTGTATCAATGCATGTACAAGTCTGTACCCTCTCTCATTTGTTACCGGGGCTATTTCCGGATTGCCAAAAAAATCTATCTAAGGTGTATTCTTACTTACAACGAGAGCCTCTACTATCGGCCTTTTAACCCTCAAATTAATTAATAAGGATCCCCATTTCCCAACAACAGGAAGAGGGGAAAAAGAAAATGAAAAAATGTTTTGAGCGAGTTGCCATACAACAACTAAATTGCATCCAAGACTCACAACAACATTACTCATTAAAAATACATATAGATGCCAGACAAAAGTGCCGACATCAAAGTCAGCCTTTAAAATAATAAACTAAACTGACGCGCGTTTCGCACATTAGCTTGTTCAGTTAGTATGTCTGAAGGAAGCCGATTCAAACGCTCTTTTTAAATGTCCATACTGATAATGATTGGCTGATTGAGACTGCGATCAACAACCAATCCATTATATCAGAGTTGTTAACCCAATCCTATCTTACTATATTTCGGAATATCCATGTCCATAAGCGTACCTTGAAAAAACTTTCAGAGGAGATCTAAGACAAATATATATTCAATCTTTAAAAGTGGATGCTAGAACTCCAATAATTGAAGTCCAACAAATCCGATTGAATTATTATAAGTTTTACGGCACTTACCTATTATAAGCATTTTGTTTCTCAATTTTAAAAAATATGCAGCTCTATGTATATTAATATTCAGCACATAAGTACGACTATATATTAAACAGTAACAGAAATTTGATGTTAAAGCCACATTTACAGAGTCTAGAAATTTTATAATATTATCCAACCACAGCATATATATATTAAGAAATATATTTAACCCTATGTTGTACCCTACATGGACATATATATCTCCACATAAGACAACATACAACCAAGTTCAATAATAAATACTCTTAGAAATGCAAATAATAAGTAACATGAAAAGAATATATGCATATATATATATATATATACACTTCTTATTAATCATATGTGTACATTTAATTGCATTTCTTCATTCAGGCCCATTGGGGCCATAGTGCCAAGTAAAAAAATAAATTTGTTTTCTCTTTTTAACAATTCTCTATCCAGATCTCCTCCACGTATGCCTAAATGAACTCTTTGTAAACCCCATACTTTAAGTTGTTTGGGGTCAACTTGATGTTTTTCCAAAAAATGTTTCGCAACAGATGTTATTACTTTCTTGCCTTCATATAAATCTTTTGAAGCATGTATAATGCTTCGAGCATGTTCTCTAATTCTTATTTTCATTTGACGTTTAGTTTTACCCACATAACGAAGTTTACAAGGGCATTCCAGACAGTAAATTACAGCTGTACTTTGACAGTTTATAAAATCTGTAATTGAATGTTTATGACCAAATCTGTCAAAATAGTCTTTTTAGTCATCATATGTTGACAATTTATACAGTTCCTACATGGGAATGAACCCATCACTGTTGATTTAAAGCTCTTCTGTTCACAGAAATGGCTAGGAACTAGGAGATCTCTCAGATTAGGTGAGCGCCTATAAGTAATATCAATTTTATCTCCCAACAAATCTTTTAATTGCTCATCTGTTTGAAGAAGAAATAAGTTATTTAAAATCTCTCTAATTCGTTGCCAATGGCAATTCTATGTTGTGATGAATCTAAGTGGGACTTGATTGGCAGAGACTGATTTTTGATGATTATATAATAGATAAGGTCTTGAGGTATAAAATGCATGTTTATATGCTTTTCTGACACTACTTTTGCTGTACCCACGATTATAGAATCTATTAGACAATTCCTTGGCTCTCAACTTGAAGGTTTCCACATCAGAACAGTTGCGTCGAATGCGCAAAAATTCCCCGATGGGTATATTATTTTTCATAGTAATTGGGTGACTACTTGAGAAATGCAACAGACTATTAGTCGCTGTAGTTTTGCGATATAGCTCACTCGATAATTTATTATCCTTATTACGATAAATTCTTATATCAAGAAAATTTACTGTATTTAAACTGGCTTCATAGGTCAGTTTTAGATTGAATTTATTGTTATTAAGAGCACTAATAAATTCCTCCAAAGTGGCTAACTCTCCTTGCCACAGGATAAACAAATCATCTATATATCGCTGCCACAGTAATATATGGTCTGTATAAACCTTAAGATGTTCACTGAACACCACCTCTTCCTCCCACCATCCGAGGTACAAATTAGCGTAGGTAGGTGCACACGCACTTCCCATCGCAGTACCTCGGAGTTGGAGGAAGAGGTGGTCATCAAATAAAAAGTAATTTCTTTTTAAGACAAAGGACAATAATGAGAGGATAAAGTCTTTCATTTCCATCCCATATTTATCATCTTTATGTAAAAAATATGCAATGGCTCTTAAACCAAACTCATGCTTGATTGACGTGTATAGTGACTCTACGTCACACGTTACCAAATACACATCATCTTCTACAGGGAGACCACCTATTTTAGTAATGATGTCAAGAGTGTCACATGTATATGAATTAAGACTATACACATATGGTCTTAAACAGTAATCTAAATATTTACTGGCATGTTCTGTTAGGCTACCATTGCCAGATATTATTGGCCTGCCTGGAGGTGTTGTGACACTTATGGATCTTAGGTAGAAGATATAATGTTGCAGTACGAGGATATTTAACCTGCAAATATTCAAAGTCCTTTTTATTTATTAGACCCATTGCATGTGCCTTTGTAATGATGTCAGTATATGTAATTGCAAATTCCTTAGTCGGATCTCCAAGGAGTGCTTGATAACATTTCATCACTCAACTGTTTTTTAGCTTCATTCAAGTACATAGTTGTGGGCCAAATTACCAGATTACCACCCTTATCTGAGGGTTTAAGTACAATATCATTCCAAGTCTGGATATCTTTTAATGCTCTGCTTTCACCTTTAGTTAGGTTCTTATTTATAACAATATCTGTTATCTTCATTATTTCCTTCATTACAGCATCCCTAAATGTTTGTATAATGGGGCATATGGTAATTGATGGGGTAAAAGTTGATTGTACCTTCGGTGCAGGAGGTAATTTGTATGGCTGTACAGCCACATCTGATTCCTCTATCAGTTGCAACAGATGTAATACGTTTTCATCATCTTGATGTTCCAATTGTAATTGTAATTTTCTGGAATCATCATTTGAAAAAAAAATTTTCAACAATAGTTTGAGTAAAAGTAAATACATCAGTTAAGACAGTAAACTTGTCCAATTTATGTGTTGGTGAAAAGTTCAACCCTTTGGTCAGAAGACTAATATGATCAGATGATAATACACGATTGGACAAGTTTACAATCGATAAACCATCTATGCTACTATTTATCTCCTGCCCCAATAGTTCCCTCTCCCCCTCCCTTGACCATATCCACATTTTTGTCTGTCTCTTAATTCTCTGTCCCTGTCTGGTCTTCCCCTTCCTCTTCTGTTTTGATACCTCCTCCTCTGTCTGATCCCTAAAAAATGGGTTTCTGATTGTACTTGTTGTTCATCATCATTAGGTTCTGTCTCAGATGCAGAACTTTCACTTGGTTCACCTTCACTTCTATTGGTACTTCTAGGTTTTCTTTTATTCGAAGCATAAATTTGTCAATCAGCAAAATCTCTCTGAAATTTTTTCTTCTTCCTTTCAATAATATTTTCTTCAAAATTATCTAATTCTTTATTTAATTGAGAAAGATTTTTTCATTTTTTCTAAAAAGTGAAATTTTTTTGCTGTTCCTCATAAGATTTAATATGTTTTTCCAAATCAGCTATTATTTCATTCTCATAATCAACCAATATTTCAAGGAAACCTAATGAACAAAAGTTACATAAGTCCTCCCATCTTTTAGTATATCTGGGATCTAAAAAGCTATATGTGGGTAAAACTTGAATACGCAAACCTTGTGGTATTATCTTTTCTTTTATATATTTCTGAATAGTGGCTCGTGTTCACCAAGATTTAATTTGTTTATATTGGGCATCCTTCAGATTTTTATATACATTTTCCCAAGTAGTGCCCCCATTATCGGCAGTATTAACTTCATTATTTGAAAATATTTCTTTGGCTCTTTCAGCCCATTTTGCTTGCTTTTGACTAAATGACATAATATCTTCCATATTTAGATATTCATTATAGGTGCCACTAGGAAAGAAAAAATCTCAACCAAGGAGATAAGAGATCAATAATGAAAAAAACCCTGTGCATACTATAGTCAAATCTTTGACAGGGAGACGCTTAGGTGGAAGATGGGTGCTCACAGGGTAAATTGCAAATAATAACTATACAGAAAAAAAAAAGAAAAAAAAAAAGAAAAAAAGAAACCCTGCAGATCTAAGCACACCTTCTCTGCTCCACCCCTATTTGTTTCCAGTCAAAAAATGGAACAAAGGGAACAAAGGAAAAATTAAAACAACGTTTATTACATATAGTTTAAAATAACCCTAAGTTTATGGGTAACATATAAAAAAATTGCCAGGGATAATCAGACAACTGCAAGGAAGTGGACAGCGACTGACCACAGTACTGGATGTTCAGGAGCAAACCAACGTCCGCACGTTGGGACTAATGGTAAATAGTGCCACCAGGTTTAATGGAGCAAACCAGCGACCGTACACTGGAACCAACAATGTATATCGCAACCAGGTTTAGTGGAGCAAACCAGCGTCCGCACGCTGGAACCAACAATGTATACTGCAACCAGGTTTAGTGGAGTAAACCATCGTCCGCACGCTGGAACCAACAATGTAATCGCAACCAGGTTTAGTGGAGTAAACCAGCGTCCGCACGCTGGAACCAACAATGTATATCGCAACCAGTTAGTGGAGTAAATCAGCGTCCGCACGCCGGAACCTACAATGTGTATTGCAACCAGGTTTAGTGGAGTAAACCAGCATCCGCACCCTGGAACCAACAATGCGCCCTTGGGCGCAATCTTTATAGTAGTGATGGATTGCACCTTAGTGGAAGGGGGGCCACGGTGCTGGGTGATAGGATGGTTAGAAGGCTGGAGGAGACTTTAAACTAGAAAGGGGGGGGGAGGGAGCTGCAACATAGGCTGGGGAAGATAGTATAATTGAGGGAATGGGATTAGAGAAGGGTCATGGGGATGGAGAGGGGGAATGGGCTAGTTCATCTAATAGGGACTTGCCATTGTTACAGCCTGATAAAAGACAAATACATCTGAAAAAGAAAGAAATCTTTAAGAATGGCAAAAAGATAAAATGTATGCATGCAAATGCTCGCAGTCTGGCTGGTAAGATGGGGGAGCTAGAAATGATTGCAGTACATGAGCAGTATGATCTGATTGGAGTGTCTGAAACCTGGTTAGATGATACGTATGACTTGGCAGTCAATCTAGAGGGTTATTCACTTTTTAGTTCTTTTTAGTTCTTAATCATGTGACACAAATTGTGAAACTTATGGAAGATTGTATAGTGATACAGACACAAACTATAGCTTTGAAATTTCTGTTTGGTTCCATTATAATGGCCATAGATATATGATCCCTTGTATGAGGGTGATACTAGGTATCCATGGCCTCTGCGAGGATGAAACCTCAGGCACCTTCGCCCTCCACGATGGAGGCACAGCCAGGGGCACCGGCGGCCTCCACGATGGAGGCACGGCCAGGGGCACCGGCGGCCTCCACGATGGAGGCACGGCCAGGGGCACCGGCGCCTCCACGATGGAGGTAAGGTTTAGGGAGGAAGTATTGCTAAGGGCCATGTGTTGCATGAGGTTCCCAGAAAAATAAAATTTGTTCCTGTAACCATCTATACAAATATATGTGCACTTAAAAAAATTCAATAAGGTTCCTAAAAACGTGATTCTATGTGACTATAAGCAGATTGTGACTGATTTGTGATGATATAACTTATCTGCTGTGAATTCTATGTGACTATTTGCTGATTATGGCTATATTTGCGGTGCAGACACTTTACTGTGAGACAAGCAACATACCTTAGTGCTGACAATTCTGACATATGAAAGTATAATAATTTAATAACTAAACTGATAAAGTGGGTGGGGGAGTTTTTTTTTTTTTTTTTTTTACACACACACCTTCAATAAATTTAGAAATTCTGACTTGACAGCCCAGCGCCATACTGACACGGCCGGGCGCTAAAACAGATGGGGGATGTTTAAACAGATGAACCTAGAATATAGATAAAATTATTACCAGTAATTACTGCTAGCTGCCACACTTTAGATTCTAATTGTCAATCACAGATGCTTATGTTCGCCTTGATGTATGAGCTGTAAAACAGACAGACACCCTTTGGTGTTGAATGTAACTGATGATTGTACAGAAACTGAAATAAGGTTCCATTCTCGACAGAACACATGGGTACATTATATATTTATAATTATTATTTATAATAATATTTTATATATATATATATATATATATATATATATATATATATATATATACACACACACACACACACACACACACACACACACACATATACTGAAATGCTCTGATCCAAATCTAAGCAAACATGTACGAATAGAAAGAGGACGTTGAACGTTTGACTGTGAATCAGTAGACGGTGTCACGGTTTTTGAAGACTCTCAGACTTAAGGTTTGGTAAAATAACTTAACTTTATTAAAAGTTAAAGGCAGTCCCCGTAGGGTAAACATACATAACAATACAACAGTAATAGAACATACAATAGGTTCTACCGGCCTTGCCTAAATACCGGGCAAGGCAACCCAAGTGACAGTTTTAATCACAGGCTCTACCGGCCTTGCCTATACCGGGTAAGGCAACCGTGAGACGACGTATACTGGTTCTACCGGCCTTACCAATACCGGGCAAGGCAGCCCAATGGAAGGCTGAATGTAGGCTCTACCGGCCCTGCCAATACCGGGTAAGGCAACCTTAAAGATGGTGAATACCAGGTTCTACCGGCCTTACCAATACAGGGCAGGGCAGCCCAAAGGAGTACTGGAGTAGGTTCTACCGGCCCTGCCAATACCAGGTGAGGCAACCTACAGGATGGTATCGTCAAGGTTCTACCGGCTTCACTAATACCGGGCAGGGCAGCCTGAGCAAGTAGACCAGCTGTCAGGTGACTAAGACAGTAGAGAGCATAGGTATAGAGGTCTAAATCAGCAGAAGTCTATTGCCAGGGATAATAACTATATAGAAAAAAAAAAGAAACCCTGCAGATCTAAGCACACCTTCTCTGCTCCACCCCTATTTGTTTCCCAGTCAAAAAATGGAACAAAGGGAACAAAGGAAAAATTAAAACAACGTTTATTACATATAGTTTAAAATAACCCTAAGTTTATGGGTAACATATAAAAAAAATAATGAACTACATAAGTCGTTATGGTCACATGATGCAATCAAAACCCTTAATTAAACTTCAAGTATTTGTCTATTCCGATGTTAACTTTGGTAAATCAACCTCTGATTTATAATTACACTATCCACATCAAAGAAACCGTAAGATTACATTATACATTTTCCTATTCCAGTAATCATAGGGTTAACTGAGTCACTAATTTGTGGCCACCATATATACTTCTATCTTATTCCAAAAAATATAGGGTTAATTTGGTCACTTATCAGTAGCCACCCTATACATTTCTGTCTCAATCCAGAGGAGATCAACCTATATTCAATACTAACCAAAGTTAAACATAAGTTCAATAAAGCAGAACCTAATCTTGAAGCAAAAGGTATAATTAATTAATTGTTATATGATATCTGATCAAAACAAAGCATTACATATTGTCACATCTTTTCCTATCTCTTAAACATCTTTGGCTGTTGAAAGCCGATATTTTGATCACATATCAAACAGTGCATCTATCTACAGTGTATCAATGCATGTACAAGTCTGTACCCTCTCTCATTTGTTACCGGGGCTATTTCCGGATTGCCAAAAAAATCTATCTAAGGTGTATTCTTACTTACAACGAGAGCCTCTACTATCGGCCTTTTAACCCTCAAATTAATTAATAAGGATCCCCATTTCCCAACAACAGGAAGAGGGGAAAAAGAAAATGAAAAAATGTTTTGAGCGAGTTGCCATACAACAACTAAATTGCATCCAAGACTCACAACAACATTACTCATTAAAAATACATATAGATGCCAGACAAAAGTGCCGACATCAAAGTCAGCCTTTAAAATAATAAACTAAACTGACGCGCGTTTCGCACATTAGCTTGTTCAGTTAGTATGTCTGAAGGAAGCCGATTCAAACGCTCTTTTTAAATGTCCATACTGATAATGATTGGCTGATTGAGACTGCGATCAACAACCAATCCATTATATCAGAGTTGTTAACCCAATCCTATCTTACTATATTTCGGAATATCCATGTCCATAAGCGTACCTTGAAAAAACTTTCAGAGGAGATCTAAGACAAATATATATTCAATCTTTAAAAGTGGATGCTAGAACTCCAATAATTGAAGTCCAACAAATCCGATTGAATTATTATAAGTTTTACGGCACTTACCTATTATAAGCATTTTGTTTCTCAATTTTAAAAAATATGCAGCTCTATGTATATTAATATTCAGCACATAAGTACGACTATATATTAAACAGTAACAGAAATTTGATGTTAAAGCCACATTTACAGAGTCTAGAAATTTTATAATATTATCCAACCACAGCATATATATATTAAGAAATATATTTAACCCTATGTTGTACCCTACATGGACATATATATCTCCACATAAGACAACATACAACCAAGTTCAATAATAAATACTCTTAGAAATGCAAATAATAAGTAACATGAAAAGAATATATGCATATATATATATATATATACACTTCTTATTAATCATATGTGTACATTTAATTGCATTTCTTCATTCAGGCCCATTGGGGCCATAGTGCCAAGTAAAAAAATAAATTTGTTTTCTCTTTTTAACAATTCTCTATCCAGATCTCCTCCACGTATGCCTAAATGAACTCTTTGTAAACCCCATACTTTAAGTTGTTTGGGGTCAACTTGATGTTTTTCCAAAAAATGTTTCGCAACAGATGTTATTACTTTCTTGCCTTCATATAAATCTTTTGAAGCATGTATAATGCTTCGAGCATGTTCTCTAATTCTTATTTTCATTTGACGTTTAGTTTTACCCACATAACGAAGTTTACAAGGGCATTCCAGACAGTAAATTACAGCTGTACTTTGACAGTTTATAAAATCTGTAATTGAATGTTTATGACCAAATCTGTCAAAATAGTCTTTTTAGTCATCATATGTTGACAATTTATACAGTTCCTACATGGGAATGAACCCATCACTGTTGATTTAAAGCTCTTCTGTTCACAGAAATGGCTAGGAACTAGGAGATCTCTCAGATTAGGTGAGCGCCTATAAGTAATATCAATTTTATCTCCCAACAAATCTTTTAATTGCTCATCTGTTTGAAGAAGAAATAAGTTATTTAAAATCTCTCTAATTCGTTGCCAATGGCAATTCTATGTTGTGATGAATCTAAGTGGGACTTGATTGGCAGAGACTGATTTTTGATGATTATATAATAGATAAGGTCTTGAGGTATAAAATGCATGTTTATATGCTTTTCTGACACTACTTTTGCTGTACCCACGATTATAGAATCTATTAGACAATTCCTTGGCTCTCAACTTGAAGGTTTCCACATCAGAACAGTTGCGTCGAATGCGCAAAAATTCCCCGATGGGTATATTATTTTTCATAGTAATTGGGTGACTACTTGAGAAATGCAACAGACTATTAGTCGCTGTAGTTTTGCGATATAGCTCACTCGATAATTTATTATCCTTATTACGATAAATTCTTATATCAAGAAAATTTACTGTATTTAAACTGGCTTCATAGGTCAGTTTTAGATTGAATTTATTGTTATTAAGAGCACTAATAAATTCCTCCAAAGTGGCTAACTCTCCTTGCCACAGGATAAACAAATCATCTATATATCGCTGCCACAGTAATATATGGTCTGTATAAACCTTAAGATGTTCACTGAACACCACCTCTTCCTCCCACCATCCGAGGTACAAATTAGCGTAGGTAGGTGCACACGCACTTCCCATCGCAGTACCTCGGAGTTGGAGGAAGAGGTGGTCATCAAATAAAAAGTAATTTCTTTTTAAGACAAAGGACAATAATGAGAGGATAAAGTCTTTCATTTCCATCCCATATTTATCATCTTTATGTAAAAAATATGCAATGGCTCTTAAACCAAACTCATGCTTGATTGACGTGTATAGTGACTCTACGTCACACGTTACCAAATACACATCATCTTCTACAGGGAGACCACCTATTTTAGTAATGATGTCAAGAGTGTCACATGTATATGAATTAAGACTATACACATATGGTCTTAAACAGTAATCTAAATATTTACTGGCATGTTCTGTTAGGCTACCATTGCCAGATATTATTGGCCTGCCTGGAGGTGTTGTGACACTTATGGATCTTAGGTAGAAGATATAATGTTGCAGTACGAGGATATTTAACCTGCAAATATTCAAAGTCCTTTTTATTTATTAGACCCATTGCATGTGCCTTTGTAATGATGTCAGTATATGTAATTGCAAATTCCTTAGTCGGATCTCCAAGGAGTGCTTGATAACATTTCATCACTCAACTGTTTTTTAGCTTCATTCAAGTACATAGTTGTGGGCCAAATTACCAGATTACCACCCTTATCTGAGGGTTTAAGTACAATATCATTCCAAGTCTGGATATCTTTTAATGCTCTGCTTTCACCTTTAGTTAGGTTCTTATTTATAACAATATCTGTTATCTTCATTATTTCCTTCATTACAGCATCCCTAAATGTTTGTATAATGGGGCATATGGTAATTGATGGGGTAAAAGTTGATTGTACCTTCGGTGCAGGAGGTAATTTGTATGGCTGTACAGCCACATCTGATTCCTCTATCAGTTGCAACAGATGTAATACGTTTTCATCATCTTGATGTTCCAATTGTAATTGTAATTTTCTGGAATCATCATTTGAAAAAAAAATTTTCAACAATAGTTTGAGTAAAAGTAAATACATCAGTTAAGACAGTAAACTTGTCCAATTTATGTGTTGGTGAAAAGTTCAACCCTTTGGTCAGAAGACTAATATGATCAGATGATAATACACGATTGGACAAGTTTACAATCGATAAACCATCTATGCTACTATTTATCTCCTGCCCCAATAGTTCCCTCTCCCCCTCCCTTGACCATATCCACATTTTTGTCTGTCTCTTAATTCTCTGTCCCTGTCTGGTCTTCCCCTTCCTCTTCTGTTTTGATACCTCCTCCTCTGTCTGATCCCTAAAAAATGGGTTTCTGATTGTACTTGTTGTTCATCATCATTAGGTTCTGTCTCAGATGCAGAACTTTCACTTGGTTCACCTTCACTTCTATTGGTACTTCTAGGTTTTCTTTTATTCGAAGCATAAATTTGTCAATCAGCAAAATCTCTCTGAAATTTTTTCTTCTTCCTTTCAATAATATTTTCTTCAAAATTATCTAATTCTTTATTTAATTGAGAAAGATTTTTTCATTTTTTCTAAAAAGTGAAATTTTTTTGCTGTTCCTCATAAGATTTAATATGTTTTTCCAAATCAGCTATTATTTCATTCTCATAATCAACCAATATTTCAAGGAAACCTAATGAACAAAAGTTACATAAGTCCTCCCATCTTTTAGTATATCTGGGATCTAAAAAGCTATATGTGGGTAAAACTTGAATACGCAAACCTTGTGGTATTATCTTTTCTTTTATATATTTCTGAATAGTGGCTCGTGTTCACCAAGATTTAATTTGTTTATATTGGGCATCCTTCAGATTTTTATATACATTTTCCCAAGTAGTGCCCCCATTATCGGCAGTATTAACTTCATTATTTGAAAATATTTCTTTGGCTCTTTCAGCCCATTTTGCTTGCTTTTGACTAAATGACATAATATCTTCCATATTTAGATATTCATTATAGGTGCCACTAGGAAAGAAAAAATCTCAACCAAGGAGATAAGAGATCAATAATGAAAAAAACCCTGTGCATACTATAGTCAAATCTTTGACAGGGAGACGCTTAGGTGGAAGATGGGTGCTCACAGGGTAAATTGCAAATAATAACTATACAGAAAAAAAAAAGAAAAAAAAAAAGAAAAAAAGAAACCCTGCAGATCTAAGCACACCTTCTCTGCTCCACCCCTATTTGTTTCCCAGTCAAAAAATGGAACAAAGGGAACAAAGGAAAAATTAAAACAACGTTTATTACATATAGTTTAAAATAACCCTAAGTTTATGGGTAACATATAAAAAAATTGCCAGGGATAATCAGACAACTGCAAGGAAGTGGACAGCGACTGACCACAGTACTGGATGTTCAGGAGCAAACCAACGTCCGCACGTTGGGACTAATGGTAAATAGTGCCACCAGGTTTAATGGAGCAAACCAGCGACCGTACACTGGAACCAACAATGTATATCGCAACCAGGTTTAGTGGAGCAAACCAGCGTCCGCACGCTGGAACCAACAATGTATACTGCAACCAGGTTTAGTGGAGTAAACCATCGTCCGCACGCTGGAACCAACAATGTAATCGCAACCAGGTTTAGTGGAGTAAACCAGCGTCCGCACGCTGGAACCAACAATGTATATCGCAACCAGTTAGTGGAGTAAATCAGCGTCCGCACGCCGGAACCTACAATGTGTATTGCAACCAGGTTTAGTGGAGTAAACCAGCATCCGCACCCTGGAACCAACAATGCGCCCTTGGGCGCAATCTTTATAGTAGTGATGGATTGCACCTTAGTGGAAGGGGGGCCACGGTGCTGGGTGATAGGATGGTTAGAAGGCTGGAGGAGACTTTAAACTAGAAAGGGGGGGGGAGGGAGCTGCAACATAGGCTGGGGAAGATAGTATAATTGAGGGAATGGGATTAGAGAAGGGTCATGGGGATGGAGAGGGGGAATGGGCTAGTTCATCTAATAGGGACTTGCCATTGTTACAGCCTGATAAAAGACAAATACATATGAAAAAGAAAGAAATCTTTAAGAATGGCAAAAAGATAAAATGTATGCATGCAAATGCTCGCAGTCTGGCTGGTAAGATGGGGGAGCTAGAAATGATTGCAGTACATGAGCAGTATGATCTGATTGGAGTGTCTGAAACCTGGTTAGATGATACGTATGACTTGGCAGTCAATCTAGAGGGTTATTCACTTTTTAGGAGGGACAGGGTTAATAAAAGGGGAGGAGGGGTATGCCTATATGTAAAGCAGGCCTTAAAACCTAGTTTAAGGGAAGATATAAATGAAGGGTCCAATGAAAAGGTAGAGGCCTTGTGGGTTGAAATACACACTGGGGGCACACATAATAAAAAGATATTGGTGGGGGTTTGCTACAAGCCACCTAATGTTGGGGAGTTGGAGGAAGCCCAACTTTTACTGCAAATGGAAAAGGCTGCTAGGTCAGCAAAGGTAATTATAATGGGAGATTTCAACTACCCTGAAATTGACTGGAGCGATATGACTTCAGGCACAACAAAGGGAAATATTTTTCTAAGTATGATAAATGATAATTTTATGTCCCAACTAGTAGAGGAGCCAACTAGAAAAGAGGCCTTGCTTGACCTAGTGCTCTCAAACGATTCTGACATTGTAAACAATGTGCAGGTAAGGGAACATTTGGGCAGCAGTGACCACAATATAGTATCCTTTGAAGTTTGTTATGAGAAACCCAATAGCAAGAGTTTAACCAAAACATTCAATTTCAAAAAGGCTAATTTTACAAAGTTAAAAGAAGCTTTAAAGGATATCCAGTGGGATGTAATTTTCAAAGATAAAAATGCACAAGAGTCATGGAATGTATTTAAAATGCTCTTGGGCAAATATACACGTCAATATATACCATTGGGGAATAAGCACAAGAGAAGTAAAGCAAAACCAATGTGGATTAATAATGTGGTTAGCAGGGAAATGAGAAATAAAAAGCAGGCTTTTAAGGTGTTTAAGTCAAATGGGTCAGATGCATCATTTAAAAAATATAAAGAATGTAATAAAATCTGCAAACAAGCAATTAAGCTAGCTAAAATAGAAAATGAGCGAAACATGGCAAATGAGAGCAAGAAAAACCCTAAACAATTCTACATGTATATTAATAACAAAAAAGTTAAGGTTGATATTGGTCCTCTTAAGACTGAAACAGGTGAATTGATTAGTGAGGATAAAGCTATGGCTGACACCCTAAATACATTCTTTGCTTCAGTATATACAAAGGAAGCAGAAATGACAAGCTGTGGGCAAACAGACAAAACCATGGAATTTCCTCCAACATCTACAGGGCTTACTGAGGACAAGGTCCAAAAGAGACTGGAAAGGGTTATAGTGAATAAAGCGCCTGGACCGGACGGTATACACCCAAGGGTACTTAAGGAACTTAGTTCAGTAATAGCAAAACCATTATACTTGATATTTATTGATTCGCTTTCATCAGGCATAGTGCCCTGTGATTGGAGGAAAGCTGATGTTGTTCCATTGTTTAAAAAGGGAGCAAGATCCAAACCAGGAAATTATAGACCTGTGAGCTTGACTTCCATAGTGGGTAAGATACTAGAAGGGTTATTAACTGACAGTATTCAGAACTATGTGAAGACAAACAATATCATTAGTAGGAATCAGCATGGTTTCATGAAGAACAGATCATGTCAGACTAATTTACTTGCATTTTATGAAAGAGTGAGTAGTAATTTGGACAGGGGAATTGCTGTTGATGTAGTATACTTGGATTTTGCAAAAGCCTTTGACACAGTGCCTCACAACAGGTTACTGCATAAATTAAAAGGCTTCGGTTTGGGTGGTGTTATCTGTACATGGATTGAGAACTGGTTAAATGATAGATGGCAGAGAGTTGTTGTAAATGGAACTTTTTCAAATTGGTCTAGGGTTATAAGTGGGGTGCCGCAGGGTTCAGTCCTAGGCCCAATGCTTTTTAATTTGTTTATTAATGATCTAGAAGTGGGAATTGAAAGTAGCATCTCAATCTTTGCTGATGACACTAAGCTATGTAAGGAAATACATACAGAGCTCGATGTTTTTTCCCTACAGAAGGATTTAGATAAACTAAGTGAATGGGCAGAAAAGTGGCAGATGTCATTTAATGTAGATAAATGTAAGGTTATGCATTTGGGTTGTAGAAACAAACTTGCTGCATATACTCTAAATGGGAAACAACTTGGGAAATCCTCATTAGAGAAAGATTTAGGTGTACTGATAGACAATAGTCTTCACAGCAGTGTGCAGAGTCACTCAGCTGCTGCAAGAGCAAATAGAGTACTAGCCTGCATAAAAAGAGGTGTAGAAGCAAGGGATGCTAATATTATCCTACCTCTGTATAAATCCTTGGTTAGGCCTCATCTAGAATATGGAGTACAATTTTGGGTGCCTGTTCTAAAAAAAGACATTGCTGAACTGGAAAAGGTGCAGAGACGTGCAACAAAACTGATAAAGGGATTGGAGGATCTGAGTTACAAAGAGAGACTAGCCAAACTGGGTTTATTTACATTAGAAAAGAGACGTCTAAGGGGTGATATGATTACCATTTACAAATACATTCAAGGTCAATACAAAGAACTATCCAATGAATTATTTATGCAAAGAGCTGAGCTAAGAACAAGAGGTCATCCATTAAGACTAGAGGAAAGGCGCTTTCGACTAAAACACAGGCAGGGATTCTTTACAGTAAGGGCGGTAAGGCTATGGAATTCTTTGCCTCGGGATGTTGTGCTTGCAGATAATGTAACTGCATTCAAAAAAGCAATGGATGCCTATCTAGCACAGAACAATATTGACAGTTATGACAGATGGCTTCAAAGCAAATAGGATATTGAGCCAGGGAACTATTTGACACACACACACCTACACTGGAAATTGCTCCAGAGGGCTTTTTTGTTGCCTTCCTCTGTATCAACAGGAGTGTTATTGGCATGGGCTGGACTTGATGGACGCATGTCTTTTTTCAGCCTTATCTACTATGTTACTATGTTAATGTATATTGCAACCAGGTTCAGTGGAGTAAACCAGCGTCCGCAAGCTGGAACGAACAATGTGTATGCAATAGCGAGGAGAACAATGTCACCGAAGCGACAGCTGGAGCGCGAGACTAAGGAACTCGTACAGGTTAACCTGCACGGTGCTGGAGCACAGGAACCCCGGAATACAGGCACACAGGAACGCTGGAACACTGGAACACAGGAACGTTAGCATACAGGAACACTGGAGCACCGGAACATTAACGTACTGGAACACTGGAACGTTAACGTACAGGAACACTGGAAACAGGCCCAGAGATCTGACAAGCAGGTCAGGCAGAGTGGAGTCAGAAACACCACGAAAGGGCAACCTGGAAGTGCTCAACCTGGGTTTAAAAAGGCTGTGCGAGGAGGGCTAATGACAGACAGCCAATCACGAATACTCAGCAAGTGACAGACACAGAGCAGCACGAATCACGGGCACCGTGATAGACGGCTGCCCTAATACATAATATAGCAGTTTGAAAGAGATGAATTTGGCCTGGTTGACTTGAAGGATAATGGAGATAAGATTTAGTAACTCTATAGCTTTGATAATGTTAAGATGCGGAACAAAAAATTACTTTTAAAATTGAGGTAGTCAATGCATACTTGACTGACACACTGATCAGTGGACAAAACAGTCTGCTATTATAATGGACTTTAAACCCTATAAATGCTAGAGTTATTGGTCCTACATAAAGGGATAGTAATGTCAGAAAAAAATATTAACTATATGGTAGATACGAATAAGTGCAAGTACTCTCTTTTAATTGTATCTCTAAAACCATTATGGTTTGAGAGGTATAGGAAAATAAAGTTCTCCGCTCCCTCCACTTTCTGATTGACAAGCTGTAAAGCTGTCAGAAGCAGATTCTGGTTCCTGGATCAGACAGCGGCTCTTCAGCAGCGCCAACATAGCTATACCTAAAAATAAATACTTCATCTGAATGGTCTACAATGTGTGCCTGGTTTGCAGGCACACATTGCAGACCATTCCGATTAAGTATTTATCTTTAGATATCGTTATATCAGCGATGCTGAAGAGCCACATCTGGTCAAGCGACCAGAATCTGCTTCTGACAGCTTTACAGCTCGTCAAGCAGAAAGTGGAGGGAGCGGAGAACTTTATTTTCCTATATCTCTCAAACCATAATAGTTTGAGAGATACGAATAAATGTAAGTACTCTCTTTTAATTGTATCTACCATATAGTTGATACTTTTTTTCCTGACATTACTATCCCTTTAACCGCCAGCTTCCAAGGGTTTAATTTGACCTGGAAATACATACAATATGGAAACTGTTAAAGCAACTTGACTCTCAAAATCTTTGAGGTAAAGAAAAAATTAACATCTCCTAAACACATCGGCAGTAGTGTAATAAGTAGAAAACTTATACCTGTATAAGAATTTTTACATGCACTACAAGCGAATTATATTCTAAGAATAATACTATTTGAATCACTTATTAAAATTAACATTCTTCTCCAGCTAACGTCTGTAATATATCACTTCCTGGATTGCCTAGTGGAAAAGAAGTTTACAAATGGACCAAATTGCATAATGGAAGGATTTATCGAAATGGACCGAAAAGAGTGAAAGTATAACTCCACACTGTACATATGTAACACAATAAAATTATATTTTGGCCTAAAGGGATTATGACATACTGAATCCTGGAGAGAGAAACTGCAGATGTGTGTGCCTCAAGGCACCCACTGATGATGCAACACGATGGGACGTCATTACGCAACGTGCTAGCTCCAGAAGTTTGGCAGACCTGAAAGGATGCTTGGATGTATCCACTCGTAGTATGATTACTCACGTCTGCGTGCCAAAGACGATGTCACCCAGTGGGAGAGGCTGCTGGAACTTTTATGCTGGCCTGCAGCCCCTCCCACAGGCCAAGCCTTGCACTTGTTGTGCTTATGGTCCAGGACGTGCAATCAACTGCTGGAGCACTATTCTGTTTTCAATTTCAGAAATATTTCCAGATTTGTCCTTTAGCGAGGCCTCAGCCAACTCACCCACCAATCTGGTCCGGCCCTGATGGTTCACCTCCATAATGTTCAAAAGGTCACCTCACAAGCCTTAGCCTCCAACACCCAGAATGCGTACATCAAAGCATGGCAGTCCTTTAGTCAGTTCCTCAATACCACTAAACCTTCGGCCCCTTAATCATTCTCCTCTTTTCCAGTTTTCTGCTGTCACTCTTCTCTTCACCTCTCCCTCTCCACCATTAAGTTATATTTGGAAGGACTGCACCACCACTTGTCACTCCTTAGTCCCTCATTTTCCCCATCCATCCTCTCATTCCTACACATCAAGTTGTTCCTCAAAAAGCATTTCGAACACCTCCTTCGCCACTCCTCATACCAGTCTCCCCACTGAAGGTCTCCTGTTCAGGCAACTCTCAGATCTTATTATCCCACTGATTTGAGCCCCATGCCAATACGATCATGTCAGCAGCTATTTGTCTAGCCTTTTTTTCAGTTGTTTTCTCATACCCAGTGAGTTACATAGTTACATAGTAGTTTAGGTTGGAAAAAAAAAAAAAGACTGTCATCCATCAAGTTCATCCAGTTTCCTATTCCTGTTTACAGTCATTGATCTAAAAGAAGGCAAAACCCCCCCTCAATAAAAGCAATTTCAAATTCTGATTTCAATGGGGGGGGGGATTTCAGTTTTCAGTATCCAAACATTCCCCTTTTCCGTCACAATCAGCCTTAAAAAGAGCCGATGATCATTTCTACTTTCATTCAGCCCACTCCAAGACTGATACAGCATTTTAACACCTAGATGGAGGGTATTATTCAACTCATAACCAGTGGTGCCTGGTGGCAACCTTGGAGACCAGCTCTATTTTTGGCCAGCAAACCTGACTAGTGCTTTTTGACCCATAAATAATGGCTGTCAACACTGCATCATTTATTGATATCTTAGAACTCTGTTCACTCGCATTCATTCAAAATTGGAGCTGCTTTTTCAGCTTCCAGAAACAATGTGCCAGCCCACATTATTCAAAACATGGGTCGTCAGTGATCATCTTGTTTCATTAGATATATTCCAGATCCCTGCCAAGAAATCAAATATGTTTCCATTCACTCACCAGCTAAACTGGCACATTATGTTTGCTTATCACTTTTCCTTTTTGCCTCTAACCAGGACCACTGCACGACTTTGGGTTCTAAATCTTAACTTTTGGCATACTCCTTCAACTTTAACTCTCTCATTCCTAATCATATTCCTAGCCATAAGCCCAAACTACAAGTTTAAGGTCATGCCTGTGTTTGTGGGTGGGGATGAAGTCTTTATAAACCCTGCCAATTCAGCCCCCTCTCATGCACATCACATTGATCAAAAACCCACCCTCCTATACCCTCTATTTCATCATATTCAAACAGGTGGGCCTTTGCACCAGGACAAATGGCTCGCAGAACCTTTGGTTCTAAAACCCAAGTTTTTCCACACTCCTCCATTTTACATTTCTCAATTCACTTCTTATTCACAGCTGTAAGTCCCACTACAACTATTATTTAATCTGTGAGTAGGGAGCAAATAGGATTTAATGACAAAAATAATTTGCATAATCCCTTAAAGTGTCAGGATCGTGCAAGTGTAATGTTAAGCAATGCAATGCATACCCCTCTGGTATAAAAACTGTTCTGTCTGTAATGCACTTGAGTACTTTTGTTCCACAAGAAACAAATCTGACTAAAGATCTCATTTATGATACATCATAAATAGGCTACTAAATCATGTAAAGTGATACAACATGCAGTTTCTCCTCTAAAGTGAGATTTGTACATACAAATTCAAGGTAAAATAAATATACAGGATGGTTAGGTTTTAAGAAATTGAGTGTAAACAAAAAGGCAGCAAGTATTTTTTAACACATATAGGACAACTTTGCAGATCTACAAATAAAGAGCTAACCATGCAGTAAGGTTTATGGAGCAGTCCATAAATATACATTCTAGAACTGTAAGATCATTCAGTGACTGACAAAACTATTGTATGTATGTCTATTTATATGGCGTCACACAGTGTACTCCTTATGTATGCCACCACGTATTTGCGTTTCTGTTTGTGTCTGCATGTGTATGTCTCCGTGTGTGTGCATGTCTGGTGTATGCGAGTGTGTCTCCATCATGAATGCATGCTTCTCTGTATATCAGTGTCTCTACATTTGTTACACTTTTCAAACATTCCTTCAAAACAAGTTATACATTCCCTACATAACATGACAGGCAATGGCATCCCACATTGCTAGTAGTCCATGTGGAACACAGGTAACATGGGGGTTGAGCTTCTCCTCTCCAACCCCTCCCAGATTTATGATGGGAGACAACCACACCAAGTAGGAGCAACGAGTGAAGAAGAAGAAAGCTCCTGTGAGAACAATACCCTAGAAGGACTCCTAGAACCAGACAGGCAAGACCAAGAGAGGTCCCTTTCTCTGGGTGGAAGACCTGTGTTCTATATGGACTAAGAGAAATGGATTTAACAGGTAAGACTAAAATCCTAGTTTCTCTATCGTCCAATATGAAACATGGAGATATACCAACAGTAGACTCCTAGAGGTGGGAAGAAGAAGAAAAGGACCTCACATCTGTCCCCACGATACCGGAGTTCCCTAGGACTATCCAGAACCGAAACAGACCAAACCAAACTGTCAACGGACTCTGAAGAAGTTGCACAGCACACAAGAGCCAAACAGGCTCAAATGGTTTGGGAAAAAAATCCTTAGATAGGGAGAACTGCCTGAAGGACCTTCCTGCTACAGCTGGCTTCAGATGTAACCAGAACGTCCACACAATGGCATTTGGCAAAGGTATGCAAGGAGGACCAAGCTGCACAATTGCTCAGCAGCGGCCGGATTCTTGTAGGCCAGAAGGCACCAACAGACCTGGTGGAATGTGCTGTAACTTGGAAGCTAACAGGTTCCTTCCAGAGTTTGTATACTTTACAAAAGGTAGTGACCTTGGAAGAAGCCTGACCTGCCCTGGGACCCTCAGGAATGACAAATGAGGAATCTCTCTTACGAAATGACACTATGTGGTGCACTTAGAACTTAAGGCACTGCACCACATTCAACAGGTGGAGAACCCTTTCTTTGTCAGACTAGGAGTAGACAAAATGAAGGCACAACAATATCCTGATTGATGTGGAAATCACTTTAGGAAGAAATTTCGGAGAGATCCCAAGAACAGCCTTGTCCTTGTGAAAGACCAAGTAATGCAGCTTGCAAGACAAAGCCTGCAACTCAGCAACCTTGTGGACTGAAACCACAGCCAGAAGAAAAGCCATTTTCCATGTCAATAGACACAAGGGAATGGTTGCAAGGGACTCAAAAGGACAATGCTGCAAAACTCCCAGATCCAAATTAAGCTCCCATGGAGGAGTAGTCTTGTAGGCAGGGAAAAAATGAGTGACTTGAATGAACACCTTGACATCTGGAAGAGTAACAATATGCCTCTAACACACACAGAGGGAGCAGAAATCAGGACCCTCAAGGAACTCAAGCCAAGTACTGTGCTGAGCCAATCCTGAAAAAAGACAGAACCATAGGAAGGTCAAAATCCTCTGAAGACCGGTCCATGTACATACACCAGGGATGAAAAATGGACCAAATCCTATGGTAGGCCTCAGAGGAAACAGGCTTCCTAGCCTGGATCATAGAAAACCTCTCTCCTCAAGATGTGGGCTTCAAAAGCCATGTCATCAAAGACAGTTTTTCCACATCCTCTTTCCAAAGGTAGCCCTAAAATAGGTCCGGTCTGGGTGGCAGTGGAAATGGATCCTGCAAACTAAGCCCTCTTTGTCAATAAGGAGCAACTAGAATCACGGCAGCACTGACCACTCTGATCATTCGGAGCACCCTGGAAAGGAGAGGAATTGGAGGAAAGACCGTCACGGAATCGCCATCGCATCCGTGGCAAAACCCCAGAGGATTCCCCCAATGGGAGCAAAATACCGTAACATTCCTGTTCCTCATGGACATAAGGTCCATCTATGGCAGTCCCACACTTCCAAATGGAGTTCCCACTCTCCCGGATCTACATCTTGGTGACTTAGAAACTCTGTCAGAACATTTTCTGCCTCTGGAATGTGAAAGGAAGAGATGGCTGGAATGTACCTCAACTCATACCAGGCGGTGGCTCTTCAAGTCCTCCCCTGATGGTTGATGTAAGCCACAGCAATGGCACTGTGCGACTGGACAATACACCACAGCAAGAGAGATCACCCTGAGCTCCAGAACATTGATGGACTGAAGAGATTCCTTCGTAGTCCACCTGCCCTGGATCCCCAGGTGACCCAGCATTGCACCCCAGGTGCACAGGCTGGCATCCGACGTGACAATAGATCATTCTGGGATCACAAATGGCTTCCCCAAGTTCAGATGGTGTCATTGTAACCACCACTACAGATCCCATCTGGCTTCTGTAGAGAGAGAGAGCTGCTGATCAAGGAGATCTGGATTCCTGTACCATGTCTGGATGACAAGTCTCTGGAGTTCCCTGGTGTGAACCTGATAGTAAGGTACCACTTCTAGGGTAGACACTAGGTGGCCCAGAACCCTCATGTACTCCCCCTGACCAAGGCCAGGGGTCAATCCAGAGGTTGGGACACATCCTGCATAACCGGCAAGAATACCTTCCCCAGGAAGGTGTCAAACCTCATGCAGAGGAACATCAGCTCCTGGGATGGCACTGAAGAGGATTTCAGTATGTTCAGAATCCATCCATGGTGGTCCAGGAGTAGAGTACATTGTTGGAACTGCTGAGTCAAGAGTTCCTTTGAAGGAGACTTGAGCAAAAGATCATCCAAATAAGGGGTCACATGGATGCACAGAGTCTGAATGAAGACTGATAAGGCACCCAAGGAGCAGGGGCCAGGCCAAAAGGCAGAGTGGTAAACTGGTAGTGCTCCAAGACTAAGGCAAAACACAGATAGCATTTACTATCCGTGTGGATCAGGATGTGTTGGTACACATCCTGAGGGTCCAGGGACACCAGATACTTCAACAGGCACATTGCTGCTGTGACAAAGCGTAAGGACTCAATCATGAAACGAGCAGTCTCCACATACATGTAGAGACACTTGAGGTCCAGGATGGGATGGCAGTGTTACAGTACTTGTGCAGCGGCTGCTCAAGCCGACCGCAGCTTTCTTCTGGCGGCTCCAGCCGCATTACCCGTCTGGCGGCTCCAGCCGCATTCGGCTTGTAGCGGCTCAGCCGCTTCCTGGGACTTGGTCTCTTCCTCCTCTGCCGCGGCACTATGATGTCATAACGGGCGCACGTCCAACAGCATGGACGTGTGTTCCATTTAAAGGGGCAGTTGTGCGGAGGTTGACTCCTCCTCTTCCTGGGCAAAAAGTTCAAATACTGCTTGGACACTATGCTCAGTCGCCCTTTCATGGTGTCCACTGCAGTTTGGCTTTTGTGTTATTACCTGGTTTGTCTGACTACCCGTTCTGGTGCCAGCCTCTGGCTCTGTCCGACTACCCGCCCAGTGCATTACCCCGACTTAGTCTGACATCCATTCTGGTGTGGACCTGCGGCTCTAGTAGACTACCTCCTTTGTGTATGACCTCTGGCCTGGCTGACTATCCGTTCTGCTGCTGACTTGTGGCTCTGCCTGACTACCCGCTCTGTGTATGACCTTGGCTAGTCTGATAACCAATCTGGTGCAGACCTTTGGCTTTGGTTGACTACCTGTTCCGTGTATGACCCTGTTTGTCTGACTACTCACTCTGGTGTTACCTGGGGCTCTGTCCACTGCGTACCCAGCATACCAACGCTTCAGTGGATAACCTTTCAGGTGCCACCAGTGGCTCCGGCCGACTTCTCCTTTGCTACCGTTCATAACTGGTGCCCTCAGGTGCGGACCTGTGGCACAGTTATTTTCTATTCTGGATACGTTTACTGTGCAGGTGCGGACCTGTGGTGGCCTATATCCTCCTTATTGCCTCTTGGGTTCTTGTACAGTACCACAAGGGAGCAGCTACGAACTTCCGGACGTTGCCTAGATATTTGTGTGTAATTACTGTTTGCTGAGTATTTCATTACGCTGTGTATCTTAAATAAAGTTGTGTTACTGGTCCAGTTCTCGTTTTTGCGTTCCATGACAGACAGCCACCGTCCTTCTTTGGAACCACAAACCAATTGGAATAAAAACCTGAACCTTGCTCTTGGGGAGATACTGGAACGAGAACCATCTTGTCCAGCAGTGATTGCACCGCTTCCTGGAACAACTGCAATGTTTCCGGAGCCACAGGGATTCCAGACTGGAAAAAAAACAAAAAGGAGGAAGAGACTTGAAGCCTATTCTGTACCCTTCTGGAAATCACCCACAAAACCCACTGGTCAGCGATAGCATTTTTCCAGGTGTCCAGAAAAAGGTGAAGACGCCCACCTACAGAACCCTGTGGACCAGGATTCCGGGAGTCATGTAGAAGCTGGTTTGAAAGACGTGGTCCTTGAAGCTGTTCGCTTGGGCTGCCACTGCTGTCTGAGCTTGGTGGAGGGGAGCAGGTTGGAGGCATGCAAAGTTTGTAGCCTTTTTGCCCCCATTTACCAGGGAAGAAAAAGCTATTTCCTTGCCATAGTAGGTAGCTTAGAGGACATTGAGGCAATAAGGTGCTCTTGCCCCCAGTAGCATCACTGATATTCTGTTTTAGCTCCAGGCCACACAGAGATTTGTGCTGAAAGGAGAAGGAAACCAGTGAATTCTTTGAAGATTTGGTCTCCAGACCAAATCTTAAGCCACAAAGTGCTTCACGCAATAAGAGAAAACAGAGGCATTGTCAGATAGTCTTACAGCCTCAAACAGGGCTTTCACTTAAGTGTTAGCTTCTGCCATGTTTGCTAAAAAGCCAACAAGTCCTCCTTGGGAGCATCCGTACAGATAGATTCCATCACCTGTTCACCCCAAACAGCAACAGATCTGTTGACCCAGGCAAAGGAAAGAACAGTCCTCAATGCAGCCCCAGGGGGTGAATAATTAGACCGGAAGACAGAATCAAGCTTCCTATCCTCCATGCCCTTGAGTCCTTCTGCATCCACCAATGGTAGAGCAGTGGACTTTGCTAGCCTGAAAATTGGGGTACAGCTTAGAAAAACTCCTATCTGAGGTCTTCCACTTATCCAGGAGCATCTGATCAAGATTAGTATTAGAAGGAAATACAGCAGAGCATGGACCCTGATCAGAGGTGTCAGAGACCTGAAGGGTCCTCAGAACAGCCCTGATAAGTCCCTCAATAGAGGGGAGAGGCTCAGCTTCATAAGAGTCCCCACCGGAGTAGAAAGAATCCATATCTTCATAATCCACTTCCTCATGTTCATCTTCAAAATAGTCCTCCTCAGGGGAGGACCATATGAGCACAGGCATACTCTAAGCCCTAAGGGCCACATATCTTAAAGTGGTAGTGGGCTTTCAAGACTGAAAAACCCCCTTGGATGGAGAGAGGAAATTGGGCCATAGTGGATAACAACGTCTTAAACCAGACTGGCTCTTAATCAGTGTTGGAGGGGCCCAATGGACTAGTAGGGGACACAGCACAGGAGGGGCAGAGTTCCACAATACTCTCTAGGGAGCCCCATTTGACCTGAAGAACAGTAAGCAAAGTGGGTCAGTGACGCCCCCGAGTCCTTAGTCCTAGGTCTAGCCCCATGTCCCTTTAGAATCAGACATCATGACAGGAGTAGTGTCTAAACTAGTATAAATCACTTGTAACAGTGACCCAGACTAATAGTTCACCCAAGCCAAGCTTAGAAAGTACTTACCTGGCAGGAGAAGGGTTTATCTGGAGAAAGCACATGAAGAGTTTGCCGCCACGTAGGATAAGCAAGAGAAGTAAAATGGATACTGCAAAACAAGCAGCCAATCGTAAAAGAGCCTGTGAAATGGACATTCTGGGCAATGTACTCTTCTCTGTTGCTAGCAATGCCTACAACTGTCTGTGGACCCCCATGACACCCAGGATGAACTGGATGAAAGGGCATGAGGAGACAAGAAGAAAAAGCCCACTCTGACCTCCATATGACAAACAGTTGCAGAGATATGTTCCAGAGAGGTTTATCCATAGAAGTCAAAGAAGCAAAGATGGCAGCAGTGTGGGAAGCTTTCTTAAGGTCACCTTGCACCTAAAACATGGAAACAATCAAAAGGTACCCTAAAACACCCAATGACCCCAGGGAACATAAGGGGGTATTAAAGAGACAGGCCCCTGAAGGGAAAAGCCTAGGCTGCAAGGGTTCACACAGCAACTGTACACTGGTCAATCCACTCCAGGGAAGCCCAGTAATGGTATCCCTCCTAATGGAGGGGTTTTTACAGCCCTATATCCAAGTAAAAATAATAAACTATAAGTAAGCAGCAGTGTTCTAAGCCTTCCATACAGTCTGAAGAACATATCATAAACTGGGGTGGGGTCTGCCAGCAGAGGGAGTTGTACAGCATAAAGGTTCTCTATAAAGATAAGAGAGCGAGAGAGAGAGAGAGAGAGAGCGAGAGCGAGTTCACCTCCTGCAACACTTATGTTTAATTAACCCTCCAAGTGCCTTGCTTTAGCCTTTCCGGTGGTCTGACATATGTTAAATTGCTCAGGATTCTATTGTCGAAAGATGGGGGGGGTGATGAAGTGCAGATGACTTCTCCAATTCCTATGTTATTCTAAGGAGCCTATGTACTAATATTTCTTCAACTTTCTTCTCCGCTTTAATACCTCTTTATCTTTGGTGAATCTCCTCCCTGACCTCTTTGTACGAGTAACTATATAACCATTATCGCCCAGATAATCCATGAGCTGGAGTCCTGGAAACTCATCTCTTTCCTCCATTGGTCAGTGTAATAATAAGAGGATTAGTTTTCCCTAGGCCCTTACATAAATTTCAGACATTACCTCTTCTTCCCAAATCTGATATCACCATTCTAAATAAAGAGTTTCAAAAATGTATATGGAAAGGAAGGGAGCCTAGGATTAGTTTGCAGAAACTCTCCCTGACTCCAGCTTGAGCAGGCATAAACCATCCAAACCTCAAAATGTACAATGTGGCTACCCTGCTTCAGGTGGCAATAGGTTAAGCACAGGACTCTGATGTTTGGCTGTGCAAGTATAAATATAATAGTTTAATCTCTCCATTACATTCTATATGCCCCAGTCTCCAAACTGTCATCCACTATTAGGAATATTCTTTATTACGGATATCTGTAGGGCTTGGCAATATATACATCATTCCCTCTATAAAGCCAAATACTGCTCCATTTACTTACCCTTTTTAGGCAAACTAGATTTCCAAAATGGGGAGGCTGCTATTTTGTGGAGTGGAGAAACAAAAGGCATTGAGATGCTGCAGGACCTCATAGATCTCTCCACAAAACAAATTAATGATTTTCAAAACTTTGAAAACTCATACAATTTAATGATACGCCACCTCTTTATATATTTACAAGCTAGGCACTACCTCTTTACCAAACTGTGACACTCCTTTGATACATTTCTTGATACACCCTGGGTTAAGCACGTAGCTTCCACTACTCTAAACCGTTGCTTGACGTCTGCCATCTATAGTTTATGCGTGACTGAGCTGGACGGTGCTGACCTGGTTGACCAAAAAGGTGTTGGCAACTGGCTTGCGCATTTTCCAGACTTGACCTCTGAGTCATAAACAGCTTCTATAGAGGTTTTGATAACAGATTTTGCCTTTATAAACCCTAGAAGAGCATAATATATGAAAGCAATAACTGCTGACTGTTGCCCACCTGCAGTGGATTTGATGCATTGCTTCTGGCACTGCAAGGCCATTGAGACTTTCTGGTCAGATGTGTTTTTGAACATTTCTAATATTTTCCACACTCCTTTGAGGGGTTCCCTCATGTGGCCCTTTTGGGTGTACCCCATCAAATGTCCTGTCTCACACTGGGACAGAGGCGCCTGTAAGATATAGTGATTATTGCTGCCTTGAAAACAATATTGTAGAATTAGGTGGGGGGGACTAGCCCCCTCTCTTTTGCAATGGGGCAAATTGGCTTTTAATATGGCTCATGTGGAATGGTTACACTCTTTTCAAGATCTGGAGATTCATGGCCTTGCTTTTTGGAATGTTTGGAAGCCATCTATCCCTCCCCTCTACATAAGCCATGCAATATAAAATTGCTTTCAAGAAAGTGTTCTGGGCCTGGACTTGGGGACTGGGAGACATCCTGACTAGTGATGAGCGAGCACCCCAATGCTCGGGTGTTCGGGTGCTCTGACCGAGCACCCCCGGAGGCTCGAGTGCTCGGCCGAGCACCCGAGCCCCATTGAAGTCAATGGGAGGACTCGAGCATTACACCAGGCACCCCCTGCTCTGATGAGGGGAGGGTGCCTGGTCCATAGGAAAAGGGCAGAAAAGGATGGAAACACCACAGAAATGGTTCAGGGACAGCATAGGGAGGATGTCTGGATGCATCTTGGACTCCAACATCGCTGCTGGGAACGATCTTTCGCCCGTAGTATGCCATTTTTACAGACTGACCGTAAAACACACAAAAAGGAAAATAAAAACGACTTTAGGCGAAAAATTGTTACCAAACAGTATTTGCTGTATATTTACTTGTATATCATCTGCAAATTCTGCAAAAAATTTCATCGATTTTTCTGAAGTGAGGCCATGATTAAGAGGAAAACGTGCGCAGAGGCAAATTCTCCCAAAAATTTCCTAGATTTTTCTGAACTGAGGCCATGATTAAGAGGGAAACGTGCGCAAAGGCAAATTCTCCCAAAAATTTCCTCGATTTTTCTGAACTGGGGCCATGATTAAGAGGGAAACGTGCGCTGAGCCGACCATCTAAAACATTATGGGTGAGGGTCTGCTGCGGAGCTGACCATCCTAAACATTATATGCGAAGGCCCGCTAGTGAGCTGACGCTATAAAACATTATATGAGAGGGCCCGCTAGAGAGCTGACCCAATAAAACATTATATGAGAAGGCCCGCTGGTGAGCTGACCTATATAAAAATTGTCAAACAGGGCCCGCTGGTGAGCTGGCCCTATATAAAAATTATATCACAGGGCATATGGAAGAGGAGGAGGATGAGAAGATTAAGAGTCAACCATATACCCGTTTTTTGGGTGGAAGGGGTGAATGGGAATACAGAGTATTCCCATCATTGTAAATAACATATATAAAGTGACTATGTTCCCCCGGGGCTTTCCTCCAGTGGAGTGGAGAAGTCAGGGGAAATCCAGGCCTTGTTCATTTTTATAAGTGTCAACCTATCAGCATTGTCGGTGGAAAGGCGGATACGCTTATCTGTTATGATGCCACCAGCAGCACTAAATACCCGCTCAGACAGAACGCTGGCGGCAGGGCAGGCCAGCACCTCCAAGGCGTAGAGTGCCAGTTCATACCACGTGTCCAGCTTGGACACCCAGTAGTTGTAAGGCACAGAGGGATCATTGAGGACGCTGACACGGTCTGCTACGTACTCCTTCACCATCTTCCAAAACTTTTCCCTCCTTGTGACACTAGGCTGCGCATCAGGGTGAGGGTGCTGGCGGGGTGTCATGAAGGTGTCCCACGCCTTGGAGAGTGTTGCCCTGCCTTTGTCGGAACTGCTGTGTGCTCCCCTTTTCTCCCCTTCTCGGTTGGCCAAGGTAGCACGTACTCTGCCGCCAGCGTTGTCAGATGGAAAATTTTGGAGCAATTTTTCAACAAGAACCTTCTGGTATTGCACCATTTTGCTTGTCTTCTCCACCGGAGGAATGAGAGATGAGAAATTCTCTTTGTAGCGGGGGTCCAGAAGGGTGAACACCCAGTAATCCGTGTTGTCTAAAATGCGTATAACGCGTGGGTCACGGGAAAGGCAGCCTAACATAAAGTCAGCCATGTGTGCCAGAGTACCAACAGGCAAGATTTCGCTGTCCTCACCAGGAGGATGACTCTCAATCTCCTCATCCTCTTCCTCCTCTTCTGCCCACCCACGCTGAAGAGATGGAACTAAAGTTCCATGGCTACCCTCTGTAGCGGAGGCAACCGTGTCTTCCTCCTCCTCCTCCTCCTCCAATTGTCGCTGAGAAGACGAAGTGAGGGTGCTCTGGCTATCACCTTGTGTAAGCTCTTCCTCCCGCATTTCCACCTCTTCCACATGCAAAGCGTCAGTTTTAATTGTGAGCAGCGAGCGTTTCAGTAGACACAGAAGTGGGATGGTTACACTGATAATAGCGTTATCACCGCTCACCATCTGTGTCGATTCCTCGAAATTGCGTAAAACCTCACAGAGGTCTGACATCCATTCCCACTCCTCACTTCTGATTACAGGAAGTTGAACGGAGAGGCGACGACCGTGTAACAGCTGGTACTCCACTACTGCCCTCTGCTGCTCACAAAGCCGGGCCAACATGTGGAAGGTGGAGTTCCAGCGCGTGCTCACGTCACACAGCAGCCGGTGAGCTGGCAATTGTAAGCGCTGCTGCAGCTTCAACAGGCCGGCCGAAGCTGTAGATGACTTACGGAAATGTGCACACACGCGGCGCACCTTGGTCAAGAGATCATGCACATTGGGGTAGGTTTTTAGAAATCGCTGAACCACTAAATTAAATACATGCGCTAGGCATGGTACGTGTGTGAGCTTGCCGAGCTCCAAAGCCGCCACCAAGTTACGCCCATTATCACACACAACCATGCCTGGTTGCAGGTTGAGTGGCGAGAGCCACTGCTCGGTCTGGTGACTAATCCCCTGCAACAGCTCTGAGGCCGTGTGCTGTTTGTCCCCAAGGCAGATCAGCTTCAGCACGGCCTGTTGACGCTTCCCCACTGCAGTGCTACACTGCTTCCAGCTACCGGCTGATGGGGGAGTGGCGCTGCGTGTAGAGAATTCGGAGGTGGAAACGGAGGAGGAGGAGCCAATAACGTAGGTGCTGGCGGAAACCCTGATGGAGGTAGGGCCCGCAATCCTCGGCGTGGGTAGCACCCGTGCCATCCCAGGGTCCGAGTCGCTCCCAGCCTCCACAACATTCACCCAGTGTGCCGTCAGGGAAATGTAGCGTCCCTGGCCACAAGCACTTGTCCATGTGTCAGTCGTTAAGTGGACCTTCCCAGTAACTGCGTTGGTCAGGGCACGGGTGATGTTACGGGACACATGGTGGTGTAATGCGGGGATGGCACACCGGGAAAAGTAGTGGCGGCTGGGGACCGCGTACCGAGGGACAGCTGCTGCCATCAGGCTGCGGAAGGACTCAGTCTCCACAAGCCTAAATGGCAGCATTTCGATGGCCAGTAATTTGGAAAGGTGTGAGGTTAGTGCTATGGCCTGTGGGTGGGTGGCTGGGTATTTTCGCTTGCGCTCAAATGCCTGGGGTAACGACATTTGGACGCTGTGCTGGGACAGGGAAGTGGATGTGGTCGCTGATGGTGCTTCAGATGGTACAGGTGCAGGGCGGGAGGTATGCGGGCCTGCGCCTTCGACAGGCGATTGGCCGGCACCGAAAACAGGGGAAGAGGAGGCAGTGGTGTGGCCTGCAGACACAGATGGGCGATCCAGGCGTTCCTCCCACTTATTACGGTGCTTGGATGCCATGTGTTGGATCATGCTGGTGGTGGTGAGGTTTCTAGTGTTCATGCCTCGGCTCATTCTGGTGTGGCACAGGTTGCAAACTACAATTCTTTTGTCGTCCGCACTTTCCTTAAAAAAACGTCATACCGCGGAACACCTACCCCTTGGCAAGGGAGATTTACGCAAGGGGGTGCTCCGTGGAACATTTGCGGGCCGGTTTGGTGCGGTCCGCCTTCTTTCTGTAGCCACACCACTGCCTCTTCCAGCCTGTTGCGGTGCTGCAGATGGCTCACCCTCAGGACTGCTGTCATCGCTCGGCTCTACACCTTCCCAGGTGGGATCAGTCACCTCATCGTCCACCAAGTCCTCCTCCACTTCCTCACTCTGATCATCCTCCTCATGTCTTGATCCCACCACATACTCAGTCATTGACAACTGTATAACATCCTCCTCAACAAGGTCTTGAGACAGTAATAGTGGTTGATTTAATGGCAACTGTGTCTCATCATCATCATCATCCACTACTTCCTTTGACCTTAAATGCCGTTCACATCTGTCATCTTCTTGTGATTGGGTACCCTCTAGAGGTTGTGAATCAGGGCATAAGATGTCATGTTCCTCTGCAAGCGTGCTTGGAGAGAGGGTCAAATGAAGGATTGGTGATGAGACGAGCTCCTCACTATATCCCAGTGTGGGATCACTTCTTTGACCAGACCGTCTATGGTGGGAGGAAGGATGATCAGAGTGAGGATTATGTTGACCAGACTCTTGGCTACTGAGAGTGGACTTGGTGGAAGACAGGGTGGTGCTTAACCGACTGGAAGCAGTATCAGCTGACATCCAACCGACCACCTGTTCGCAGTGGTCGGACCTCGAGAGTGATGTCCTGCGACGCCCTGTAAAATGAGACATGAAGCTAGGTATGGTGGATGTCTTTCTTTCTTGTGCTCTGGCACCAGGCACAGTTTCTCCGCGTCCTGACCCGCGCCCTGAACTATCAGGATCACGTCCACTTCCCCGTCCCTTTTTACCCGCCTTCTTCATCTTACACGGAATATGTGACTTTGATATTTGAGTTTGAAGACTTAACAGTATTTCTTCCTATTCTGCAACTGTGCAGAGTACACAGAATATGCTGCTAAACTGCGGCGAAGCACACTGAATGGAATATGTGACTTTGATATTTGAGTTTGAAGACTTAACAGTATTTCTTCCTATTCTGCAACTGTGCAGAGTACACAGAATATGCTGCTAAACTGCGGCGAAGCACACTGAATGGAATATGTGACTTTGATATTTGAGTTTGAAGACTTAACAGAATGTGCTCTAATCTGCAACTTTGCACACTAAACAGAATGTGCTCTAATCTGCAACTTTCCACACTAAACAGAATGTGCTCTAATCTGCAACTTTGCACACTAAACAGAATGTGCTCTAATCTGCAACTTTGCACACTAAACAGAATGTGCTCTAATCTGCAACTTTGCACACTAAACAGAATGTGCTCTAATCTGCAACTTTGCACACTAAACAGAATATATGAAATTTTTTTTTTTTCCCCCCACACAAAATAAACTGCTGCCCCCACACACAGTAGTCCTAAAAAGGACTTTTGGTTCTTTTTTTTCACAAATTTGCTTGTCTTCTCCCTACACTGACTTTCCCTTCCTATCCTCATCTCTCCCTGGCTAAGACTGAGCCGAACTCGCTGGTCAGGTGCTATACAGCACCAGACCACGGGTTCTGGCCAGCCAATCAGTGTAATGCCAGCAGCCAACATGGCTGCTGGCATTACACTGATGTCAGAGCCTCCCTGCACGTTTATTGGCTGCGCAGCAGCCGCAAAACGTGCGGGGAGGAGACCCGAACATGGCGGGCGAGCACATGCGGTACTCGTACGAGTACCGCCATGTGCCGAGCAGAGCGATGCTCGAGCCGATCCGAGCATCGGCCGAGCATGCTCGCTCAACACTAATCCTGACTCTACATTTTTCTAATCTTAAGTTTATTTACTCTCCCTCTTATGCTTCTCGATTTTGCCCTCTTAACCCTCTACTCATCCCTGACTGGTTTCTCTGGTCTTAAACTCAAAACGTTTCACGGGACATTGGGTAACTACTTTCTGACAGTGGTTGTGTCCTTGGGTGCACATATGCTCTATATGTTTTATTGAGATAGTACTTGCTTCTGGACAATGGACCCCCCCTTCCTGTTTCCGCTTTTCCCTCTCTTTTTACCCCCCCCCACCATCTCTTGATCCTAATCACTTCTTTCTCTTCTGTCTTTTCTTTACCCTAGTTATACAGCATGGTTGCACAGATCCAGTTGTCATATGGGTATTAGGCCATTTATATGCCTTTCACATGTCTGCAGTGACAGGTTTTTTCACTTTATTATGCATCATTTAGATTAGATTATACACTGCATGTGTAGAATACTCCTTTAGGCCCATTATGAAATTGCATTCTTACTATTGCCAATGCCAACTACGTCTTCGGTTTCTGTGTTTTTTTATATTGTGTTGAAACTGAATAAAGATTTAAAAAAAAAAAAAAAAAAAAAAATCAAAGTGTTACTGTAAGAGCAACAAAAATAAGAGGATTTTAGGCTTCCCTGTTAACTCCTTTTCTCTTAGTCCATATGATATACAGGTACCAAATTTGCTGGAACATTTCTAGGAAAAAAAAAAAAAAAAGACTTGTGGGAGGAGTCTCCCTTCCTCCTTCTCAGGCTATTCCTTAGCCCTGCCTTCCGGGTAGACTTGAGACAAGCACACTAAATAGGACAGCAAGAATGAAAGGTAAGCTCCTGTGAGCAACAAGACCCAAGAGGACTCCCACTTCCAGCTAAGTGAGACTTAGAGAGGTCCCATTCACTGGGTGGGAGACCTGCATGTCATATGGACTAAGGGAAAAGGATTTAACAGGCAAGACTAAAATCTTCTTTTCTCTGTCGTCCAATATGACATACAGGTACCATGGGGATATACCAACATTAAGCTCCCAGGGTGGGGTGAAAAGGAAAGGACCAAGCTCCATTCCCAATGATACCATAGTTCCCTAGGTCTATAAAGAACTAGGAACAGCCCAAACATAACTAAGTGTCAATGGACACTGAATAACACTAGTACAGCACACAAGACAAAGTGCCAACCAGTAACAGTAAGAACAGTAAGACAAAAAAAGGATAAGATCCCTATACAGGCAAAACTGCCTGAAGGACCTTCCTACCAAAGCTGGCTTCAGCCGAAGCCAGATCAACACCACAATAGTTTGGCGAAGGTGTGCACTGAGGACCAAGTAGCTGCCTTGCACAGCTGTTCAGCAGAGGCCTAATTCTTGTAGGCCCAGGAGGCCCCAACAGACCTGGTGGAGTGTTCCATTACAGGAAAGGGAACAGGTTTCTTCTGGATTTCACAAGCCTTGCAAATGGTAGATTTAATCCAGGGCACAATAGTGATCTTGGACCAGCCACACCTGCCCTAGGATCCTCAGGGATGACAAACAAAGTCGGTCTTGTGGAAAGACTCAGTGTGGTGCACATAGAATTTAAGACAGTGCACCAAATCCAAGTAGAGCTCCTTCTCCTTGTCAGATTTGGGGTCAGGACAAAATGAAGGCACAACAATCTCCTGATTAATGTGGAACTCAGAGACCACCTTAGGAAGGAATTCCTGTGAGGTAAGAAGAACAGCCTTGTCCTTGTGTAAGACCAGGGAAGGTGGTTTGCAGGACAAGGCCTGCAACTCATCAACTCTGCTGACAGGGACCACAGCCAGAAGAAAAACCATCTTCCATGTCAGAGGAATGGTAGCCATGGATTCAAAGGGAGGAAGCTGCAAGACTCTACTCCAAACGCCAGATTATGGTCCCACTGGGGGAGTAGAGCACGAGTGACTCCCTGGAAGAAAACCTTGACATCTGGCAAGATGGCAATGAGTCTCTGGAAAAACACAGAGAGCCAAAATCTATGGATCATAGTAGAGATCACCTCAGGAGAGAACCCCTTCCTCCTCAGGATGGAGGCTCCAACAGTCATGCCATCAAAGTCATGCGCTTCACATCCTCTTTCCACAGGTACCCATGAAGAAGGGAACCCAGTCTGAGTGGCAGAGCCTGAATGGAGAGGGCAACTGGTTCTAGGAACCACGCCTTCCTGGTCTAATAGGTGGAAATCATAACGATCATCAAATCTTCCAATTCCTCTTGTCCCCAGGGTGTTTTGGAAGGAAGATGTAGGCCAGATGAAAGCGCCATGGAATTGTCAGAACATCCACAGAAAAGCCAGAGGATCCCCCAATGGGAACAAAACATTTGAACCTTCCTGTTCCTGGTGGCCATCAGGTCTTTCTGAGGAAGACCCCACTGTTGCACCAACAGGTTGAAAATGTTTGGATGGAGCTCCCACTCTCCGGTGCCCACCCGTTGGTGGCTGAGAAAGTCTGTAAGGTCCACCCCTGGAAAGTGCACAGCGGAAATGGCTGAAACATGATGTTCTGCCAAGGCCAAGAAGAACTTTACCTCTGACCAAATGGGAGATTGGCATTGTCCGACTGGACGTGAACTGAATAACCCCTCAACTGAAGGGACCAGTAAGCCAGAGCATGCCGAATCACCCAAAGTTCCAGAACATTGATGGATTGAAGGGACTCCTCCAATGTCCACCTGCCCTGGACTCCCAGGTGACCCAGGACTACTACCCAGCCCAGCAGGCTAGCGTCCGTCATCACAAAGCTCCAGTCCTGGATCACAAGGGCTTCCCCTGCTCCAGGTTGGACCTATTCAGCCACCAGCGCAGGTCCTTTCTGACTTCTGAAGAAAGAGAGAAAATGAGATCAAATAGATCCAGCATTCCAATGCTGTATGGGCTTGGTGGTTGGGCACAGGGGGGTCAACTGTAGGAGGTTAAGCCCACTGAGCCAAAGCTGACTCTGCAAAGGGGTACAGCTTAGAAAATCTCTTTGAAATAGAAGGCCGTTTGTCCAGGAATATTCCACTCATCCAATATCACTTGAGCTAGAGTGGTATTGGGTGGGACGTCTTATGCCTGTGAAAGACTTCAGAACAAAACTTATCAGGGGTATTAATGACCTGCAAGGTAGATAGAACCGCCTTGATGAGACCCTCTGCAGAGGGTGTAGGGTCAGCCTCAAAGGGATCGCCAAAAGCATAGGTATATTCCACCTCCTCACACTCCTTTTTCTCTGTGGGAGAGCCCCGGGAAGGGATTGAGGAAACGTTGCTATAGAGGTCTTCAAGTCCTTGACCCAGAGTGGCTCTTGTTCAAGGCCGGAGGGCCCAAGAGGTGTAGTAGGGGCCATAGCACAAGGGGCGTAAGTGTCCCGAGTACTCTCTAGGCAGCCCCGTTTGGTATGAGGAACAGTAAGCAAGGGGATCAGAAACGCCCCTGAGTCATTTGCCTTAGCTCTAGCCCCATGTCCTTTTGGATCTGACATCCTAACAGGAGAAGTGTCTAAACAGTATATGAAACCTAAATACTGTGTCCCAAAAAGCCCGAATACTTATCTGGCAGAAAAAGGGTTAGACCACTGGGGATATGAACTGGATCGTACCTCAAGAGGAGATGAGAAGAATGAGCCCTCTCTCAACTCTGCACATCAAACTGTTGCAGAAATGTGTCCCATAGCAGCTTGTTTCATAGAAATCAATGGAGCAAGTACAGCTGTGCGGTAAACTCACCTTAAAGGAGTGGAACACTAAACATACAACATTTTCAATAGTGTCTGAATTTACCTAAATACCCAAAGGATAAATAAAAATGGACAATCCTGAAGAGAAAAGACAAAATAAGCCCCCTAACCCAATGAAACCAGCAGGGAAGGAGTTAATTACAAAAATGAAGCCATCCAAGCTCCAAAAGCCCTGGGATCAAACAGAAATAAGACACCCAGCTTGAGTGCAGGAGTTCAAGAATCCAATAAGACCCCTGTGTGGAGGGGAACACGGCACTCAAAGAGTTACTCAAACTTGATCTTAAGTCATCAGATTACAATTGTAAGAACAGAGCCTCAGAGAGACCCAGTTTTGGGGGAGAGAAACATGGGCCACATGATTCGGTCCACAGGGCTGCAAGGGTCCACAACAGCAACTGTCAACCTGACAATCTTCCAGAAGAAGCCAGGAATGGTAATCCACCTAATGGGGGAATTGTGAAACCCCATATACAATACGGAAAAACCATAAAGAAATCTAAAAACTAAGCAGAAAAGTTCTCAGCCTTCACACAGGTTGTGGAAAAAGTCTAACTGGGAGGCGGCCTAAGGGATAGCCTGATAAAGGAGAAGGGGAGGCTTCACCCACACTTTTTTTCTAGAAATGTTCATGTCTACTGGGAGGAGCTGTCGCCTCCCCATGGTACCTGTATGTCATATTGGATGACAGAGAAATGGAATTTACTGCTGAGAAAGGTGGTCTTGACAAATGCAAGAGATGCTCAAGACAGACATTAAGTCCTTGTTATCATATCAGAATTTACATGGCTATAGAAAATTAAAGGGTTGGTCTTTATTGGCTTGTCTTTTCATTCTCTACATAACAAGGATAATACAAAAGCAGAACAAAAGGCACACTTAATACGAAGTCAGCTACCACATTGCTTACAGTCATTGTTTGCAGAACATGGTTTGCTCCTACCTTACGAGTTGAGAGACACATGTTGTATGAAGCGTAAAACACACTTTCTCCATTTGGAGTCTGAGAAGAGAATAGACAGCTGAAGAGACAGCCAGAGTACGCATATGCCATTCCAAATTCATCTGTGTAAAAGAAACAAACAAAAATAAGAAACTGAGCAAAACTTCAAATTCACAGTACCAGCGCTTAGCTACTGAGATTGAAATTAAAGCAATACACTGTGCAACCCCTAAAATGTTTCCTGGCAACTGTTCATGGGGGGGGGGGGCACAAAACTGACCACCTCAGCTGGGACACTACCTGGAAGAATGAATTTCATAGATTGTTTATACAGCCTCCACATACCCAATGTTGGGTTTCCAAAAACAATGCAGAGGGTCTGTTGTGGTATTCAAGCTTCCCTACCAGTGCAGATTTTCAGGATTTCCCTTACTAATCACTAGTGCTATCAATCAGTGGCTCAATAATACTGACAGATCCTTCTGTACCAGTTAAAAACCACCTGTGCTCAATTAAGGATATACAGAAAACACACTGTTGGGAGGGCTTGAGGACATGTCTGCAAAACAGCGGTATATGGGCATTATGCAGAAAACCCCATGAGACTGAACTGCAAGACTGACCTTTAAGTTCAGCCTCTTCTCTCAGAGTCAATGGAGGAGGGAGATTTTCAGACCACTGACCTGCATCTGTTCTCTAGGGCTGATAATGTAGCACCAGCTTCTTAGCAGGTGAAGATAAGGCACAATCCATGCAATAGATGCTGTTTAAACCCTTCACATTGAACGATATGCCCAGACCGTCACAACTTTGTGTTCTTTGAGGATATGCGACGGTCCTGGCACGCTGTCACAGCTTACCTTGGTTCCAGCATCACCATTTAAGGCAACGCTCAAAAATGATGCTTCGGCGTCAGCGGCCGTCCATGCCGCACGGATTGACGCAGGATTATGGCAGCGGTTGAACATATCAGAGCAAGATAAGTCATCTGCAGGTGCGAGGCTTCTGAATGAAGCAGGCCTCTGTTTCATGTGTTTCCTCTTACCTACTTCCTCCCTCTGAGCTTCTCCTCCTACCTACCTACTTCCTGAGGAGCGGTTTGAAAGGCAGACTGAGTCCTGACTCAGTTGCCCTTGCATTATTGTACTATACAGTTCTGTTCTTTGGGCTCAGTGTATGACCTGGCTAGTCTGAACATCCAATCTGGTGCTGACCTGTGGCTCTGACTATTCTCCTGCCTTATCATTATATAACGGACACCCTATCTGGTGCAGACCTGTGGCTCTGGCTGACTACCTGAACTGTGTATGACCTGGCTTGTCTGACTTCCCTCTCTGGTGCTGACCTGTGGCTCTGTCTGACTTCTCTTTTGTTTGTCCCTGTACCTAACAGACACCCAATCTGGTGCGGACCTGGGGCTCTGGCAGACTAGCTATTACTAACTGTAGGCGTGAGTCAGGTATCCGCTTCCCATTACTGACTGCAGGCGTGAGTCAGGTAGCCTCCCCGTGGTTCCAGCCCAAGACATGTTCCTGCTCCTGTTCCGTTCCAGTTCCTGGTTCCTGCAGTGGCTTCGGCCTAGTCTCTAGCAGTGTGGTCTATCTTGGTAGCTTACTATTTCTGATAGTAGTGCTTGCTGGCTTGTGATCCTCTGCTTATACCTCCTACCTTACTACTGTATGCTACCTTACTTGTTATTCAATAAATTTCATTTTACTATACCATACTGACTCCTGAATATTTCTGGGGAACCATGATACACTTCACGACTCATGATCGCAACAAGTGATCATGCCGGGGAGAGACCAGGACTGGAGCAGTCAGTTTGAGCCTTTCCCTGGTGGTCGCACATGTGATCGCTACTACAGAGATCACATGTACCAGTAGAGCCACATGACAATGTAAAGTATACATTGCCTTGGTCAGTGTCCTCTGCTTCACTTTTCCTTACTGTGATTGTGAAGCAGAGAACATTCATCCTCACAGGGGAAATGGACAAAACAGGGAGCACTCTAAATGAATTTACTGGGAGCAGAATTAGGGGTAGAGCAGGTTTGGTACTTAAAGGGGAACTTTCACCCCGCAATAACTTAAGGTTCACTTATTGCTCACCTGGCGACTAGCTGCTTAGTAGCGCTAGTCGCCAGCAATATTACCCGGTTCTTCAGATATCGGCTTTTTGCCGATGGTGACAGGAGCAGGAAGCACGGACGTCTCTTCACAGTGACGTCCGTGAGCATGCGCTGTCAGTCCCTTTTGCACCCTTTTGTTTTTTATCATCATCTTCATCAAATGGAATTATAGGTTACTTACATACACACACATACATTCATGGAATATGAAGTTTAATGTGGGGAAGTGTAAAGTCATGCATTTGGGAGGAAATAATCCCAAGGCTACTGGAATCATTTTAGGGGACTCGTTGCAAAAGAAAGACCTCGGTATCCTTGTCCAATTACAAACTTGGAAACAGTGACCAGTGTCCAACAGCAGTAGCAAAGGCAAACAAAATCCTGTCTTGCATAAAAAGAGGTATTGAAGCAAGAGTGGATAACGTTATATTGCCATTGTACAAATCATTGGTAAGACCTCACCTTGAGTATGCAGTACAGTTTTGGGCACCAGTTCTGAAAAAGGATATACTAGAACTAGAGAGGGTACAACGATGAGCAACAAAATGAATTAAAGGGAATGGAGGACTTGATGTATGAGGAAAGACTAGACAAACTTGGTTTATTTACTCTAGAGAAAGGACGACTAAGAGGAGACCTTATCACATTGTACAAATATATGAGGGGTCAATACAAGGATCTATGCAGTGAGCTATTTATTCCAAGGCTTGATCAGATGACCAGGGAACACCCCTTGAGATTAGAGGAAAGGAGGTTTAGACTTCAGCAGAGGAAGGTGTTTTTTACAGCGAGGTCTGTTAAATTGTGGAATTCTTTGCTCAAGGAGGTGGTTATGGCAGATACAATGGGATACATTCAAGAGAAGATTAGATACATTTCTTTCCAAAGGGAACATACAAAGTTATACTGTTTATTAGTAGGCAGATAAGGAAGGTCTGATAAAGATCAACTTATTTGGTAGCAGGAAAGCTATAAAATTACTGGGGTATGAGGAGAAGGTTGAACTTGATGGACTTGTGTCTTTTTTCAACCTAATTTACTATGTTACTATGTTACACTCTATCAAAAGAAATCCCTACTTTAAAAAAATGTATATCATTTGTGCGGGTGGACTAAATGAATTAGAGCAGAATACGGTTGAACAAAGGTCTACTACAAAGGCCAAAACTGATCTTCCTCTACTGTCAAAAAGCCCTGGCACCAAGGGTTTAAAGCACAATTAATTAAGTATTGATTGCAGTTAGAGTAACAAAAAAAAACACAAGCAAGTTAAATATATAAAATGAAATAGATATTTTAAAAAAGAAAAAAATGCACTGCTGAAAAGCAAAAAAGGACCTCATATTCATGAAAAAAATGCCAGAGTACGAAGTCTTAGGAACTTGTCCTTTTCCCACCCTACTGGGAGAGGAAGTATGGCCATAAATATGGACTCCCTATTAATAAATTTGGCAAAAATTGTGACCCCAAGACCCCTACTACTACACTACTTTAGGAGATTTAGTTTTGTTAATGTTAAAAAGTTGCCAAGAGGAACATGATGGGAGGGGGAACTAGCCATAAAACATGACCATCATAGACCCCTTACTAATTTAAAGTGGGAATGCCTTTAGGAAAGTAATGCTGTATTGAATTCTAATACAACATCATTAAATAACCTAGTCAGGTTAGTCAGTTTAGTACCAATTACAGACATTTAAACAAAAACAACACATGAAATACATTAATACTAGTATGGTTAACGCAACATTTTTATTAGAACAAATAAAACTTGATTAATTTTGTTAAAATACTCCAAGGGAGGGAGTCTTCCAACTCCTCCTTCCACTCTCTGACATGGAAGGTTATGTTCCAAGAAAGCATTTCAGGTCCCCCGGTACATTAACAACAATGATCCTCTTCCCATTTAATCTGAGAGCAAGATGATGATAAGTGGAGCAAAATAAAATAAGGCCTTATGTCACTAACCAGGGAGCAGAAACCAGTACTGTTAACAGATTAAAGAAAAAAAAAGGATTGATAAATAACCTACTTGGAGAGGTGTACAGAGTTACCACAATAAGAGCTAGGGAGCATAGATAGCTACACTAGGGATCATAGTCTTCCTTAGAAGGACATTAATACCATGAGACAGGTGTACCTATTGCCTGTATTCAAGAAAATATATATCAAGCAACCTCCTAAAGTTTGCTGGGGGGGGGGGGGGGGGAGGAAGGTCTCCATGGATCATATGGAGCCCCCTTGATAGAACTCCACTACAGTCCAAAACAGTAATCTCACCAATTTGGTGGGCTGTCCAGCTCCCAGTCTATATGATGACAGAGCCATGATCTGAAAGACATATACTTCTCTATGGATGTGGTTCTGAAAGTAGATGTGGATATGGGAGCACATCACTTTCATAAAGCCGCCTCATCCACCAGGGAAACAGTGGCAGCATGGATTCTCAGTCTAGTGCATGGATATATACACACACACACATACATACACTGGTAATAGGGTCACTTGTCTATTTTGTGTTCAAGTCACTTTAAGAATTAATTACTAAAAAAAACTATTTGTGCTGGAGGTAAAGATGGTGACTACAAAATGGAATAACCAGTAACCAAAAAGTAACCACTTTTTTTTTTTTTTTTTTTTTTTTTTTTAACTCAATTTTTATTGGTGTTTTTGTAGAGCAAGGGGTAAGTACAGAAAAGAAAAGGGGGAGTGGGGTACAAAAAGATTGCAATATAGCAACACAAGATTCCACATAAAGTATATTGTAACCTGGTGGGACATGACAGCACGGGCCGGCAGCACCCCATACGTCTTATGAAAATACAATTGTACAATCTCTTGTGGGACAGAGCCTGCATGGGGGAAAGCACTGAGTGGGTTGCTGGTGACGATGTAGGGTCGAAACAAACATTCTGGCTGGTGTAAAGGGAGAGTAGATCGGAGCAGGGGCTATTGCAAATTCCATTCACCATCCCCCAATTATTAGGGACCAGAGGGATGTACACTCCAGGTGCCGAGGGGCCACATCACCCCTGCCCACCAAAGAAAGCAATGTATAAGTATTCAAGAGAGGACAGTTGAGGGAGGACAGAGAGATATAGAAGAACCCTATGAGCAGTCAACGGGTCACCAGGCCAACATATAGCATAGTGAAAAGAAACAGGGTGAGGGGGAAAAGTAAGAGAGGAGTACAGGGAGGAAGGAGGAAGACAGTACATATAGTATAGGTTGTGAACTGCTTAGTGCCCAGGCCGAACCACTGTCCAAAGACGGGCGTTCTGGACCTAGGAAGATGCTGTGGTCAATATATAGGTAGAACACAGGGCGTGGTGGTGGTAGGGGGGAGGAGAATAGAAGAAGAAAAAAAAAAAAAAGGGGGGGCAAAGGGGAGTCAGAAATGGGGATCACAGGCTTTCCACTAGGGGAAAGTATCTCCCCTAATAGGACTGGGGAATGCCTATCTATAAGGATTGGACCGCAATGTCTGGGTTGGAGAAGTCCAGCCAAGGCTCCATAAGGAGAGAAACAATTTGTACCCATCAGCTAGCTGAGCCGTCAGTTTTTCCATGCCATATAGCGGCCAACAGGGCAGTTCTATCCAGAAGGAGCAATCAGTGTGAGGCAATCAGATTGACCACATCCTCTTGGCTGCACGCAATAAGGTTTAGGGAGTCCCTTGGGGTGCAGCTGCAGAGTAATCTGCATGGTTTTGTATTTGAGCTGGAGTACCATGGCACAAAAGACCCCCACCACCAGGCAGCCCCATTAAATGTGGACTAAGTCCTCTATTACTGGGCAACCTCTAAAGCACTCAGCAGGAATATAGCAATTTTATGCAATCTGTGGTGTCAGGTACCATCTGTAAAGCAATTTGTACTCGCTTTCCTTAGGAGTAGTGCAAATGGAATTACTGATGCCTGCAAACCATATTTTGGCCCAAGAGCTCAGTGGGAGTTCGGAACCCAGGTCTAGTTCCCGAGCTAGAATCTGCTTGGTTTTGTCGTCAACAGAATTAATTGGCAATGCAGCCATATATCCAGGGCCGGATTTACATCTCAGGAGCCTGTAGACACAGAAATCTGAAGCGCCCCCCCTGCCAATTGGCCATCTCCACAACGCTCCAAATCTCCACATTAACCCCCACATAACCATAATGCCCTCACGTTGCCCCCCCCATCAGCTCCAACTTGCCCTCACATTGCTCCCATCAGCTCCAACGTGCCCCCATCAGCTCCAGCTTGCCCTCACATTGCCCCATCAGCTCCAGCTTGCCCTCACATTGCCCCATCAGCTCCAACTTGCCCCCATCAGCTCCAACCTGGCCTCACATTGCCCCCATCAGCTCCATATTGCCCCATCAGCTCCAACTTGCTCTCACATTGCCCCCATCAGCTCCATATTGCCCCATCAGCTCCAACTTGCCCTCACATTGCCGCCATCAGCTCCAACTTGCCCCCATCAGATCCAACTTGCTCTCACATTGCCCCCATCAGCTTCTAACTTGCCCTCACATTGCCCCCATCATCTTCACATATCTGTTTCCTACCTCCCTGGTGGTCCAGCAGCAGGAAAAGTCTGTGCCTCCGTCGGCACAGATCTGTATGCTGTTGCTCCCGCGGTCTTCTTTTCAATAATGCAGAGCTCTGGGAGATTATGTCATCTCCCAGCGCTCTGCATTACTAAAGAGCCAAGGAGGGAGCAACAGCATAACAGATCTGTGCCGAAGGAGGCACAGACCTTACTATGGGGATGGTTACTGCTGCCACTGTGCCCAGCGCGAGCGCTGTAATAATAAAAAAAACAACAACATTGATTTCAGTGACAGGCGCCCCTCTGTGGGGTGTGCCTGTAGGCAGATGCCTACTCTGCCTTATTGCAAATCCAGCCATGCATATATCGAGGACAAGAGACCCAGAGTGGGATCGGACCTGGAACAGGTCCCTCAAACCAGATCAGACTGGGGGTAGGAAGGATTTTAGGGTACAGCGCAAAAAAAAAAAGGATTTTAGTCTTGCCTGTTAAATCCTTTTATCTTAGTCCATATAACTTACAGGTACCATAGGGGAAGTGACAGCTCCTCCCAGAAAGGAGGATCAATCCTTCAAGAAGTGCAGGGTGGAGCCTCCCCCTCCTCCATAGCAGGCTACCTAGCCACTCCCCTCTCCAGATAGAATTTAGACAATAAACCTACAGAGCTAGATAGCGAAAAGAAAGAGGAAAAACTCCTGTGAGCATGGACCCAATTGGGATCCCACGTTCAGCCACAGGAGACCAAGCATGGTCCCTTGACAGGGTGGGAGACCTGTAAGCTATATGGACTAAGAGAAAAGGATTTAACAGGTAAGACTAAAAATACTCTTTTCTCTGTCGTCCAATATCGCTTACAAGTACCATGGGGATTGTCACGGTTTTTGATGAACACTCAGACAGAACAGTAAGGTTAAAATGACTTTATTGAGTAAAGTGCATACAAGGAGTAAGGCCTCAGGCCTACAACACGAAACAACAGTATATAATGAATATATAGTCAATAAGCAATGACTGTGAACAGAATGACTGAGATGGGATACAGGCACAGGAGGTATCAAAGGCAGGCAACCCTCCTCTAGAGAACCTGGAGAGATCAGGCTACTGGACCCTGGCTGACAGCAGGACAGAGGATGGCAGAAAGTCCTGGAGATGGTAATAGGCACAAGACCCAGACACCTGGGTGGCACAGAACCCACAGATGCAACGAGGCAACACTGACCATGGGACAGGGGTCCCAGGGTGACCGAGGCCACCACTTACAAAGCGTAAACCCTAGAGCGCTAGGGGTGGATCGTATGTGAACACTGGAAGGCCACAGGTGTCCCCTCACAGGACAGTGGAACAAGCTCAAATGCTGGCTCTAGGCCCGCTGGCCACTAGACAGGGATATAAGCTCAGGGTCTCCACACACCAGATAGTGCGTGCCATTGCAAGTGCTGGCCCTCACCCAGGCACTGCAACACGAAGGAGCACACGGATTGCTTAGACAGTCTAGGCACTGAACTAGTTAACAGTAGACGTCCAGAGATACACAGGAACTCCCACAGGGAGTGAGCCCAGAGGGAGACACAGAGAGATCAGAGTAACTCAGTCAGCACTTGCTAGCACTGTACCGGTACTTCACATGTACACACTGCCACAGGCAGTAGGAGTAAGTGGCTATAGCACGAATGCTATGCCTACGGTCGACAAAATAAGATTAGCGCCATGCGGCGCACCCCAACAAGGCAACCGGAATCCGCTGAATGTAATGCTGGCCAGTAAGACAACGGAGGAGGCACAGCCATACACGGATGGCAACGGGACAATTACTCAGCCGGAACCAGTTTACAAACAAACGGAAAGCAGAGACTGGACAGGAGCACAGGCAAGGCTCAAAAGCCAAGCAGACTAGCGCAGAGTGGGTTCTCAGCCAGATCAGTTGAACAACGGAGCGGTTCTCAGCCAGAGCAGTACAGCAATGGAGCAGGTTCTCAGCCAGATCAGTCGGTAACGGAGCAGGTTCTCAGCCAGATCAGTTCAGCAACGGAGCGGGTTCTCAGCCAGATCAGTCGGTAACGGATCAGTACACAGGAAACACAGGAACGTCGTCAGACAGGCCAGGTCATACACGAACAGCAACACAGTAACAAAACGTCAGGCTCAGATACACCACAAAAGGTCTCCTTAGAATAGATGTGACAGGATAAAAAAAGGCAAGCCCTGGGTGGAGCAAGGATGTCAGGCCAATGGGAAGGCAGCATAGAAATTATGTACAGTAACAATGTCGCCGTCAGCGCAAGAACACGGGTACCGTGATAGGGGATATACCAACATTAAGCTCCCATGAGCGGGAAGGGAGGAACCAAGAGCCAGTATCCATGATACCAGAGTTCTACTAACAGTGTCAACGGACAATGAACAGCAGCATGGCACACAGAACAAGAGCCAACGGGGCTCAAACAGTTAAAGTGTTAGTAATGTCACTATATTTATAAAAAAAATTAATATTGCAGCTATTAGAAAAATAAACTAAACAATCTCAGTCCCATCTCTCATACCTTTATGGTTTGAGAGAAAACATTTTAAAGCTCCCCCCTCCTTCCCCTTACGTCAACTGTAAGCTGACGGCAGGAGATTCTGGTCCCTGGACAAGCAGGAGGCTCTTCAGCAGAGCCAAAATAGTGCAATGTAAAAAGAAACACTTAATTGGAACGGTCTACAAAGTGTGCCTGCAAACCAGGCATACTTTATAGACTATTTCGATTATTTCTTTTTTACATTGCATGATTTCATCTCGCTGAAGAGCTGCCTCAAGTCAGCTGACACGCATCTCCTGCTGTCAGCTTTACAGCTGACATCAGGGAAAGCGGAGGGAGGGGGGAACTTTAGCCTCCTAGATCTCTCAAACCATAAAGGTTTCAGAGATGGGACTGGGATATTTTAGTTTATTTTTGTAATAGCTGCAACATTACATTTTTTATATAGCGACATTACTAACCCTTTCAAGAGCTATAAGGCACAGGAAGTAAAGTCCTAGACAGGCAAAACTGTCTCCAGGACTTTCCTTTTCAGCCAAGCCAGGACGTCCACGTGGTAGTGTTTTGAAAAGGTGTGTTCAGAGGACCAAGTGGTCTCCTTGAAGAGCTGATCAGCAGAGGCCTGATTTTTGTAGGCTCGGGAGGCCCCAACAGTCCTGGTGGGAGTGTGCTGTTACACGGAAGGGATCAGGATTTCCTCATAAGTCTTGTGGATACTAGACTTATCAAGGATGCAACAGTCACCTTGGACACAGCCAGACCTGCCCTAGGACCCTCAGGGATGACAAACAGAGAATCTGTCTTACGATACAGTACGGTACACACAGAACTTAAGGCAATGTATTACATCCAATAAAATGGAGATCCTTCTCCTTGTCTGATTTATGGTCAGGACAAAAAGGAAGGCACATCAATCTCCTGATTGATGTGGAACTCAGACTACCTTACAAAGAAATTCCTGGGAGTTACAGAGAACAGCCTTATCCTTGTGAAACACCAGGAAGGGAGGTTTGCAGGACAAGGCCTGCAGTTCAGCCACTCTATGGACAGAGACCACAGCCAACAGGAAGGCCATCTTCCACGTCAGAAGACGTAAAGGGATGGTAGCCAAAGACTGAAAGGGAGGCCACTGCAAGACTCCCAAAACCAGATTAAGATCCCACTGGGAAGTGGGAGCCTTAAAAGCCGGGAAAGCATGCACAACACCCTGAAAGAAGACTGACATCCAGCAACATGGCAATGAGTCTCTGGAAAAGACAGAGAGCGGAGGTCTGGACCTTCAAGAAACTAAGGCCCTTGTTCACAACGTCCTGCAAAAAGGACACAATAGACAGAAGATCAAACTCCTGTGAGGACAGATTCCTGTTCACACACCAAGAATGAAAAATAGACCAACCCCTTTGGTAGGCCTTTAAGGACACAGGCTTCCTGGCTTGGATCACAGTGGAGACCACCTCAGGAGAAAAGCCCTTCCTCCCCAAGATGGAGGCTTCAACAGCCATGCCGTCAAAGCCAACCTGTCCACATCCTCCCTCCAAACGTAACCCTGGAAGAGGAGGTTATCCGGTCTGTGTGGCAGAGGAAACAGATCCTGTACGGACAACGCCAGAAGCTCTAGGAACTGCCTGGTCCAATAAGGTGCAATCAGAATAACCAGTGCACCATCCACCCGAATCTTCCTCAGAACCCTGGGAAGGAGAGGAAGTGGGAGGAAAAATGTAGGCCAAATGAATGGCACTGAATGGACAGAGCGTCCACCATGAACACCAGAGGGTCCCTCCAACAAGAGTTAAAGAACTGAACCTTCTGGCTGTCCCTGGTGGCCATCAGGTCTATCCAAGGAAAACCCCATTTCTGCACCAACAGGTCGAAAACCTTCAGATGGAGTTCCCACTCCCTGGGGTCCACCGAATGGCGACTGAGAAAATCAGCTAAGACATTTTCTAAGCCTGGAATGTACACGGTGGAGATGGAAGGAACATGCCTCTGCCCAAGCTAAAATAGCCTTTACCTCCAACCAAGAAGTTGTGCTTCTGGTGCCTCCTTACTTGTTGATATAGGCAACGGCCATCATGTTGTCTGAGTGGACGCGGACTGGGCATCCCCTCAGATGAGTGGACCAATACCACAGAGCATGCTCTGAGCTACAAAATGTAGGTGACCCAGGACAGCTCCCCAGCCAAACAGGCTGGCATCCGTCATTAGTATGGTGCAGTACGGAATCAAAAATGGCCCTGACGAGTGATGAACCAGAGACAGAGGAAAACTAGGTCCTGAGAAGGGACCAGAGCAGACTGGTCTATATTCAGGATCCAGTCATGTTGAAGGAGGATATGCGCGCAGTCTTAGACCTGATGGTCTAGGAGATCCCTGGAGGAAGCCTTCAAGAGAAGGTCGTCCATGTAAGGAGTTACCTGAATCCCCTTGGTATGCAGGAAGGCAATTAATGCCCCCAAGACCCAGGCGAACACCTGAATTCAGACCCAATCAGAAAACAGCCCATGAAACAGGTGTCTATGGAAAATGTAGTGCAGTGCCCAAGCCCCCAGGGACCCCCAAGCCACTGAGTATGTGAACCGGAATGTAGGGCAAGGGGAGAAAAGTACAAGGAGCCCTCTCTCAACTCGGTACATGGAGCGGCTGCAGAGATATGTCCCAAAGCAGTCTGTCCCATAGAAGACAACGGAGCATTGTGGCTATGGGATTAAGAGCGCCTTAAAGATGCGAAACTCAAATAAAACGTAAAAAATGTCTGAAAAGTGCCAAAACACCTGATAAAGCATAAAACATTAACCCAAAGGGAAAAGGAGTATAAATGGCTCCCCAACTCAGGATAGCATGGCAAGCAAGGGGTTAAGTACTACCAAAAAGCCCAAATGCTCCAAAGATCCCAGGAACAAAAATATAAACTACTCAGCATGAGTGCAGGATTGATGCATTTCAAATCTAAGCTCTGTTGTAAATTTTTAATATATTTACGCATTACAAAGCAATGCGTTGCATACCCCTCTGGCACTAAAAGAGTTAACCCTATGTTTGACAGGTAGGTGCATAATGCAATGGTTTGCTAACCCCCTGGTAACCAAGGGGTTAAATCATTAATTTTGTTTAGGAAATAATTCTATAGTATAGCACTGCGGGTACAGACCTCAAGAAGATATTGTGGAAAAAGCAAAATAAAGAAAAATAAATTTACTCCACACATGGAGTCACATATTGGTGTCTAAGAATAGAGCAGCCTGTGTGAGAATACAAAAAAAGCTGATCAGTGGGTGGAGTGTGAGGGGAAATCTAGGACATGTGTAGGTACTTAATTGTTAAGTGCCCTGCCGCGTAGTAGAGGAACCTTTACCCAGCTGTCCATTTGTCCCTCATTTGTCAAAATGGAAAAATGGGTATCACAGGTTAAACTTGACAGACCTGTGTCTTTTTTCAACCCAGTTTACTATGCAGATAGATTTGTTTCTGGTTGATGGATGGGTATAGGTGCATAGGTGACTGAAGAGCAAGGACAACATTGATAGGGGTCTCCAGGAGATAGTAGGTTAAGTGGGAAGTTATTATTAAGGTTAGGACGTACTTATAATGGTGTACCTTGGCGATGTGGCAAGCTTAGCATATTATGTGAGATTTAACTTTGTCATTTACACAAATAAATATCTCCAGAACCCACATGCAAAGAGGCCCTCACATTACTGATCACTGTGTAAGCATTTAGGGAATGTTTATTTGTCCCTTATATTGCAATATTGCCTAGGGGCACTTGAGATGTAAATCCGACCCTGACTCAAAGGGTTGCTCACCTTTATTGCAGGTCTTCTTACTTCAGATTACCACTGAAATGGAAGGCGGCTCAGAGAGACTCCTTCTGGAGAGAGAGAAACATGGGTTGCAAGAGTCTCTCCCAGGGCTGAAAAGGGTCCACATCAGCACCTGATAACTGTGCAATCCTCCAGGGGAAGCCAGTTGTGATAACCCGCCTAATGTGGGAATTTTGACACCCCATATCTAAGAAAAAAAATAATAAAATAACTAAAAACTAAGCAGAACTGTTTTCAGCCTTCCTACTAGGTGATGGAACAAATCTTATCTGGAGAGGGGAGTGGCTAGGTAGCCTAGTGCGTGGAGCTATCACCTTCCCTATGGTATCTGTAAGCTATACTGGACGACAGAGAAAGTGAGCTATTTGCAGACAGTGATAACGTTCTGAAGGCAGCAGTCTGTATTTGTCTCTTAAGGACTCAAAGGAGAGTAGCTGGTGGGAATTATAAATGTTTGATTGGAGTCCACTTGTGGAAGCCTTTAGCAGCTAATCCAGGGGGAATGGGGGGGGGGGGGAAGGATGGATTCCTCAATACAGGAGTCATGCCAGAGACGGGAGCCATTATTGATTTTTTTTTTAGGTTTCACAGAATACCAGAGTTTGGATGAGTGGGCCACCATAGGCGCGGCAGAGTCAATGGCCTGGACTTGTTTGGGATCCATACAGCATTTTGTATGGGTACCGAGGAGTGGAGATTATCCTCTATCTGGACCCATGGGAGATGGTCGGGGACAGGAGGTGTCATTGAACAAGCTGGGCCAGTTGTGCTGCAACATAGTAGGGGAAAATCTGGGGCAGGTCCAGACCAGACTTGGGAAGAGCGAGGATTCCCAAAATTTGAAAAACCTCAAATTTTTCAACTGCAGCATGTTGGTAGCAGCCACCGGAAAGGGAATAGGTAGCACCCTGAAAAAAGTATAGAAGTCTGGGCAAGAGATTCATTTCCACTGAGACAACTCGCCCAATCCAAGAGATATTCTAGGGATGCCACCATTTGAGGTCAGCCATCAAGGTATGTAACAGTGGAGTATAATTAGCTGAGTAGAGTGACTGAAATGACTGGGTCAAGTTAATGCCTAGATATTAGAGGTGGGATTTTTGCCATTTAAAGTCAAAGTTGAGTTGAAGCAGTTTTTGAGTAAGTGGAGGGAGGTTGATATTCAGGGCTTGGGATTTATCTAGAAAATGTCAGAAGTATATAAAATTGGCAAATAGAGAATGTTTATGGAGAGTATCCCCTATCTGGATCCTGGCTACATCTGGGTTTTGGCAGATATGAGCCGTAAAAGGTTCCAAACTGAGCACTAATAGGAGGGTGACAGAGGGCAGCCCTGGCAAGTACCCCCCTGCACCGCAATAGGAGCAGAAGAGAATCCGGCAATGGAGACCTGGGCTGTGGGGGTAGAGTATAACAAGCAGGTAGCCAGGAGAAAGAATTTAGGGAAGTTAAACTGGCCAAAATTAACTCTTGCATCAAGAGAAAGTACCATAGAAGGGATCTTGGATAACCGGGGGCGCGATTGATCAGTGTCCCCATACGTCTCACTCAGTCAGATGCCTGCCAGCCCTGAATTAACCCCACCTGGTTAGGGTGAATAATGAAAGGGAGGATAGGGGAGAGACAGTTCTCCAATATTTTTGCAAATGGTTTGATGTCTGTGTTGATGAGGGAGATGGGCAGCTTAGAGGGTCCTTGGTCAGCTTCAGCTAGAGGATGATGGAGTCTTGTAGCCTAGACTTGGGGGGAGAAACCTCTTCCCACAGGGAACTGAAAACTCAAGATAAGAAAGGGAGAAGTTGGGACTGGAAGACTTTGTAGTACTTCCTGGGGTATCCGTCGGGTCTGGGGGACTTAGAAAGCTCGAGTTGTTTTATGACCTGGAGGATTTCACCTTCCGAGATTGGGGCCTCCAGATGGTAGGCCTTAGAGGAAACAGGCTTATGGGCACTAAGCACAGTAGCCACCGCACCACAAGAAAATCCTTTTCTTCAGAATTGAGGATTCAATCTCCATGCTGTCAAAGCCACATGATGAACGTCTTCCTTCCAGAGGTGACTTTGCAGAAGATCCAGACAGGAGGGAAGTCGAAGAGGTTCCGCCACTGAGAGATCCAGAAGCTCCGGAAACCAAGCCTGTCGAGGCCAGTACAGAGCAATCAGAACGACTGGGCAGCCCTCCAGTCGCAGTTTCCATATCACCTTGTGTAAAAGGGGAATGGGAGGAAAGACGTATTCCAGAGGAAATGTCCACGAGATCGACAAGGCATCCACTGCCAGAGCCAGGGGATCCACCCAGCGAGAGCAGAACGTTGGAACCTTCCTGTTGTGTCTGGTTGCCATCAGGTCGCTGCATGGAAGACCTCACTGCTGGATGAGGAGGTTGAACACCTCTGGATGTAGCTCACACTCTCCGCTGTCCACCGTGTGCCGACTGAGGAAGTCGGCCAGAATATTGTCTATGCCAGGAATATGAACTGCAGAAATGGCAGGAACATGCTCCTCTGCCCAGGATAAAATAGCCTTGACCTCGAGCCAAGCTGCGAGACTTCTTGTGCCTCCTTGCTTGTAGATGTAGGCTACCACTGTGGCGTTGTCCTACTGTACCCTGACCGGGCCTTGTCCAGTGATGTAGGGCATGAAATATCGCCCAGAGCTCCAAGACATTGATGGGAAGGAGAGACTCCTCCTGGGACCACCGGCCCTGAACACTCAAGTGCCCCAGTACTGCTCCTCATCTGGAAAGGCTGGCATCTGTCCTTACTGTTGTCCAGAAGGGCACCAGGAAGGGTCTGCCTTTTAAGGAGACTGTTCAGGTTGAGCCACCATGAGAGGCTCTGCTCCACGTGAAGAGGGAGAGATAGGGACCTCTCCAGGAGATCTGGTCGACCCCTGCATGCCAGGATGAGAAACCTCTGAAGTTCCCTGGTATGAACCATGGCAAACGGAATCGCTTCTATAGTGGAAATGAACTTCCCCACCAGGGATGTCAACTTCTTGGCTGGAACTGGATCCTGAGACAGGATAGCCTGGACCTTCAGTGCTATCTGATGAGCCACCTCGTCCATGAGAAATACCATCCCTCTCTGAGTGTCAAAGAGGATGCCCAGAAAGACCATCCTCTGGGAAGGAACAAGGTCTGACTTGTCCAGATTGATGGTCCACCCGTGATGGGAGAGAGCATGAATGCAGTCCTGCACCTGCTGATGAAGGAGTTCCAGAAAGGAGGCCTTCAGAAGGAGGTCGTCCATATATGGGGTCACCCTGATGCCGTCCCGATGCAGGATGAAGATCAATGTTCCCATGACTCTGTTGAAGATTTGAGGAGCCGTGGTCAGGCCAAAATGGGGGGCCAAAAACTGGAAATACCCTCGGTCACAGGCAAAGCAGAGATATTGTCGACTCTCTGGGTGAATGGTGATGTGCAGATAGGCATCCTGAAGATCCAGAGAGGCCAGAAATTCCCCAGGGGACATGGCCGCTATCACTGTGCACAGAGACTCCTGGCGGTATTTGGACGGACCACTAAGGAGTTCAGGTCTTTCAGATCCTAAATGGGACAACAGTATCACGGTGCCCGTGTTATCGCTGGCGACATTATGACCAGTGCTACTTCCCGATTCCTTTTATTGGCTAACGTGGTTTTGCTCCGCCCAGTGCTAGCCCTTAAATACTGAGCCCTGTCACTTCTGCAGTGCCCCTTCGTGGTGTTCCCGTTGCTAGCGCTTGTTCCTATATTCGTGTGAGTCCTGTATATCGACCCGGCCTGGCTGACGTTCCTGCTCTGTGTACTGACCCAGAATGGCTGACGTTCCTGCTCTGTGTATCGACCCGGTCTGGCGGACGTTCCTGCTCTGTGTACCGATCCGGCCTGGCGGATGTTCCTGCTCTGTGTAACTACCCAGATTGGCTGACATATCGATCTGGCCTTGCTCACTGCTCCATCAGGTGATACGGTTAGGGCCGGTCCTCCGGTGTCCTCTCTGTCTATGGACAGATCCTCTGGTTGCTTCATTTGCTGCTTTGGCAGTTTAGTTACTGTAACCCAGTCACCGAGTTTGTGCCTCATGATCCTACACCCCGGTGTTGGAATCAATCAGGTTGCACCACGGTATGCTTGACCTGTTCACCGTTTACAAGCTGAGGTTGGTTTGTTCCTGGGCACCTCAGGTTGTCCCCACTATCTGGCAGCCGATATCAGGTCTGAGCGTTCGTTAACCCCTTGCGGGTTGGTGCCATTGCACATTGGGTCACAATCTATTGCAGTCTCGGTTTGGCGTTACTCTGTGTCTACAGTTTTAGTCCACCTCTAACTGCTCTGGCAGTCTGCCACTTGACCAGGGCCTTCGTCTACTCCTGTGTGGCCTCAGTCGCTATTGTGTCACTCTCTGTGTAGTGAGTGTCCTGGAAGCCTTTGCGCTATTAGGGCCTGTCTGTACCTCCTGGCCTAATAGCAACCATTTCTCCACTGTCTCGTTTTGGATTCACACGAACTGTAACCTGACCTGCGGCAGTATTATATTTGTCTATATATACTGGACCCGTGTGGGTTATTGATTCCTACTGTAACCTGACCTGTGTCAGTATTATATTTGTCTATATATACTGGACCCGCGAGGGTTATTCTAATTTCTGTATTTTTTCAATAAAACTGTCTTTTTACCTATTCTTCCGTGTCTGAGTGTCCATAAAACAGTTACAGACAGCCGCCGTCCTCCTTGGAAACCACAAAGAGGTTGGAGTAGAATCACAAGCCCCTCTCCTGAGGAGCAACTGGTTCCAGGACCGCCTTGTCAAGAAGGCCCTGAATAGCTTCCTTGAAAAGGTGGCGCTTTTCCTCTCCCAAGAGAAAACGAGAAGAGAAGGTCCTAGAAGGAGGAAGGGAGGTGAAGGGAATCCTGTACCCTGTAGCCACCACCTGTAAAACCCACTTACCTGCGGGTGGGGACCGGGGTTCGGCGAGCCATGCAGAAGGAGGTTTGGAAGCCTTGAGCTTCAGAGGACCTGGGTCTCCATTGCTGCTTAGGCTTGGAGCGAAGCTTGAGGGACCGCCTGGGTCGCTTGGAGCGAGTCTGCTTGAAAGGGACGAAAAAGCAGATTCCGTTTGCCAGGTGCCTTCTTCCTCAGGACCACTGGCAGGTGAGTACTCTTCCCTCCAGTGGCCTCGCTGATGAGATCCTTGAGCTCTGTTACAAACAGGGATGAGCCCTGAAAAGGCAGGAGAACCTTTTTGGAGGCCATGTCAGCAGACCAGACCTTGAGCCAAAGAGCACATCTGGCCACCACAGACATGGTAGACGCCCTGGCTACCATACACACAGCGTCAAACAGGGCAGCAGAGATATAATGCTGAGCCTCAGCAATGTTAGCAAGAAGCAGCAACAGGTCAGCAGTAGGGGCCCCCTGACGGACAGGTGAATTGAGCTGTTCAGTCCAAACAGCCACAGCCCTGGACTTAGAAAGCATGGAAACTGGGGCATCCACTTGGGGGGGGGCTGTTTCAGAGAACGGGTAAAGCTTAGCGAACTTCCTAGACATAGATGGTTTCCTGTCTGGAAACTTCCACTCCTCAGACACCAAGAGGTCAAGGGTGGAGTTAGGTGGAAAACAAGTATGGGGCCTAACAGACTCCTGAAAAATATCAGAGAGCTCAGAAGACGCCTCCTGTACCAAGGGAATGTTAAGGGTGGTCATTTTGCATTTTGGGTTCTTGTGTATATGTAAAAGGTTTGTGTTGTTTTTCATAATACATCCCTTTAAGGATTGGATTTGTTTGGTTTATGTATGTGTATCCTTTGGATACAATAGGGATAATAATGTGTTATCCAATTGTTTAAGGTTTGATGTATGTGAGTAACATTCCAATATAAGAGTTAACCCAGTATCTCTAATGTATGCATTGAGTATTTTGCTCTGAGTTAAATAGATACACATATGTTTCTGTAATTGGTTGGCTAGGGCTGACTTTGATTGACATGTGATTAACCAGGAGGATGCCATGTTGTTTTGTAATTTTATCCAATAGAATTGCTTTAGTGTTTTTATTAACATGGGGGGGTTTGTTTGTCTAATTCAGTCTATGATTAAGCGCCGCTTGGCGTGAAACGCATTAGACATATGCTATGAATATCTTCCTGGTGGGGGTCACTGTACTCTGCTATTTTTGGATGCTTGTTTATTTTAAATGAAGAATAAAGAAGTATTTTTATTTACTTCGTACGAGTGTTCCTCTTTTGTGGAGCCGGAAGTGTCTGCGTTTTGCTTCATGATTATCTAGGTGCAGTGTGAGGAGAGCCGCACTATTGCAGCTCTTGGCGTTTTCAAGTTCAGCTGGTGAGTCACATATGTTCCCAAGTCCTTACATTGATGATACCGTGAGCCCTGCCGTGTTTAGCACACAACTCGATTTATGTCCCTGGTAGTAGCCTTAAACTCTTGCATCCATACTGGCTCTAGTGCATGGATGGAGGCCCCTGCAAGGGATTCAGGGGCAGCAGCACAAGCTGTGCAAACATGACCTGTGTATTCATTAGGTAACCCTGAGGGACATGAGGAGCAATGGGGGACACTGACACCCCAGTGTCCTTAGCCTTAGGTTTAGCCCCAAGGTCTAATGGAGTAGACATTCTCACAGAGTCAAACAGTCAGAGTATCAAAGCACCCATAAAACACTGTGTACGATAAATAAAATAATCCCAGAAACGCTAAAATAGACTTATCTGGTAGGCGAAGGGTTAAACTGCAGAGGAGAGAAGGAGAGTCCAAGCCCTGCGTAGGATACTCGATCTGCGAATACATAAAATGGCTGTAGCGACAGGAGCCAATCAGATGCGAGAACGCAAAGCAAGCGCAGTTTCTTTGACGGAGTACCCCAACAGTGCCTGAAGCCCCCTAAGGCCCCCCAACATGCCCAGAATATTGACCGGATGACAGAGCAAGGGCAAAGCAACAAAATGAGCCATCTCTGACCTCGCTACGTGGAGCGGTTGCAGAGATATGTCCCAAACTGTAAAGTCCCATAGAAGTGAATGGAGCAATGGCATCTATGCGGTAAACACGCACCTTAAAGGCACGGAACATAAAGTTAACAAGGTGAATACCGAAAAGTAAAACCACTCAAAAGCCCACTAGAATTAAACAGTAGACCCAATAAATACTGGTCCCAGTAGGGAAAATGCCCAAAACCCCCCAAAAGGAGCTAACCAGCAGCAAAAGGGTTAACTTGCTCCAAACACCTCACAGACATACAGATAAACGACAATGAGTGCATGAGTATGTAACAGGAACCCCAAAGGAGACCCCTGTGCGGAGGGAAAGCATTGGACATGTGGACCTCAGTATTCAAAGGGTGCTCACCTTTTTCAGCAGGTCTTCTGTCTTCAGATTACCATATATCAAGAAGAGGTCTAAGTGGGCAACTCCTGGGGAAAGAACTTGCAGCCAAGATTTCCCCCCAGGACATAGGTCCACAAAAGCACCTGGTAGACCGAGCTATCCACATTTGGGTCAGTGATGGTAATCCACCTAATGGTGGTATTCCATATCTAACAGAAAAATAATAAAAAAAAAATAAATAAATAAAACTATAGCAGAACTGTTCTCTTGCCTTGTGTCTTGACCAAGGAACAAATCTTAATGGTTGGGGATTGGCTAGCTGCAAGCTATGGAGAGGAGGTAGGCTCTACCCAGCAGTCATAGAATTGTTTTTGCCTATTTAAAGGGGCTGAACGCCTACCTAAAGTTACCAGTAACGTGTACTGGAAGACAAAGGAAAAGTAGTTGCTTGGTCTGGCAATGCCTACGGTGTCAGCTCTTACCAACTGGGTACTATTTCTCTCAGAAGAAGAACTAATGAACACAGTAGGAAATTCCAAAGATTTCAGTTTTTCATGATTTCTTATGAAGAACTTGGGATCACAAGCATAGTACTGTTTGAAATTCTTTTTTATATTTCAGAGGGGTCAAAGATCCAAACCTCTCAAAACGAAATTTTATAACGTTATCCTATATAATAATTTGCTAAAACGTATGTAACGTCAAAGTCATGCACAGTAGAGAAAGCTGCGCGTGCTGCAGTCATGCGCAGTAGACTGCCCGTCGTGGCGCGTTCAGTCTCTACTGTGCATGACTGCCCCGCGACCGTCTGACAATGACACTGTGGCCCATGTAACGGGCTCTTCAACTAGTCAGTCATACTATTCCAATGAACCACACAAGAGGACATAAGAGGATTTTAGTCTTACCTGTTAAATCCTTTTCTCTTCTCCATATAACTCACAGGTACCATGGGGAGTTGACACTCCTCCCAGTGGGCTGGAACAATTCCATAGAACAGGGGTAGAGCCTCCCCCCTCCTCCATAATCATGCTACCTAGCTAGCCCCAGCCCAGGTAGACTTGTGAAAAGCCTACTAACTAGGATAGCAAGAAGAAAGGAGAGGAAAACTCCTGTGAGCAATGAACCCAGAAAGGACTCCCACATCCAGCCACAGGGGACCCACTGGATGGGAGACCTGTGAGTTATATGGACTAAGAGAAAAGTATTTAAACAGGTAAGACTAAAATCTTCTTTTCTCTGTTGTCCAATATAGCTTACAGGTACCATGGAGATATACCAACATTGAGCTCCGAGGGAGGGAGAAGGAAAGGACCAAGCGCCTGTCCCAATGACACCATAGTTCCCATGGACTATCCAGGACATGTTACAGCCCAAACTAACAAAGTGTCAACTGACATTGAACAACTTAACCGCACACAAGAAGAAGAGCCAAGAGGGGTCAAACAGTTAAAGATCTATAATGCACAGAACAAAAAAAGCCCTAGACAGGCACAACTGCCTCCAGGACTTTCCTGCCAAAACTTCCTTTGGCCAAAGCCAGAACATCCACACGGTAGAGTTTGGCAAAGGTGTGCACAGAAGACCAAGTGGCCGCCTTGCACAGCTATTCAGCAGAGGCCAGATTCTTGTAGGCCCATGAGGCCCCAACAGACCTGATTGAGTGTGCCGTAACGCAGAAGGAAACAGGTTTCCCTCTGAGCTTATAGGCCTTGCGGATTGTAGACTTAATCCAGGATGCAATAGTCACCTTGGACGTAGGCAAACTAGCCCTAGGACCCTCAGGGATGACAAAAGATCAGTCTTACGGAAAGACTCAGTACAGTGCAAATAGAAATTTAGGCAACGTACCACATCCAACAAGTGGAGATCCCTCTCCTTATCAGATTTAAGGTCAGGACAAAAGGAAGGCACAACAATCTCCTGATTGATGTGGAGCTCATAGACCACCTTAGGAAGAAATTCCTGAGGTACGGATAACAGCCTTATCGTTGGGAAACACCAGGAAAGGCGGTTTGCAGGACAAGGTCTGCAATTCAGCGACTCCACGGACAGAGACCACAGCCAAAAGAAAGGCCATCTTCCATGCTAGAAGACGTAGAGGAATGGTAGCCAAAGACTCAGAAACTGAGAAAGTGTGCCAGGATGTTTTCTATGCCTGGGATGTGCACAGTGGAGATGGCAGGAACACGTTCTTCCATCCAGGCTAAAATAGTCTTAACTTTGGACCAAGCAGAAGAGCTTCTTGTGCCTCCTTGCTTGTTGATGTATGCCACGGCAGTGGCGTTGTCTGCTTGGACATCCCCTCAGAGGAGAGTATCAGGACACCAGAGCGTGAAGAATAGCCCTGCAGACCACTGGCCCTGCACCCCTGGGTGACCCAGGACAGCATCCCAGCTGAAGAGGTTGGCATCCATTGTCAGCAGAGTGCAATATTGGACAATGAAGGGCTTCCCCTTCTCCAGGTTGGATCTATCCAACCACCAAAGAAGGTCCTGTCTCACTTCCTGAGGAAGAAGCCAGACGGTCCAAGAAATGCAGATTCCCACAGCAAGCCTGGATTGTGAACCTCTGGAGCGAGCCATGGATTATGGAACCACCTCCATTGTGGATAGCAAGTGCCCCATCAGAGATGAGAACTTGTGCAACAGAGCTGAGGTCCACTCCAAGATCCAGGACACCCAACGCCTGATCTGCTGAACAGAATACTCTGTCAGGAAAAACATACCCTGGCAGGTGTTAAACCAGAGACCTAGGAAAAACAGGTTCTGAGAAGTAACCGGAGCAGATTTGTCCATATTCAGAATCCACCCGTGATGGAGGAGAACCCTGAGCACATTCGTGGACTTGTCAGTCTAGAAGGTCTCTGGAAGGAGCCTTCAGCAGAGGATCGTCCATGTAAGGAGTCACCTAAATCCCCCTGGTATGCAGGTGGGCAATCAATGCTCCCAAGACTCGTATGAAACCTGAGGAGCAGTGGTAAGCCCAAAATGCAGAGTGGTGAACTGGAAGTGTACCAAGGCGCAAGCGAACCTGAGGTACCTCTGACTGTCCGGATGAATTGGAATATGCAGGTAAACATTCTGCAGATCCACAGAGGACAGAAATTCTCCCAGACATATTGCTGCAATGATAGAGTGCAAAGACTCCATCTTGTAGTGAGTAGGGACACGAGAGTTGAGATCCTTGAGAACCAAGATCTGCCGCCATCCTTCTTGGAAACTACAAATAGATTTGAATAAAAAAACTAAGCATCTCTTGAGATGGAAACTGAAACAGGACTTCCTTGTCCAAGAGAGCCTGCCCCTCCCAGTTGAAAAGACACAGCTTTTCTTGACCCAGAGGGGCCCTTGAATGGAAGAATCTGAAGGGAGGCAAGGACACAAAGGGAATCCTGTAGCCTCCTGAAACCACCTGTAATACCCACTGATCCACAACAGAGCCTGCTCAAATGTTTCAAAACTGTTGCAGGTGACCACCCACAGGTAGTTGTGGACCAGGGTTCAGCGACTCACACCGAAGGAGGTTTGGTGGATTTGGGTTTGGTGGTGGAGTGTTTTGACCTCCACTGCTGCCTGGGCTGGGGGTGGAGAGCAGGGTGCTGGCCCAAGACTCGTTCAGATTCATCCTTTTCACTTTGGCGGGGATGAAAAATACGCTGCTTCCTTGCCAGATTAGGGCTTTTGGGAACCTGAGGCAACAAGGTGCTCTTGCCACCAGTGGCCTCACTGATGATTTGCTTCAGTTCTGGCCCGAAAAGAGATGTGCCCTGAAAAGGGAGAGAAATCAGTGACCTCAGAGGAAAGGTCAGCAGACCCAATCTTAAGCCACAAAGTGCGTCTAGCCGCAACAGAAAAAGCAGAAGCCTTAAATTCAAGCCTGACAGCATCAGAGTGTAAGTAACATAGTGCTGAGCCTCAGACATGTTGGCTAAAAAGGCCAAAATGTCCATTTTTGCGGACAGAGCCAGTAAGCCGCTCAGTATAAACAGCAATGGCTCTGTTAACCCAGACAGATGCCAAGGGTAGGCCTCAGGGCAGCACCTAGGGTGGCAAAGACTTGCACAGTCTATAGGGGGATTAACCTGAGGTGGTGTTGTCTGAGCAATGGCTGCAGGGATACAGCTTAAAAAAAACCTCTTGGAAAGAGAAAAACGCTTGTCTGGTGTTTTTTACTCATCCAGGATAACCTGGTCCAAAGTGGCATTAAGCGAATTATAGAAAGGGATTTCTTGCTCCTTTGAAAGAGGTCAGAAGAAGGCTGGCTCACAGGATTAACAGGACTCTGTAGGGTAGTCAAAACAGCCTTAATGAATCCCTCTGCAGAGGGCTCAGGGTCAGCCTCAAAGGGGTCACCATATGTATCGGAAGAAGCCCCTTCTGCACACTCCCTTTCCTCAGAATCAAACTCAAATGAAACAGAAAGGTCAGGAATGCCAGGGGGGGTTTCCAGGACTGGAGAACCCCCTGGAGGGAAAGAGAGAACTGTGCCATAGAGGACTTTAAGTCCTTGACCCAAAGGGACTCTTGATCAAGGCTGGAGGGTTCAGGTGGAGTGGTAGAGGCCACAGTGCATGATGGGCATAAGTGTCCTGAGAACTCTCTAGGAAATCCCTTTTGGAATAAGGAACAGTAAGTAAGGGGGGGGGGGGGGGTCAAAGATGCCACTGAGTCCTTAGTCTTCAGTCTAGCCCCATGTCCCTTTGGATCCGACATCCTAACAGGAAAAGTGTCTTACAGTAAGAGGGAACCCAAATTCTGATTAATAAATCACCTCAAAAAGCCCAAAAGAGTACTTATTTGGCAGGCAAATGGTTAACCTGTGGTGAAGAGTAAGGGAATCCAAGCCAATGCATAGGATACTCATCCAAAGAGAGAAAGAAAATGATGCCCGAACTCACAGTCAATCAGAAAAGCCCGTGAAATGGGAATTTTGGGAAATGTAATTCCTCCCTTTGTATTTCCTCAGCAGCGACCCTCCAGCTACCCCCAGGACACGGAGGATGTGAACTGGAATGTAGGGCAAGGGAAGTCAAGAAGAACAAGCCCTCTCTCAGCTCTAAGTGGAACGCTTGCAGAGATATGTCCCAAAGCAGTCTATCCCATAAAAGTCAATGGAGCAAGAGTGGCCATGCAGTATTGAGCACTCTTAAAGGTGCGGAATAAAAAAAAAAAAAATGAAAAGTTTTGGAAAGTGAATAAAAGTACCCAAAACACATATAGAACATGAAAGGATCAATAAAAACCCATAAATCCAAAGGGAAAATGAAAAATGAGGCCCAGTACGAACAGCAGGGAAGAGGTTAAATACCACAAATTCAGCAAAACATGCTCCAAGTGAACAGACAAATACCCAACATGAGTGCAGGCGTTATAATGAACTTCAATGAAACCCCTGTGTGGAAGGAAACTGTGGGACAAGTGGACCATTGCACTCAAAGGGTTGCTCGCCTTTTTTCCAGGTCTTTTCTTCAGTATTACCATTTAGAAGAAAGGAGTTTCAGAAGGACTCCTTCTGGAGAGCGAGACATAGGTTGCATGATTCTCTCCCAGGGCTGCAAGGGTCCACAAACAGCACCTGATAACTGGGCAATCCTCCAGGGGAAGCCAGTTATGGTAATCAGCCTAATGGGGGGATCTGGACACCCCATATCGAATAATGCTATATAATAATTCGCTAAACCGTGTGTATTGACGCAGTCATGCGCAGTAGAGACTGCCCGTGACGAGGCTGATACAGAGCGGGACATATCTGCAGCGGAACGGGCAGTCTCTACGGCGCACGACTGCCCCGCAACCGGCTAGCAGTGGCACTGTGGCCCGTGTACCGGGCTCTTCAACAGCTACTAAAACTAAGCAGAACCAGGACCTTGGAACAAGTCTTTCTGGGCGGGCGCTAGCTAGGTAGCCTGATGTGTAGGAGGGTCCACCCTTGCACTTCTAAAGAATTGTTCAAGCCCACAGGGAGGTGCCATCGCCTCCCCATGGTACCTTGAGTTATACTGGACGAGAGAAAGATTGTTTGAATAATCCTAATAACCAGAAAGTTATCAAATGCTGCAATGAATAATCCTAATAATCATAATAACCAGAAAGTTATCAAATCCTGCAAACAACTCAAATGCCAGGTTCAAATGATTTTTATAATGTCTATTTTATATATATATATATATATATATAAAAGAATAAGCCTCATTGCATAATTTATGGTACCTCACACACAGAACATAATTTATGTTTCCTCAGAAAACAAACACACACATTGAACAGAATGCCTCATTACATAATTTATGTCTCATTAGGAGACACAGTTCCCATTGGGTGATTGAATGGGGACATTAATGCTCCCATTGGGTGATTGAATGGGGGCGTGTTTATCATACAGGGAGTTGGCCCGCCCCCTCCAGCCCGCCCAGCACTATCCAACTGACAAAAAAAAAAAATATAGCTGCCACTCTCTCCTGAAGTAGGGGATATCAATAGCTTCTCCCAGTCCACACACACTCTCACTCAGGATCATGACCCCACAAACACACTGTTTCACCTCCCACAGATAACTGTAACCCTCCATACACTCTGTTTCAGTACGAGGGTGTAATGTTTTCATAAAATACAAACTCAGGGATAAACTTAATAGCAACTCTTTTATTTAACCCTTTGAGTGCCAGAGGGGTACGCAACGCATTGCTTTGCAATGCGTTGCGTACCCCTCTGGCACTCAAAGGGTTAACTCTTTTAATCTCTTTAGTCACCTCACTAACTGTATGTTTTCAACTGTCACTCCTCCACTTCCTGCTTCCCGCCCTTTCTCCTTAAAGGGAGAGAGATGCTTTGCTGTATGTTACAGAGGGCAAGCCTCAAACACCACTTTCTATTTGTTCCCTCAGCATATTGCTACGTTGCCTCAACTGAAGAGCCACTGTGTGTTATATTGCTATGTTACCTCAGCTTAAGTAAGGAGTTACTGTTCCCATTGGGTGATTCAATGGAGGAGTGATTTAAATCATTCAGGGAGTTGGCCTGCCCCCACTATCCAGCCCGCCCACCACTATCCAAGTGACTGAAAAAACAAAATGGATGCCTCTCACTCCTACACCACACACACACACACACACACACAAAAGCCACACACACACACACAAAAGCCACACACACAGAGTCCCCAGGGGTCCCTCCACCAACCTGAGGCACACAATGAGCTGATCCAACAAAGAGAGGGCGGGATCGGCTCCAGTGTACCTTCATTTCTGGTATCCACAACACAACAATGCTTTCGGCTCCTGGTGCACAATGTGCTTTTGCTGCAGGAAGCCCAGCTGCTTCATGTAGCTCGGATGCAGGCAGGCCCAGTACCAAATCCTTCATTTTCCCCCTTCATGAAGCACAACACTCCACCCCGCAACAGCCCGCTCATGCGGCCCTTCAAGGAGCTCTCTACAAGCAGCAGCTGGATGCGGCTATTACCCGTGGCTGAGGAGCTGGAGACAGACCATGCTGGGGCCACTCTGTAGTTCACACTCTTACACACAAGCTTCTTCACCGCCACTCTCTGCCCGCTGTCACACACCTGCACTGTGTAAGTACCCTGGCACAAAAATATACATGCCACACTATAGCTGCTCCAACCACACACACACCATCCCTCCTCAGTTCCCACTCTCAGTGCCTGGGCTGCGTCCCTAATAACGCTCTTGGCCGAGGCCTGCGGCAGGAGGTGTCTTCCTGGCCAGGGAGCTGGGCCGGAGGTTGTCTGGCAGCCTCTAAGTGTGCATGTACAGAGTCCACTTCAGGGACTGTGGACTCCATGACTCTCGTTACATACTGGGACAGCTGGTTAACCCTTTCAGTGCCAGAGGATTGAGCAACACAATGAGCAATGCCTTGCCTACTCCTCTGGCACTTACAGGACCATAATAATATCTGTATGTGTGTGTACGCATGTATGTACGTGTGTATGTATGATCAATGTCTGTATATGTCACTGTATCTGTGTGTGTTTATGTATGTGTGCAATATGATTCTTTCTGCTTCACACAGTACACAAAAAAAAAACATCATCAGCCAATACAGCTAAATGAAATGTACAATACAAACAAACACAAAAAATTCTTACAAAATACCTTCAACATGCCACCTACAACATTTCAAACAAAAAATGCTACATAACATGTACCCCACTACAATGACGGGCAACGCCGTCACATATTGCTAGTATATATATATAAAAGAATAAGCCTCATTGCATAATTTATGGTACCCCACACACAGAACATAATTTATGTCTCCTCAGAAAACAAACACACATTGAACAGAATGCCTCATTACATAATTTATGTCTCATTAGGAGACACAACCCCTATTGGGTGATTCAGTGGGGACTTTACTGCTCCCATTGGGTGATTCATTGGGGGCATGTTTATCATACAGGGAGTTGGCCCGCCCCCTCCAGCCCGCCCACCAGTATCCAACTGACAAATGAAGTAGGGGATATCAATAACTTCTCCTGGTCCACACACACACTCACTCAGGATCATGACCCCACAAACACACGGTTTCACCTCCCACAGATAACTGTAACCCTCCATACACTCTGTTTCAGTATGAGGGTGTAATGTTTCCATAAAATACAAACTCAGGGATAGACTTAATAGCAACTCTTTTATTTAACTCTTCATCTCTTCAGTCACCTCACTGCCTGTTTTCAACTGTCACTCCTCCACTTCCTGCTTCCCGATTCCCACCCTTTCTCCTTAAAGGGAGAGAGATGCTTTGCTGTATGTTACAGAGGGCAAGCCTCAAACACCACTTTCTATTTGTTCCCTCAGCACATTGCTACGTTGCCTCAACTGAAGAGCCACCGTGTGTTATATTACCATGTTAGCTAAACTTAACCCTTCGAGTGCCAGAGGGGTAAGCAACGCATTGCAAAGCAATGTGTTGCGTACCCCTCTGGCACTCAAAGGGTTAAGTAAGGAGGAGTTACTGCTCCCATTGGGTGATTCAATAGGGGAGTGATTTAAATCATGCAGGGAGTTGGCCTGCCCCCACTATCCAGCCCTCCCACCACTATCCAAGTAACTGAAACAAAATGGCTGCCACTCGCTCCTACACCACAGACACAAATACAGACAAAAAAAAACAAACACACACACACACACACCCACACACACCCTCTCACTCACATACACCCTCTCAATCTCGCACTCAAACGCAATCACTCACACAAAATCACACCCCGGGAGCCAGCACGATCCACCTTCCACCATAGTATGTGCAATTTCATGCATTTCAACTATATGAATGAATGCCACAGTTGAGGCATAAGTACAAACACAAACTCATTACAATGACACATAAGCCACCCCCTTATGACTCACTTCTGTGTGTGTGTGTGTGTGTGTGTGTGTCTCTCTGTGTGTTTCTCACTGTGTGTGTTGCATGTCTGTATCACACTCTATGTGTCTGCATGTATGTGTGTATGACTGTCGCTCTTTATGCATTTCAGTGCACGCGTGTGCATTTTCGTGTGTGTCTCTGTGTTTGTCTTGCATACGTGTGTGTGCATTAAATTCCCTATATATCCTGACGGGCAACGCCGCCCCACATTGCTAGTTTTCATATAAACATTTGAAACCTGCTTCAAATCTCACATAACTTGAATGGGACTTTGTTAGAGTGATTAAAGTACGGAACAAAGTGTATGTAAGGCGATTTATTGAGAAGGCCGTTTTGTCATGTACCAGAGCTTGGGTTTTTCCCTGCACTGTTCGGTTCCGTTTAGGGTGCTGCACCAGCCTTCTACATAGGCTCCACCCACAGCCATCTCATTGGGCACAGAATAGAGAGTTTTACATAACACTTTTTATGCCACCCTAGGGCGTGTGACGTGAACCAGAACTGCTAGACTTTAGGCAGAATTTCTTCTTTTAACTCTGTATTATATTGATCAACTTGCCCTAGCAACCCATATAAGAGGAGTGTATGGTTATCACAGTGCCTGTGATTCCTGTCACTCTCAGTTGTGGCTGTCACTGATTTGCTAACTGAGTTTGACCCGCCTCCTGATGACCTTTTTATACCTGGCTATCACATCTGTCTGATGCCCTTTCGTGGTGTTCCTGAGCCAGTAGTGCTGTTGCTGTGTTCCTGTATTCTGAGTTCCTGTGTACCGATTGTCCTGACCATTCTCCAGTGTACCTGCTTGTGTATGACCCGGTTCGTCTGCGTACCACCCTTGGATCCTCACCCGGCTAGACTGACGTTCCTGCTCGTGTATGACCCGGCTTGTATGACTGACTCCTACGTGCTCCGACCCGGCCCGGCTGACTTCCTGCTCCTAAGATCGACTTCCAGCTTGTTCCAGTGACCTGCGTTTCTGTTGTCGCCGCCGCTACATTTCCAGTCTCTGCTGCCCGCGTCAGAGTGACTGCCTTGCCTGGTGCTTCCCTCGATTTAGTGCTGTGCCTCGTTCTTTATGCAGGTTTGTGTGTATGCTGTGGGCCTTCCTCTCTGTGCAGAGCCTTGCAGTAGCGCTGAAGCCTCGAGTAAACGTGCTGCCTCGAATTCACTCTCGCTATCTCCTGTACGAGCCTCGTTACCCGTGATACTGCTGCTGAGTTGGCCGCTCTCCGTCGGCAACTCTAGTCCACCATTGCAGAGTGTTCACATAGTTGGGCCGTTTGGGTGCTTAAGGCTCTCCGGTATTGGCTACCGACGATATCATTTGACACAGAGTGTTGGCAGAAAGGCTTCAGTGTTGGCTTATCCGGTACTACGCCGGAGGGGGCTAGTGGCTCTTGCTCTCTTATTCCAGCATTCGATTACACTTAAGGAGGCTGTTAGCTCTTGCACCGCCGGCCGGTTTCCGTTACGCCCGTGGGGGCTATTGGCACTTGCACAAACGAAAGCAGTTCCTGTAACTACGCCCGTGGGGGCTAAGTTGATTCCCTTTCTTCTTACTATCCAACACCTTGGCAAGGCAGCTCTATCCTCAGCACTTGATGAACTTTGTCTATACAGCACAGCCCTTTTAACATCCAGGGCGTGTCAAACCTCCACATCTGAGACAGACTGTTATATGGACATTAACCCCTTGGGGGTCAATATCATCCTAGTGCACACTGTTTTGCATTTATGTCTTTTGTGCTATTACCATTGTAAATATCTCAGTTTACTTATCTGTGTATTACCTACCGCCTCTAGAGGGCGTACTTGTGCCTTATTCACTTTAATAAAGTGTGTTTTATTTTCACTTATTTGGTCTGAGAGTCCTAAAAAAACGTGACAATGGTTTTGCGAGGTAAAATGATCACCTGGCATACAAACCATAGTAGTTAACCTTGTTGGAAAGGGGAGACTTTTTCCTTTCAAACATTTTGGGAGAGTGAACCAGAGGATAAATACAAAGTATTTTAGTCAAGGAAAAATAAAAAATAAAAAAAATATATATATATATATTATATAATCTCATTTCCAATATGCCAAAATCTGAAATTCCCTTGAACATTCCATTTGTGTTGTAACAAACTATTGTGATTTATATTATTGTGAACTAAAAACACGAAAACACTACCTTTATTTTAGCTGAAAGAACCTCCTTTTCTGTAGGCTTAAAAGAGAACACCCTGTTTATTGCTCCGTTCTAAGAGTAAATGGTTCCTCAGAGTGACTTGTATTGGCCTTCAATATATGCAAATGGCAATCATGTCCCTCCTCAGATGCCTGTTCTTTAATGTCAAGAAACCCAGATTATATGATTTTGGAAAAAAGACTAAAAAGTGCAAAAATGTGCATTGAAGTTGCATCTATAGTTCTATCATTTAAGAACTGGTACTTAAAACTGTACTCAATTTTCTAAAGGCCTTATCAAGGATTTATAAAGAAGTCAAATGTCCCAGTTCTTCCATACTATATTTCTTCAGATATTTTTATGTAAAGATTTAAATATTTAGTTTTAATAAATGTTTGTACCATAAATTGAAAAAAAAAAAAAAAAAGAAAGAAAAGCAGTGCTCCAAAGTACAGTAAAATACTAAACAAGAAAAAAATAAATCAGCAAATTTACTTTATAAATTCAGCTTCAATAGGGTGCTGCTCCGCCTCTGGTGTCCACAGCAACACCTTACACTTTACTTTTTTTTTTTTTTTTTTTTTTTTTTTAATGTTTGTACCAGACTGGCTTTTGCAGAAGCTAAGCGACGCAGCATAAAATTTAGTCAGTGGTCTACTAGTACTTCCACATCTTTACTAAAACATGGATTCCCCAAAGTAATTTCTAATGTAGTATTAGTATGCTTGATTCTGCAGAACAAAATACATCTTTTGACCAACTTGATATAGCTCCATTTACAAACAATCTCTGCAATATATAATAACACCATTGTTCATCATATAGTATTTCTTTAGAAAAATGGTGTTTTACCAAGAAGAATACATGGAGATTTCTCTCATTTTCAAGTATGTCAGGGAGACCTTTTACAGCAAGTTGCTGCATATTTACACAAACAGTGCAACAATATAGACAATTATATACAGTTCCATGTTTTTAGATACAAAGAAATGTATCACCTTTATATCACACTTGTAAGTTTTTAGCTACAAAAAAGCAGTTATTTTTAGGGATTTTAACAGAGAAGATCTGAATTTTTTGGGGTAGGTTATTACAGGCTTTTGGAGCTCTACAGAAGGCAGTTTAACAGCTTCTTTTTTATAGTGAGGGATACTCAGTCAGTTGTTAGCAGTTGAGCAGAGGTTATACTTTATATGGAAAGCTGGAGTGAGCACATTGCTCAGGTAGTGTGGTTGCTTTCAAGGGAAGTTATTATAAACTAGGCAAGAAAGCTCAAGGGTTCGTCTATATTTGAGTGTTAGCCATGTTCTTTATACATAGCACAATTATGGTTAGTGTAATTATATTGGAGTACAAAGCAACATAATTCATTATACAGTCTGTTTAGTTTACCAATATGGTAATTGTGGTGCAGAAGCATACATTTCATCCCCATAAGTTTTCTTACCAGGGGGATTAGGCACTTTGTTTAGAAACAAATTTGGTCTATATTAGGATAAAGTTTGGATTTTAAATGTATCAATATTAAGACCAAAAGTGAGGCTAGGATCAAACCACATACCAACATATCTGTAAGAGTTGACCGGAACCAAGTTATGATTAGACTGTTACACTGGCCAAAGGGGTATTGCGCGTTTAAGTATACTGTGCTTTGTACCAAATACCATTGTGACCATTTTGTCAGTATTTTAAAAATAGTTTTTCACTACCTATCTTTCAACTTCTGAGAAATGATCCTGTACCACTGCCTCTAATGGTTATACTATTTGATTTTTAGTGTGTATTATAGTGTCATCTGCACAAAATGTGTACAGGGTGTGCTTTGCAAAACATGGGCAGGTTATATAAATAAGGAAAATATGAAGCCTTGGGGAAACAGACTTGCTACTTTGATTGTAAGGGAAATATTGTCAGTAATAGATGCTTATTGCATTCGGTCTGATAAAATAGGATTTTAGTCTTACCTGATAAATCCTTTTCTCTTAGTCCATATAGCTTACAGGAACCATCGGGAGGAGACAGCTCCTCCCAGTGGGCTGGAACAATTCTATAGAAGTACAGGGGTAGAGCCTTCCCATCGTCCATAATCATGCTACCTAGCTAGACCAGCCCAGACAGACTTCTGAAAAGCCTACTAACTAGGATAGCAAGAAGGGAGAGAGGAACACTCCTTTGAGCAATGAACCCAGAAAGGACTCCCACGTCCAGCCACAGGGGAACCACTTTGTGGGAGACCTGTGAGTTATAGGAACTAAGAGAAAAGGATCATGTAACACTAAAATCCTATTTTATCAGACAGAATGCAATAAGCATCTATTGCTGACACTATTTCCCTTCCAACCAGTAGGCTGAAACAATTCTCCAATGAATTACAGGGGGTGGAGCCTCCCTCTCCTCCATAGCAGGCTACCTAGTTGTTCCCCTCCAGTTAGATTTGTGACACTAACCCTACTGAGATAGATAGCAAGAAGGAGAGACTCCTGTGAGCACGGACCCAAATAGGACCCCCATGCCCAGCCAAAGGAACCAAGTATGGTCTCTTTCACTGGGTGGGAGACTTGTAAGCTATATGGACTAAGAGAAAAGAATTTAAACAGGCAAGGCAAATACTACATTTTCTCTGTCATCCAATATAGCTTACAGGTACCATGGGGATGTACCAACATGGAGTTCCCAGAGTGGGGAGGAAAAAAAAAAAAAAAAAAAAAAAAAAAAAGGAAAGGACCATGCACCAGAGTTCCCAAGGGATGATCCAGGACACAGAACAACCCAAACCAACAAACTGTCAGCAGACATTGAATAACAGTAGCACAGCACACAAAACAAAAGCCAAAAGGGCTCAAACAGTTAAAGAGCTATAAGGCACAGGAAAGTAAAGTCCTAGACAGGCAATACTGCCTCCAGGACTTTCCTACCAAAGCTGGCTTCAGCCAAAGCCAGGATATCAAACACAATCGTGTTTGGCAAAAGTGTGCACACAGGAGCAGGTGGCCACCGTGCACAGCTGATCAGCAGAGGCCTGATTCTTGTAGGCCCAGGAGGCCCCAACAGACCTAGTAGAGTGTCCATTGATGCAAAATGGAACAGGCATTCCTCTGAGCTCATAAGCCTTGCGAATGGTAGACTTAATCCAAGATGCAATAGTCATCTTTGACGCTGCCTTACTAGCCCTGTGACCCTCAGGGATGACAAACAAAGCATCAGTCTGACAGACTCAGTGCGGTGCACATAGAATGTAAGACAATGCACAACATCCAACAAGTGGAAATCCCTCTCCTTGTCAGATTTAGGGTCGGGACAAAAGGAAAGCACAACAATTTCCTGATTGATGTGGAACTCACAGACCACCTTAAAAATAAATTCCTGAGAGGTATGGAGAACAGCCATATCCTTGTGAAACACCAGGAAAGGTGGCCTCCATGACAGAGCCTGCAGCTCAGCAACTCTGCAGACAGACCACAGCCAAAAGAAAAGGCACGTCAGAAGATGTAAAGGAATGGTAGCCAAGGACTCAAAGGGAGGCCACTGCAATAGCCCCCAAAGACAAGATTAAGGTCCCACTGAGGAGTGGGAGCCTTATAGGCAGGGAAAGCATGGGCAATCCCTTGAAAGAAAGCCTTGACATCCGGTAAGCGAGCTGAACCTTCAAGGAACTAAGACTAAGGCCCTTGTTCACTCCATCCTGTATAAAAAAAAAAAAAAAAAAAAAAAGGACAGGATAGCTGGAAGATTCAAAACACTTGGGAGGACATATCCCTGTCCACACACCATGCATGGAAAATAGACAAACCCTGTGGTAGGCCTTCGAGGACACAGGTTCCCTGGCCTTGATCATAGTGGAGATCTCTGGACAAAAACCTTTCTGTCTCAAGATGGAGGTTTCAACAGCCACGCATCAAAGCCACTGATCCACATCCTCCTTCCACAGATAACCCTGCAGAAAGATGTCCGGTCTGTGTGGCAAAGGAAACTGTTCCTGAGCTGATAAGGCCAACAGTTCAGGAAACCAAGACTGTCTGGTTCAATAAGGCGCTATCAGGATAACTGAGGTGTTGTCCATCTGAATCTTTCATAGGACCCTGGGCAGCAGAGGAAGTGGAGGGAAGAGGTAGGCCAGACGAAATCTCCATGGAATTGACAGAGCATCCACTGTGAATACCAGGGGATCCTGCCATCGTGAGCAGAACATCTGAACCTTCCAATCGTCCCTTGTGGCCATCAGATCTATGCAAGGAAGACCTCTCTTCTGTACCAGGAGGTTAAACACTTCTAGGTGAAGTTCCCACTCTCCAGGATCTACAGCGTGTCAACTGAGGAAGTCTGTGAGGATGTTTTCCACACCTGAGATGTGCATGGCAGAAATTGCAGGCGCATTGTCTTCTGCCCAAGCCAAAACAGCTTTAACCTCAAACCAATCCGCAGGACTTCTCGTGCCTCCTTGCTTGTTTATGTAAGTCACAGCTATGGCGTTGTCTGACTAAACCCGGACCAGACATCCCGCTAGGTCAGTGTTTCTCAACTCCTGTCCTCAGGACCCACTAACAGGCAAGGACTTAGGGATTTCTCTGCTAGAGCACAGGTGTGGTGATCAGAGGCTCATTCACATTGATTAACTCATCTGTGCTCCAACAAGGAAATCATCAGATCCTGGCCTGTTAGTTGGTCCTGAGGACAGGAGTTGAGAAACACTGCGCTAGGTGAAAGGACAAATACCTCAGAGCATTAGATATTGCTCTGAGCTCCAAGATATTGATGTGAAGAAGAGTCTCCTTCAGTGATCTGGAACACTCAGGTAACCCAGGACTTTACCGCAATTGAGCAAGCGGGTGTCTGTCGTCACAATGGTACAGTAAGGAATCACAAATTGTCTGCCTTTCCTCAGGTTGGAGAGGTCCAACCACCAGTAAAAGGTCTGTCTCACTTCCACAGGTGATCCAGAAGATCTAGGTTTCCCTGCAAACATGGATCACAAACCTCTGAAGCTCTCTGGCATGGGTCATGGCAAAGGGGACCACTTCTATGGTCGATATCTACCCCAACAGAAAAAGAGAAGTTCCTCGCCGGAGCAGATTCCCACACCAGGGCAAACGACACCTTGGAGGGGAGCTGTAAAATAGAATCCTCTATAAGGAAGACCATACTCTGCAGAGTGTTGAACCGGAGTATCACGGTGCCCGTGCTCCTGATCTGACGGTGACATTATTATTCTGCCTCATTTCAATGCCGTCCTCTTATTGGCCAGGTATTCTTGCTCCACCCATGGCTTGCCTTTATATACCCCATCATGTCTATACCAAGGCACCCTTTCATGGTGTACCTGTTCCTGACGTTTGTTACCAAGTTGCTGTTATCATGTATGACCTGACTTGGCCTGCCTGACAACGTTCCTGCGCTTTGTGTTGCTGCTCCGTTGCCGACCGATCTGGCTGAGGACCCGCTCCGTTGCCGACCGATCTGGCTTAGGACCCGCTCCGTTGCCGACCGATCTGGCTTAGGACCCGCTCCGTTGCTGACCGATCTGGCTGAGGACCCGCTCCGTTGCCGACCGATCTGGCTGTTGAGCCTGTTCCGTTGCTACTGACCTGGCTGTGCTTCCGTTACACTTGTGGCCATCCCTGGCTGAGCACCCGCTCCGTTGCCATCCGTGAATGGCTGTACCACTCCGTTGTCCTTGTCTGGCCAGTGTTACAAGCAGCGGATTCCCAGTTGCCTTGTCTGTTGTGCGTCGCGTGGCACTATTCTTATCTTGTCGACCGTAGGCTTGGCATTCTTGCTATAGCTGCTTACTCTAACCGACCACGCGGTGTGCACACGCAAAGTACCGGTACAGTGATAATTAAGTGCTGACTGAGTTACTCAGATCTATCTGTGTCTTCCTCTGCACTATAGCTGGGCTCACTCCCTGTGGGAGTTGCAGTATCTCTCTGGGTATTTCCAGTTAACCCATTCAGTGCCTAGACTGTCTAGGCTGAGCCAGTGCTCCTTCTCTGTTGCAGTAGCTTGGGCTAAGGGCCAGCAGTTGCGTTACATCACACTCGTTAGTGTGAGGGGACACTGAGCTTCATTCCTTGTCACAGTAGCCTTTGGGCTTAAGAGCCAGTGATTGCGTAACATCACACTCGTTGTGTGAGGGGACACTTGTGGCCTTCCTGTTTCTGCCCTCGATCCACCCCTAGCGTTCTAGGGTTTGCCAGCTGTAAGTGGTTGCCTCAGTCTTCCTGGGACCCCTGTCCCTTGGTCGGTATTGCCTTGTTGCCTACTGGGTTCCGTGCCAGTTACCACCTCCAGGTGGTCATCTATAGTCCTGCTGTCAGCCCTGGGTCGAGTAGCCTGATTAACCGTAGTCCATTAGGGTGAGGTTGCCTGTCCTTATGTGCCTCAAGTCCTCAGAGTCCAAGCACAGTACTATTTGATACAAGTTGCTGCCTCATTGACTTGCTATATATCGGGGTCCTGATTTCCATTGCTATATATTTATTGTTTCGTATTGTGGGCCTGTGGCCTAATTCCTTGTATGCACTTTATCCTAATAAAGTCATTTTAACCTTACCGGTCTGGTCTGAGTGTTCATCAAAAACCGTGAAAGTACGAAAGGGCCAATGACCTCAGAAAATTCTGGCGAAGGTAGCTTGGTAAATATCCATTGGAGAATGGATATGTATGAACAACGTCTTGATCAGCTGTCAGTGGTGGTGCAAACTATTCTGGAGCGGACCGCACACTTGGACAGACCTGCTCAATCCTCGGTGGCCACCCCAGTTCAGGCACCGACAGTTCAAATCTCCAATGTCAATCTGCAGTGTAAAGGGCTATCTGCTACTGCACCATTACCGCTAAGATACGATGGAGAACTTACTTTATGCAGGGGTTTCCTCAATCAGCTAGAAATTTCTCGAACTAGCTCCTCAAGCATTTCCTACAGAGAGAAGCAAGATTGGTTTTATGATCTCCCTGTTGACTGGCAGGGCCTTAGCTTGGGCAAACCCGATTTGGGAAACTGCTAAGCCCATTACTACCAATTTTTGTGATTTCGTGAGGGCCTTTCATAGTGTGTTTGAAATCCCTGGGCGCAATATCTCGGCTGCTAAACAAATTATGAGTATCCGACAATCGTACAGTTGCGGATTACTCACTCAATTGAATTTCGCACCTTGGCAGCAGAGTTGGGATGGAATGATGAGGCTCTTGTACCTGCATTCACACAAGGTCTCAGTGACCGTATCAAAGATGAAATAGAGGCCCGGGCATTACCTGACACCCTGGACAAATTTATCGAATTTGTAAATTTGATCGATACTTGGATCAGGGAACGAACACAAAATAGAGACCGCAAACCTAGGTCTCCTACAGGGCAGTGGCACAAAAATATTCTCCCACCCTTGCCTCCCTCTCCTCCCATGCCTCCTGGGCATGTCGAAACGGTCTTGTAATGCCCACCTGCATAGGTTCAGCTAACAAGGGAGGAACGGTCATGTCGCCAAAAGAATGGCCTGTGTCTTTACTGTGGGAAAGGAGGTCATTTGTTGTGCAATTGTCCGACTCGGCCGGGAAACACACGCACCTAGGTTTCCTTAGGGGACAGGTCCTAGGTGGTGTTCAGCAGTCCCCAGAGGTTGTTCCTTCCAAACCTGTGGTTGATGTGATAATTTCCTGCCCCAGCCTCTCCGTTACGTCATCTGCTCTGATAGATTCTGGAGCAGCGGGATATTTTATGGACCAGGAGTTTGCTGCATTACATAATATCCCGCTGGTTGTGCTGGACAACCCTATGCAAATTGAGGCCATTGATGGGCGACCTTTGGTGCCTCCCCAGGGCACCCACGAGACGTGTCCGCTCTCAATGCGGACTGGAGCATTACATTTTGAGACCCTGTCATTTCAAATTATCCAGTCACCAAATTATACGGTCATTCTGGGGTTCCCATGGCTACGGACACATAATCCCAGAACTGATAGGGGCTCCTGCGAGATTTTGGCCTGGTCTGAGCACTGTATAGATCATTGTATAAGACAACCTACTAGGATTTTGTGTACCTCTCCCTCCCTACCGCCTGAATACTAGTCTTTCAGCGATGTTTTCAGCAAGGGAGAGGCTAGCACATTGCCACCGCACCGGGCGTATGACTGTGCCATTGATATTGTGCCTGGCGCTGTTCCTCCTAGGGGCAGTACTTATCCGCTCTCCTGTGAGGAGAATCAGGCGATGGAGGAATATATCACCGATGCTTTGGAACGTGGCATCATTCGTAGATCATCCCCGCCCGCGGGGGCTGGATTTTTTTTTGTCAAGAAGAAATCTGGGGAACTAAGGCCATGTATTGATTATAGAGGCCTCAGTAAGCTAATGGTCAAAAGTGCCTACCCAATTCCACTCATCACCGAGTTGTTTGACTGTCTTAAGGGCGCGACCATTTTCACCAAATTGGATCTGAGAACTGCATATAATCTCATTCGCATCAAAGAAGGTGATGAGAGGAAAACTGCTTTCAATACTTGCAATGGGCACTACAAATACCTGGTAATGCCATTCGGGTTGTGCAATGCCTCAGCGGTATTTCAAGAACTAATTAACAATGTTCTCCGTGACTTGTTGCAGTCCTGTGTAGTAGTCTATGTAGACGATATTCTAATTTATTCTCCTGATTTGGATGCACATCGTAGTCATGTAGCTACAGTACTTCAGAGACTAAGGGAGAATAAATTGTTTTGTAAACTCGACAAATGTGAGTTTCATAAAACCATGGGACCCTTCCTGGGATATGTCATTTCTAAAAAGGGCATTTCCATGGATAAGGAAAAGTTGTCGGCTGTGCTACATTGGCCACGTCCCAAAGACCTCAAAGCCATTCAAAGGTTTCTTGGCTTTGCCAATTATTATCATACATTTATCCGTGACTTTTCCAGAATTGTCAAGCCTCTCACAGATCTGACACATAAGGGGACCAAGGCTTCGGAGTGGTCAAAAGAAGTTGAGGAGGCCTTCAAGGCACTTAACGCTGCGTTTGCTTCTGCACCAGTTCTGTCCCATCCCAAAGCTGCACTACCTTATATAGTGGAGGTAGATGCATCTGACACTGGCGTGGGGGCTGTACTTTATCAGAGGTCTGGTTCTGGTCAAGCACTCAAGCCGTGTGGATTCTTTTCTAAAAAGCTGACTAAGGCGCAATCGGTATACGAGATCGGTGACCGTGAACTGTTGGCAATTATCCTTGCGTTACATGAGTGGCGTCACTTGTTGGAGGGCACAGATTCACATTTTGACCAATCACAAAAATGTATTGTACTTATCAAAGGCTAAGAGACTGTCTCCGAGACAAGCTAGATGGGCTCTCTTCCTCTCTCGCTTCAACTTTGTTGTATCTTATTTGCCCGGCTCCAAAAATGTACGAGCGGACAGACTGTCCAGGCAGCATGGGCCTGAATTAGAATCTGATGAGCAGCCAGTACCTATTATTCCCCAAGACCACATCCTGGCTACCTTGCGGACTAGCATCACTTCTCCTCTGGGCCAGGAGATCTTGGCAACTCAAGCTGAATCTCCCCTGGAAAAGCCCATGGGCAAATGTTTTGTGCCTGAACCTTTTTGGCCTAGACTTCTTGAGACATACCACGCTTCGCGAGCAGCAGGTCACATGGGCAGAGATTAATTAGTCTGATCATTGTCTCGTATTTTCTGGTGGCCAATCCTGAGGGCTGATTGCGCTGATTTTACTGCCGCTTGTGCTGTGTGTGTTCGTTCTAAGGAACGTTCATGGGTCAAGCATGCAGATATTCATGCACCGTTATTGTTGCGTTGGTTCCATGCCAAGTTCCCCTCTAAGCCTGGACCTCCTCCGTGGGGAGGGCGTTGTTGAGAGGGGGGTACTATCACGGTGCCCGTGCTCCTGATCTGACAGCGACATTATTATTCTGCCTCATTTCAATGCCGTCCTCTTATTGGCCTGGTTTTGTTGCTCCACCAAGGGCGTGCCTTTATATACCCTGTCATGTCTATACCAAGGCACCCTTTCGTGGTGTACCTGATCCTGACGTTTGTTACTAAGTTGCTGTTATCGTGTATGACCTGGCCTGCCTGACAACGTTCCTGTGCTTTGTGTTGCCGCTCCGTTGCCGACTGATCTGGCTGAGGACCCGCTCCGTTGCCGACTGATCTGGCTGAGGACCCGCTCCGTTGCCGACTGATCTGGCTGAGGACCCGCTCCGTTGCTGATTGATCTGGCTGTGTACCCACTCTGTTGCTGACCTATCTGGCTGTTGAGCCTGTTCTGTTGCTACTGACCTGGCTGTGCTTCCATTACGCTTGTGGCCATCCCTGGCTGAGCACCCGCACAGATGCCATCTGTGCATGGCTGTACCACTCCGTTGTCCTTGTCTGGCCAGTTTTACAAGCAGCGGATTCCCAGTTGCTTTGTCTGTTGTGCTTCGCGTGACGCTATTCTTATCTTGTCGACAGTAGGCTTGGCATTCGTGCTATAGCTGCTTACTCTAACCGCCCCTGGTGGTGTGCACACGTGATGTAAAGGTACAGTGCTAACTAAGTGCTGAGTTACTCAGATCTATCTGAGTCTGTGTCTGCACTATAGCTGGGCTCACTCCCTGTGGGAGTTGCAGTATATCTCTGGGCGTTTCCAGTTAACCCGTTCAGTGCCTAGACTGTCTAGGATGAGCAAGTGCTACTCCTCTGTTGCAGCAGCTTGGGCTAAGGGCCAGCAGTTGTGTTACATCACACTTGTTAGTGTGAGGAGACACTGAGCTTCATTCCTTGTCACAGTAGCCTTTGGGCTTAAGAGTCAGCGGTTGCGTTACATCACACATTGTGTGATGGGACACTTGTGGCCTTCCTGCTTCTGCCCTCGATCCACCCCTAGCGTTCTAGGGTTTGCCAATTGTAAGTTGTTGCCTCGGTGTTCCTGGGACCCCTGTCCCTTGGTCGGTATTGCCTTGTTGCCTACTGGGTTCAGTGCCACCCAGGCATCTGGGTTCCGTGCCAGTTACCACCTCCAGGACTACCTGTCATCTATAGTCCTGCTGTCAGCCGTGGGTCGAGTAGCCTGATTAACTCTAGTCCACTAGGGTGAGGTTGCCTGTCCTTATGTGCCTCCAGTCCTCAGAGTCCAAGCACAGTACTATTCTACTTGCTATATATCTGGGTCCCGATTTCCATTGCTATATATTTATTGTTTCGTATTGTGGGCCTGTGGCCTTATTCCTTGCATGCACTTTATCCTAATAAAGTCATTTTAGCCTTACCAGTCTGGTCTGAGTGTTCATCAAAAACCATGACACGGAGACCCAGAAACACCAGATTCTGGGAGGGAACCGGAGCAGACTTGTCCATATTCAGGACTCAACCGTATTGGAGGAGAATCTGAGTACACTCTTGGACATGGTGCTCCAGAAGGTCCCTGGAGAGCACCTTGATGAGAAGGTTGTCCATGTACGGAGTCACCTAGATCCCCTTGGTGTGCAGGATGGCAATTAGTGCACCCAGAACTTGATTGAACACCAGAGGAGCAGTAGTGAGCCCGAAGGGAAGAACAGTGAATTGGAAGTGTCCCGAGCTGCAGGCAAACCTGAGATACTGCCGACTTGCTGGATGCACAGGAATGTGTAGGTAAGCATCCTGTAGGTCCAAGGATGCCAGAAATTCCCTTGGACAAATTGCGGCAATGACTGAACATAGTGGCTCCATCTTGAAGTGGGTCTTGACCACAAGTTTGTTGAGAGGCTTGAGGTCCAGGATAGGATGACAGCTGGCATCCTTCTTGGGGACAAAGAGGTTTGAGTAGAAACCTGAACCTTTCTCCTGCTGAGGGACCGATGCCAGAACTCCCTTGTCCAAGAGAGACTGGACCGCCCCATTGAAAAGCCTGAGCTTTTCCTGACCCTGCGGGGAGCAAGAAGGGAAGAACCTGAAATGGGGGTATGGATTTGAAGGGAATCCTGTAACCTTCTGAAGCCACCTGTAATACCCACTGATCCGTAACAGAGTCTGTCCAAACATGCAAAAAGCTTTGTAGATGACCTCCCACTGGTCGTGGACCAGAGTTCGGCGAGTCATGCTGAAGAAGGTTTGGTGGATTTGTGTTTTGTGGCGGTGTGTTTTGACCTCCACTGTTGTTTGGGCTTGGGGGAGGAACACGGGGCCTGAGGAGCCACCGGGTTCACCCTAAACACTTCTCATTGTTTGGGAAGAAAAAGACAATCCCTTTTCGACTGAAGGTTTGTTTCGGAACCTGAGGCAACAACATGCTCTTACCCCCAGTGGCCTTACTGAGGAGAGTCTTCAATTCAGGGCCAAAAAGTGAGGTACCCTGAAAGGCAAAAGAAAATCAGAGATTTCTTAGAGATCAAGTCAGCAGACCAGATCTTCAGCCACAGCATGCGCCTAGCAGTCACAAGGACGGCTGAGGCCTTAGCTTCAAGCCTAACAGCATCAAAAGAGAGGATTTTAGTCTTACCTGTTAAATCCTTTTCTCTTAGTCCACATAGCTTACAGGCACTCTGGGAAGGTGACCGCCCCTGTAAGTAGGCTGGAACAATTCTGGTAAAGAATGCAGGGGTGGAGCCTTCCTCTCCTCCTTAGCTGGACACCAGCTAGTCCCCTCTCCAGTTAGATTTGAGACACTAACCTATCTAGCTAGATAGTAAGAAGGAAATAAGGAAAACTCCTGTGAGCATGAACCTGAAGGGACTCCCACAGACATCCACAGGAGAACCAAGCATGGTCCCTTGACAGGGTGGGAGACCTGTAAGCTATGTGAACTAAGAGAAAAAGAATTTAACAGGTAAGACTAAAATACTCTTTTCTCTGTAGTCCAATATAGCTTACAGGTAACTCTGGGATGTACCAATAAGTTCCCAGTGGTGGGAAAGCAGGCAAGGACCAAGTGCTAGTCTCCATGATACCAGAGCTACATGGACTAATCAGGACATAGAATAGCCCAAGATACAAAGTTTCAACAGACACTGAACTATAGCAGCACACCAGTAACTGTAAGCACAGCACACTGTACAAGAGCCAACAATGCTCAACAGGTAAAGATGTCTATGACACAGGAAACAAAGTCCTACACAGGCAGAGCTGCCTCCAGAACTTCCCTGCCAAAGCTGGCTTCAGCCGAAGCCAGGACGTCAACACAGTAGTGTTCTCAACGGTGTGCACAGACAACCAAGTGGCCACCTTGCACAGCTGATCAGCAGAAGCCTGATTCCTATAGGCCCATGAGGCCCCAATAGACCTGGTGGAATGAGCTGTAACACAAAAAGGAACAGGTGTCTGTCAAGGTTTGGTTGAGCTGCTCTAATTCTGCTGCTGGATTCTGCTGTCTGAGCTAATCTAGTGCTCTGCTATCCATTACCTGCTGCCTTCCCTTTTCTGGATCAGGCAGATTCAGCTGACCTTTCTGTGTTTGCTCACCTGACTGCTATCAGTCAACCCTCCCAGTGTATTTAAAGCATCTTGGCTCACTTCTTTGTTGCCCTTGTGTCTGATTTTGGCTGCAAGCTTGTTATCCTGAGTTGCTGATTATCAGTACATGACCTGGCTTCCTCCGACGTCCCTTCTGGCTCCCTACTCCTGGATTGTTCCGGACATCATTGATCTCCGTATTCCTGATCCTGGCTTGGCTGAGTACCTGTCTTGGTTCCCGACCCCGGCTTGTCTTTTGGTTTACGCTTTTGGATCACTATTTTGCTTTGTTTGCGTTTGTTATTTTGATAAAGGTGTTTTTCATCTTACATTTTGAGGAACAGTATCTTCCTGACTTCATAGGCCTAGCGAATGGTAGACCTGATCCTAGATGCAACAGTCATCTTGGATGACACCTTACCAGCCCTGGGACCCTCAGGGATGACAAAGTCATCAGTCTGACGAACACACTCAGTGCGGTGCACACAGACCTTAAAGCAATGTACCATATCCAACAAGTGGAGATCCCTCTCCTTGCCAGATTTGGGGTTAGGACAAAAGGGAAGGCGCAACAATCTCCTGACTGTTGTGGGACTCAGAGACTCAAAAGGAGGCTGCTGCAAGACTAATTAGCGAGGAGGAGAGAAACGGAAGGAAGGGAGTAAGCTGAAGAGAATCCAGTACCCTCCGGAAACCACGAGCAAAACCCACAGGTCCGCAACAATGTCTGCAGAAACACTGAAAAGAAAAAAGCACCGCAGACATACAACATAGGCACATGCGGACTAAGGTTCGGCTAGTCCATCAAAGGAGGTTAGGCTCAGTGGAGGAGCTGTTGGGTCTCCATTGCTGTGGAGGCATAAGGATGGAACACGTCACCTGGAGATAACACCGGGTTACACCCCTGTATTCCATCAGGACAAGCACAAAAAAGGATGGTGACTTCGTGCCTGAGGATTGCACTTAGGGGCCAAAGGAAACCAAGCACTCTGGCTAACAGTAATCTCGTCAATTATGTCCTTCAGTTCAGGGCCAAAAAGGGATGTACCCTGGAAGGGAAGAGAAACCAGAGATTGCCAAAAGATCAGGTCAACAGACCAGAACATAAGCCACAGAAAGCGCCTAGCAGCCACAGAGAAGGCAAAGGCCTTGGCCTCAAGCCTAACAGCATCAGATAGGGCATCGGTAAGATAGTGCTGAGCCACAGAGATCATCCAAAAGCGTCAAAATGTCAGCTTTAGGAGCATCCATACAGACAGCTGGTCAGTCCAAACAGCAATAAGCTCTATTAACCCATGCAAAAGCCGAGGTGGGTTGCAAGGACGTACCTACGGCAGCGAATGCAGCCTGTAAAATATCATCAAGCTCCCTATCGGCCAAATCAGTGAGTAGAAGGATCCACTGCAGGTGATGTAGGGGAAGGAGAAAGACTGACAATATAGGTATCAGCCTTAGGAGGTGTAGTCCACTGAGCCAAGGCCACAACAGAAAATGGATCGAGCTTAGATAGTCTCTCAGACAGAGACAAATGCTTGACAGGGGTCTTTCACTCAGCAAGTATGATCTGGTCAAGAGTGGGGTGAATCAGAAAAACAGTGCCACTCTTCTTTGAAAAACAGCAGAAGCAGACCGAGGCTCCAAAGTCATAGGAACGTTTATGGTCTTTAAAACCACCTTAATGAGACCCTCAGCAGAGGGTTGAGGGTAAACTTCAATGGAGGCACCACCAAAGTGGAAAGAAGCCCCAAATGAACACACTCAGTCCTATGAAACTTCCAGCGATTCCTCCTCAGAGAAATCAAACAAGTCAGGAATACCAGGTGCCATAGGGGCCACATGCCTGATGGAAGAGGAGGGCTTTTTAAGACTGAAGAACCCCTTGAAGAAAGAGAAGAAACTGCGCCAGAGGCCCTTAATTCCTTGACCCAATGTGGCTCTTGTTAGGGACTGGAAGGCCCTGGCGGAGACTAAGGCCACAATGCATGAATGGTAGAAGTGTCCCAAATACTCCCTTTGGCATGAGGGACAATAATCAATGGGGGTCAAAGACGCCCCAGAAAACATCAGCCCCAGGCCCAGTATCAAATCCCAATGGTTCTGACATCCTGACAGTATAAGGAATAACCCAATACTGTGCCACAGATTACAGAAATCACCCCAGAAAAGGTTAAAATACACTTATCTGACAAGCGAAGGGTTAATCTAAGGAGGAGGGAAGAAGGATCTAAGCCTTGAGTAGGATACTTGTGAAAGGAAAGAAAGAAAATGGCGACTGAACTGTAAGTCAATCAGAAAACAGCCCGCTAAGCGGGCATTTATGGGAAACAGTTTCCTTTCAGAGTACCCCAAAAACAGCACCCACATCCCCCCAATATACTGAGGATGTATACCAGAGTGTAGGGCAAGGGCAGACAAGAAGAATGAGCCGCCTCTGAACTCTGTACGTGGAGTGGTTGCAGAGATATGTCCAAAGTGAAACTGTCCCATAGAGATCAATGGAGCATTGCAGCCATGCAGTAAATTCAAATAAATGAAAAGGCTCAAATTGTGCCAAAAGTCATAAAACACAGAGAACACAAACATAAATAGAACACAGACCCCCAAGGGAAACGTGTAAAAAAAATCCCCCCAAGTCACCTAACATGGCAGGAAAGGGGTTAAAGCACCACCAAAAACCCAAAATGCTCCAAAGACCCTAAGACCACAGAAGATAAAACCCAAATGAGTGCAGGAGTATACATGTAGGGACTCCTAAAGGAGACCCCTGTGCAGAGGGGAAACAGTGGGACAAGTGGATCATGGCACTCAGAGTTGCTCACCTTTTCTGCAGTTCTTCAGCCTTCAGATTACCATTGAGAAAAGGAGACGCCTCAGTGGGCTCCTGCAAGTGAAAAGACATAGCAGGCAAGGTTTTCCCCCAGGGCTGGAAGGTCCACAGACAGCACCTGTTAACTGAGCAATCCAACATTGGGAAGTCAGTAATGGTAATCCACCTAATGGGGGATTTCTACACCCCATATCTAACAAGAAAATAATAAAATAAACTAAAAATAAGCAGAACGGTTCTCTTGCCTTCCTCCAACAAGGAACAAATCTAACTGGAGAGAGAACTAGCTAGTGTCCAGCTAAGGAGGAGAGGAATGATCCACCCCTGCATTCTTTCCTTGAATTGTTCCTGCCTACTTAAAGGGGCTGTCGCCTTCCTGGAGTTACCTGCAAGCTATATTGGACAACAGAGAAAGTGTCAGTAACATAGTGTTGCACCTCAGAAATGTTGGAAAAAGGGATAAAAGATCAGCTTTTGAAGCACCCTTGTGGACAGCAGCAGTCAGCTGTTCAGTCCAAACAGTAATGGCCTTATTGACCCAGCCAGAAGCAAAGGTGGGTCTTAATGATGCACCAGCTTCAAACTGTCGGTCACATCCGTAGGAACTGAACCATCCGCAAATGCCAAGGCAGTGGATTTAGAGAGCCTGGAAATGGGAGAGTCAACCTGAGGAGGAGGAGTAGCCCATTAAGCCAAGGCAGTTTCAGAGAAGGGATACAACTTAGAGTACTCTTAGACAAAGCTAGATGCTTGACAGGAGTTTTCCACACATCCAGAATAATCTGATCTAGAGAAAGATCAGGCGGAAAAACAACACAAGACTTCTTGCGCCTCTGAAAGACGTCATAAGTTTGAGACTCTTCAGTAGTATAGGTAATGTTTAAGGTAGTTAATACTGCCTTAATGAGGCCCTCCACAGAGGATTCAGGGTCAGGCTCAAAGGAGTCACCATGAAAATGGAAAGACTCCTCTTCAGAACACACACCATCCTCATTTAAATCCATTAAATAAGGATCAGAAATATCAGGAATACCAGGGGCCTTAGGGGCCAGGAACCTGAAGGAAGTAGGGGGTCTCCAAGACTGAAAAACCCCTTGAAGGGAGAGAGGAAACTGTGCCATAGAGGATTTAGAGTCCTTGACCCAAGGTGCCTCTTGATCATGGCTGGAAGGCCCTGGTGGAGATGTAGGGGCCGCATCACATGAAGGGCATAAGTGACCTGAGTACTCTCTGGGAAGCCCTATTTGGCATGAGGAACAGTAAGTAAGGGAGGTCAAAGACGCCTCTGAGTCCTTAGCCTTAGACCTAGCCCCATGTCCTAGTGGATCCGACTTTCTACAGTATAAAGTGCAACAGTAAAGGAACACTCAAATACTGCCATCCAGATTACAGATTTTACCCCAGAAAGCCTAAAATACACTTATCTGGCAAGAGAAGCGTTAACCTGAGGAGGAGAGTTGAGTAGACCAAGCCCTGCCTATGATACTCTGTAGAGGAAAAACAAAATGGTGACTGCAAAGGGAACCAAATGGAAATCAGCCCACGAAGCGGATGTGTATGGGAAACGTAGTTTCTCAAAACAGAGTACCAAAAAACAGAACTGAATCCCCCCAAAGCTCCTAAGACACTGGGAATGTCAGCTCATACAATTAAAATGAGCCATCTCTGAACTCAGTACACAGAGCGGTTGCAGAGATATGTCCCAAAATGTCTGTCCCATAGAGATCAATGGTGCATTGAGGCTATGCTTTAAAGGCGCGAAAGTCAAAAAAAATAACTAATAAAGTAAGTAACTGTGATTAAAAGTGTAAATACACATAGGAACACTAAGAAACATGAACACATATAATAATAATAATAATAATAATAATAATAATAATAATAATAATGTGAGAATGAGGATTGAGGGGAGCAGCTAGGTAGCCTGCTATGGAGGTGAGGGAGGCTCATTGGAGAATTGTTCCAGCCTACTGGTAGGAGCTGTCGCTTCCCTATGGTACCTGTAAGCTATATTGGACAACAGAGAAACAGGACTGGAACCAGTTTACAGAATGATTACTCAATCCTGCGCTTTTGAGCATACTTATTAGAATATCATGATATACTGTATCAAAGTACTGAAAACTATTGATTAGAAACCCTTCAATGTATTTTACTCACTAAGAAAAAGTGAAGCTTGCAGGTCTTCTAGATTTGGATCTTGCTCACTTTTCAAATAATAATCTGTTTTTCTTCTGTCGCAAGGCCCATGCCTGATGATATCAGATTAATAAATATTCAGCATAATGGCCTTGCTATTCTTGAACTAAGCTCTTTAAATACCCTTTGGGTGTATTCAGACAGGTCCAGGTCACCTCAAGTACGTGTTGGTGAAAATAGCGCATCTTTCTCCATCTGCACAAAACCGCACATTCTTGCTTCACTTGTATATGCAGAATAATTGAATTTACATGTGCCAGCTATCTCCATGCCATACTAATTAATTCACTCTTCTCAGTTTTAGAGCTGACCAGTACTCCCAATTTAGCTATCCTGCTTATTTGTAGAGTCTAATGCACTATTTTCTAAAATTACATTAGTTTAATTAAAAAAAAAAAAAAAAAAAAAAAAAAAATTTTTTTTTTTTTTTTAAATCAGGCTGCAACATAGCCAGCTCCCCATTAGATGAGCTAACTCATTCCCCTTGCCACCCTCATGTCCTCTCTCTAATACCATTTCCTCCTTTGCATTGTCTTCTCCATCCTCTTTTTGCATCGCCTTCCCCACTTTTCTTTAGTTTAAACTCTCCTGCAAACCTCTAACCATCCTAACCCCTAGCACCATAGCCCCCTTTCTGCTAAGGTGCAATCCATCTTCACTATAAAGATTGCCCCAAAAGAAGAGACAGTCCATTACTCTAGAAACCAAACTACTGCTGCTTACACCAGATCCTTAGCCATGCATTTTACGCCCTAATCTCCTGCTGCCTTTCTGGTGTGGCATATAGCACAGGTATTTCTGAAAATACTACCTTACAGGTCAAGAGTTCATCCAGATAGGATTACCAAAATCCCTTGAGAGTTTCCAAGGACAGTGCCAATATTTTGTTGAATACCATCTGTGTAGATTATAGCCGAAGGGAAGAACTCTGAACTGATAAGGTCGATTTCCGAAAGCAAACTTAAGGACTCTTTGATGGGAGGCTTATCAGAATATGATTCTAAGCATCCTGCAGGTCTACCATAGTCAGGGAAGCATCCAGAGGAATGGCTCTGACAGATACCATTTCCATTGTGAACTGGTGTTGTCAGATGAAGGAATTGACAAATGTCAGGTCCAGAATAGCTCTGTAACCCCCTGAAAAAGAAAAAAAAAAAAAAAAAAAAAAAAATTTGAGTAGATATCTGTTCCTCTCCGAACCATTGGAACCCTCTCTACAGCCCCCTTATGCAGCAGGTAGCTGACAGCCTTCCTCAGTTGAGACTGCATTCAAGTGACGAGGTGTTAGAAAGAATCTGGTTATGTACATGAGTGTGTGTTTGGTGTTTATTAAAAAAAAAATCATTTTGTGTGGGTATTGTAAGGGTTAAAAAAAAAACAACTTTATTGGGATTTTCTCTAGCCCGTGTGATTAAGGGTGATTGGCTAAGGGAAGTCACCTGGCTGCAGTTTTACTATAAATACAGTCCCCTGGCTCATTGGAGATGGCACTTTGAGACTGCATTTTAGTGACTGCACAAAAGTGAAGAGGCGTTAGAATAAAAGCAGGAGTCGGAAATCAGCAGAGCTCTGAGGTGACGATAATTTCAAGGGATTTACTATAATATTAACCCTTACCATCACAATATCATGTCTCTCTGCACCCTTGCTAACATCTAAACTCCTGTTTACTGGGTATGATATTAACTCTTCACATCCCATATCTGTTTGTCTGCAACTATTGTTATTAATCTCATTTCTGTTTGATCAACCCCTTCCCCCTTCATCCTGTGTTCTTACGGAGGCCTGATTTGGTCATTTCTTTCACATGGGTGTGAAGTAACTTGCTTATCAGCTCTGTTAGTCATTTGGTCAGCCTTTGATTGTTAATTAAGCCTCATGTGTATAAGACTGCTATATAACACCAGCAGTATAGGGTGACAGTCCTACTTGGTGACACAGTAAGGGGCTCCCCATCCCAAGTGACCCATCTTAAGTGAAAGAAGACTTAAGCAGGACTTGAGCAAGAGACAGAACAGATTCCACTGGAAAAAGAACACCTCCTAAAGCAAGGCTACAAAGGACTTGAAGCAAACACCTAAATGGAAGTTCTGCAATTCTACTAAACTTCAAGATTCTCTGTACAAACACCAGCTTCTGGACTCTGTTTACAAAACAAACTCTTCCATCATGAGACGGTGCACTTGGCCCATTCGGACTGTTTCAACATTATGCCCTCTTCAAACAGTATCTAAACACCTAATATTCCTTCTCTCTATGGCTGCAGTTCTCACTAAAATATCTGGTTCCTTCTACCCTCCACCATCTCCTCCACCCCATGTTTATATCTCTCCTTCACTTCTATCATCCACACTCACCTCTACACACCAACTCCTTACTCTTCTCCGCTCCTGCGCTCCTCCACCCCACACAAACCAAAAACCAAATACACACAAATCACTCTCATCTTCTGTCTCTCTCTTTTCTTCTGTTAATGGCAGCTGAAGATCTCTCTCCAAACCCTGGCCCCATTTCCATTCACAAACACTACCTCCAGTCAGAATAGAAACAATTCAAATCTAATCACCATTCCCTGCCTTCAACCTATATTTCATGCCTTTTCCTGTTCTCTGTGGAATGCTCGCTCCATTACTAACAAATATAACACTGTGCATGATCTCTTTTTCTCCCGCTCCCTCAATTTACTTGCTATTACTGAAACTTGGCTCTCAATCTGACACTGCTTTAGAGGCAGCAATCTCCTACTGTGGTCTCTCCTTCTCTCACACTCCATGCTCAACTGGATGTGGGGGAGGTGTGGGTTTGCTGCTCTCTGAACATTGTCATTACAAACAAATTTCTCCCCCCTCCTCAATCCGCTTCTCCTCTTTTGAACTGCATGCTGTCCATATCTTTGCTCCAGTCTCTATACAAGTTGCAGTCATCTATCGCCCACCTACCTCCACATATACACCTTCAGACTTCCTATCCGACTTTGAATCATGGCTTTCCTTCTTCCTCTCATCAGACACACCTTCACTTCTTCTGGGGGACTTTAGCTGCCATGTGGATGATCCCTCCCATCTCCTGGACATCCTGTTTTCGCTCTTTAACATCTGCATTAGGACTAACCCAATGGACAAATGCTAGTACTCACAAGGATGGTCACTTCCTAGACCTTGTGTTTACTAGAGGCTGTGCTCTCTCTGATTTTACTATCTCTCCTCTTCCACTATAAGATCACCATCTTCTAACTTTCAGCACTACTTATACACCTTCCGCAATCCCTTCTTCCTCTCCCCGCTTCACGCGTAACCTCAAATCCCTTAATCTCATGGCCCTACAGTCCTCCCTGGCTTCTGGACTTTCATCTATTCCCATTAATCCTAACACCAACAGCCTTGTCAAAACATACAACTCAGTCCTATCCTCCTGTCTGAGCCTGCATGAGCCTCTGTCTCTCCGATCGGCTCGCAAAACTAACCCGCAGCCATGGCTTAATAAAGACACCAGCTTACTCTGCTCCTGTACCCATTCAGCTCAACGACTTTGGAGAAAGTCTGGCTCTCTGGCAGACTTTCTTCACTACAGGTTCCTCCTTTCCTGCTTTAACTCTTCTCTCTGTCCCTCGCCAAAAAACATTACTTCTCACAACTAATCAACACTCATAAATCCAACCCCCGACTTCTCTTCCTTTGACTCCCTCCTTCACCCTCCATCTGCTTCCCCCACTAACTCCATGCAGCCACAAGACTTTGCTGACTACTTCAAAGCCAAGGTGGACTTCATCAGGGATAATATACCACCTTGTATATCTCCTTCTAGCCTCCCTCGTTCCCCTCCTGGCACTCTGGACTCTTTTTTCACTAGTCACGGAGGCAGAACTGACTAACCTACTATCCTCCGCTCCATCCACTACATGCGCACTTGATCCGCTCCCCTCTCACCTCATCCAATCCCTCTCCCCCACACTAATCCCTATCCTATTACAAATCTTTAACTCCACCTTTGCCACTGCTACCTTTCCTGATGACTTCAAACATGCCTTAGTAAAACCTATCCTAAAGAACAACTTCTCTGACAGTAACACACCCACTAGCTATTGACCAGTTTCTCTTCTGCCTCTAAACTCTTGGAGCGCTTAGCCTACTCACACCTGCTTGACTTCAACGCATACGACCTGCTCGACCCTTTACAATCTGGATTTCGTAATGCTCACTCCACTGAAACTGCTCTTACAAGAGTGGTCAATGATTTTCACATTGCCAAATCTCAAGGTCACTATTCAATACTTATCCTTCTTGATCTCTCAGCAGCTTTTGACACTGTTGATCATGCTCTCCTCCTCTGCATTCTTCACTCTTTAGGAATCCGCAACACAGCACTGGACTGGCTTTCTTCTTATCTATCTAACAGATCCTTCAGTGTCTCCTCTGCCACTTCTTCATCCTCTCCAGTCCAACTCTCTGTTGGGGTTCCTCAAGGTTCTGTTGTAGGACCACTTCTGTTTTCTCTTTACACAATAACACTTGGTGATCTTATTAACTCATTTGGTCTCAAATATCACCTCTATGCAGATGACACCCAGATTTACTTATCTGCACCTCAACTCACTTCTGATATCCAGGCTAAAGTCACAGATTGCCTCTCGGCCATCTTAGACTGGATGGCTCATAGGCACCTCAAACTCAATGTGTCTAAAACTGAGCTACTCCTCATACCACCTAGACCTGGCCCTGTAGCACCCTTCCAGGTGACTGTAAATGGCACTACCATAAATCCAGTATCAGAAGCGCGGTGTCTAGGTGTGATAATTGACAACTCTCATTTTCCGCTCATATTAATGCCATTACTAAACCCTGTCATTTCTTTTGCATAACATTGCTAAAATCCATCCCTTCCTCTGTTCCTCCACAGCTAAAATTCATATACATGCAGTCATCCTCTCCCGCATGGACTATTGCAACATTCTTCTGTCTGGCATTCCTGCTTTTCATCTCCAACCACTTCAATCTATACAGAATGCTGCAGCACAAATAACTCGTCTGTCACCTAGGTTTGTCCCTGCCCCACTCCTTCTCAAAACTCTCCAGTGGCTGCCTATCAAACTCCAGATATCTTACAAAATCTTACTTCTCTCTTTCAAGACACTTCTCTCCTCTACTCCTTCTTACATTTCCACTCTGATCTCCCGTATACCCCATCCCACCACTTACGTTCAGCCAGTGACTGTCTTCTCTCAGCTCCTTTTGTCGCTACAGCTCTGTTACGTATCAAACCTTTTTCTCTCATTGCTCCGTATCTATGGAATGCTCTACCATCCAACCTGCGCCACTGCACCTCTCAGATAACCTTCAAATCTCAACATGCTAGAAGGCACTGATGTTGTACAATGAACGCTCTTATAAGCTATTTACATTACTGATGTCCTCTTTCACCTTCAGAACTAGCACTGTATTCAGCACTTGACCCTAATGTACTCTGTATGTCTCCCATCACCACTTTAGATTGTAAGCTTTCGGGCAGGGACCTCGTACCCAATGTTTCACTCTACAAAGCACCTGTAACCCTCTATTGTTTAAACCCTGAAATTGTAAAGCGCTGCGTACACTTGTGGCGCTATATAAATAAACATTCAATCATTCTGTAATCACTTTTAAAGTTGGTTACTTACCTTAGAGTGAGCATTAGAGGACAATATAAATATATAAATCTATTTGAATTGTAAAAACAAGCACTGGTGATAGCAGATTAGACAACCTCACGCAGTGCACATCTTGTCACATGTTTGAACACTTGGAGCAATCGTTCCAGGGATCATACTGCTGTGCCAACAGTGAGCTTATTTTCTTTTTAGAGTTTAAGATATTGGATTTGAAAAAAATAATATTGCAACATTATGTGACACTGGAAACCTGGAAATGAGTTTAGAAATCACAAAGCAGGTAGTAAGTGGTGTTAGTGGTGATGCGGGTGGATATGTAGATGAGGAGCAACAGGTAGGCAGCTGGGTAACAGTAAGGAGGGGAGGTAGTGGGCAGAGGAAGAGGAAGGCCAGTTCTGAGTTGACTCAGTCCAACAGATTTGCAAGATTGTGTGAAGATGTTTATGAGGATAGTTCAGAACTGGCAATACTGGAGAGTGCCAATTCCTCTAGCAGCCAGGGGAACAGTCTTCTTTCCAGGCTAGATGAGATGCAGAGCAGGCAGAAACCAAGGCAGGCAGTGGTAATACCGGATTCTATTATTAGGAGGGTAGATAAGGTAATCTGCCGCCAGGAACGTGAATGTTGAACAGTATGCAGGCTCCCGGGAGCTTGGGTTCAGCATATTGCGGACAGGGCTGACATTATTGGGAGGGGCTGGAAGTGATCCAGCTGTCTTCGTACATATTGGTACCAATGACAAAGTAGGAAAAAGATTGAGGTCCCTAAAGAATGATTTCAAGAATTTAGGGTGCAAACTCAAGGCAAGGACCTCTGCGGTAGTATTTTCTGAAATACTACCTGTGCCATGCGCCAGTGCAGGTAGACAGAGGGAGCTGTGTAGGAAGGAGGGTTTTGTGTTTTTAGAGCACTGGGTTGATTTTGCTGTTGGGTACAGTCTATAAGGAAGTGATGGATTGCACCTAACTGGTAGAGGAGAGCCTCTGAGCTAGGGAAGAGAATGCTAAGAAGCTTGGAGGAGCTTTTAAACTAGGAAAAGGGGGGGGGGTTAGATAGCAAAAATTGGGTAGACAGAGCAGATAGGAACCGGGTCCATGTAAATGATCAGGGGGGTGGAGAAAGGTTGGGGATAAATGTAGTAAGTAGGGAGGAATTCCTAGTAAATGAAGATATAGAAGAAAGGCATGTAGGGAGTGATATATGTAAAGACTTCAAAATTAATAGTATGCTAGCAAATGCAAGAAGTATGGTAGATGAAAATAGGATTTTAGTCTTATCTGTTAAATCCTTTTCACTTAGTCCATACAGGTCACTGGTACTCTGGGAGGCGATTCACCCCTTTAATAGGCAGGAACAATTATGCAAATGATTGCAGGGGGCGGAGCCTCCCCTCCTACTTAAGCCACCTTTAGGCCAGAGCCACTAGATTGATTTGAGACCCTAAAACTGACCCCAGGTAAGCAAGAAGAAAGACTCCTGTGAGCATGCCCCAAAGGTCTCCCACTGAATGCCACAGGAGAGCCAGGTCTGGTCCCTTGACAGGGTGGGAGACCAGTGACCTGTATGGACTAAGTGAAAAGGATTTAACAGGTAAGACTAAAATCCTATTTTCACTGTCGTCCAATACAGGTCACTGGTACTCTGGGATGTACAAACATTGAGCTGATCCAGAGGCGGGAAATAAGGCAAGGACCAGAACAAGGCCCAAGTCACTAAAACTGCTATGAACCAGTTAATTACACAGCCCAAAACGTAAGTGTCAACGGACACCAACCAAGGGAACAACCCCTGAACTAACACAGCACACGGAAGTAGAGCCAACAGGGCTCAACAGTAAGGAAGCACTAAGGATCACAGAGCGGAAGACCTACACAGGCAAAACTGCCTCCAGGACCTTCCTTCCAAAACTGGCATCAGCCGAAGCCAGTACATCAACTCGATAGTGCTTAGAAAAAGTGTGCACAGAGGACCAAGTGGCCGCTCTGCACAGTTGATCAGCAGAAGCCTGATTCTTGTAGGCCCAAGAGGCCCCAATAGATCTGGTGGAATGGGCAGTCACCCGGAAGGGAACATGCTTATTCCGCAACTTATAGGCTTCACGGATAGTAGCCTTAATCCAAGAGGCAATGGTAACTTTGGAAGCCGGTCTCCCTGCCCTAGGCCCCTCAGGAATGACGAATAGAGCGTCAGACTTCCTGATAGACTCGGTGCGATGAACATAAAACTTGAGACAACGCACCACATCCAACAAATGGAGATCTCGTTCCTTGTCAGATGAAGGATTAGGGCAGAAAGAGGGAACCACAATCTCCTGATTGATGTGAAACTCGGACACAACCTTGGGTAAGAATTCCTTGGTAGTGCGAAGCACAGCCTTATCCTTGTGGAACACCAGGTAAGGAGGTTTACAAGACAGAGCTTGTAACTCTGCTACCCGGCGAACTGAAACAATAGCCAAATGGAAGGCCATCTTCCAAGTCAAGAGACGTAATGGAATGGAAGCCAAGGATTCAAACGGGGGTCGCTGGAGAACTCCCAGCACCAAATTGAGGTCCCACTGGGGAGCAGGACTCTTGAAGGCAGGCCGAACATGAGTCACACCTTGGAAGAAAACTTTCACATCAGGAAGGATAGCAATCCTTTCCTGGAAAAACACAGACAAGGCAGAAGTCTGAACTTTGAGGGAACTCAGACTGAGCCCCTTATCAACACCGTCCTGCAAGAAGGCCAGGACAGTGGGAAGATGAAAATCAAGGGATAATTTCTTAGCAGAGCACCATGCAACGAAGGTTGACCATATGCGATGATAGATCTTGGAGGACACAGGCTTACGAGCACTGAGCATAGTCGACACCACAGAAGGAGAAAATCCTTGCTTTGCTAGAATCGAGGATTCAACCGCCATGCCATCAAATGGAGAGAGTGAACATCCTCCTTCCACAGATATCCCTGAAGAAGTAGGTCCGGACGGGCAGGAAGTGGGAACGGAGCGGCCACTGACATGGCCATCAACTCCGGATACCAGGACTGGCGAGGCCAGTTTGGAGCGATCAGGATAACAGGACAACGCTCCTGCTTCAGTTTCTGGATGACTCTGATCAATAGAGGAAGAGGAGGAAAGATGTAAGCCAGAGCAAAATCCCAAGGAATCGATAAGGCATCCACTGCTAGAGCAAGGGAGTCCCTACGCCGGGAGCAAAACACCAGAACCTTCCTGTTGTGTCTGGAGGCCATCAGGTCCACCTCCGGCATCCCCCACCTCTGGGTGAGCAAGAGAAACACCTCTGGATGAAGAGCCCATTCTCCGCTGTCGACGGTATGACGACTGAGGAAGTCCGCCATGACGTTGTCCACGCCTGGAATATGAACTGCAGAGATGACAGGCACGTGATCTTCTGCCAAAGACAAAATATCCTTGACCTCCCACCAGGCGATGCCGCTTTTGTGCCGCCTTGCCTGTTGATGTAAGCCACCGCAGTGGCGTTGTCAGATTCCACTCTGATCGGACGACCGGTCAGTTGAGATTCCCAGTGTCTCAGGGCAAGTCGGATGGCACGTAGTTCCAGAACATTGATGGAGAGAAAAGATTCCTCCAGACCCCATTTCCCCTGAGCACTGAAGCGACCCAACACAGCACCCCAGCCCCGAAGGCTGGCATCCGTTGTGATCGTGGTCCAACAAGGAACTTGAAAGGATCTCCCTTTCAGGAGATGTGAGAGATCCAACCACCAGTGCAGACTCGATTCCACATGAGGAGGTAGAGAGACTGACAGATGCTGATGATCTGGATGATCCTTGCACGTCTGGATCACAAATCTCTGAAGTTCCCTGGAGTGGGCCATGGCAAATGGTACCGCTTCGATCGTGGAAATGAACTTCCCCACCAGAGACGTCAACTTCGTTACCGGCACTAAGTCCAGTTCCAGAATCCCCGCCACTCGGATGGCTATCTGATGAGCCACATCCTCCGGCAGAAACACCATGCATTGGCGAGTGTCGAACAGGAGACCCAGGAACAGAAGCCTCTGAGATGGGACCAAGTCCGACTTGTCCAGATTCAGGATCCAGCCATGGCGGGTCAGAGTGTGTATACACCTCTGCAGTTGCTGGTGAAGAAGCTCCGCCGAGGAAGCTTTGAGGAGGAGATCGTCCATGTAGGGGGTCACCCTGACCCCGTCCTGATGAAGCACAGCTATCAAGGAACCCAACACCCTCTGGAAGACCTGAGGAGCTGAAGTCAGCCCAAAGGGAAGAGCTGAAAACTGAAAGTGTCCCCTGTGGCAGGCAATCCGGAGATACCGCCTGCTCTCTGGATGGATAGGGATGTGAAGATATGCATCCTGAAGGTCCAGGGAAGCCAGAAATTCCCCTGGAGACATAGCGGCAATCACAGAGCGAAGGGACTCCTGGCGGAAGTCACCACATAGGCATTGAGATCTTTGAGATCCAAAATAGGACGAGCCCCTCCATCCTTTTTGGCCACCACAAACAGGTTGGAATAAAATCCGGAACCTGTGTGCTCCGGAGGAACCACTTCCAGGACCTCTTTGTCCAAGAGATCCTGAATAGCGTCGAACAGACGTCTTTTTGTGGGTTCCTGAGAAGGACGAGTAAAATGGAACCGAAAAGGAGGAAGGGAGGAGAAAGGGATCCTGTATCCCTCTGACACCACCTGAAGAACCCATGGGTCCGCCACTGACTCCTCCCAAGTCCGGCGAAAGATGCGGAGACGTCCACCTACAGCCGGATGCGGACCCGGGTTCGGCGAGTCATGCCGAAGCAGTCTTGGAGGTCTTGGCCTTGGGGGCCACTTTGGGCTTCCAGGACTGTTTGGGCTTGGAGGAGGAGCGCGTAGTGGGAGGACCCGTTTGGGCCGAGGAGCGTGTCTCAGTCTGAAAGGAACGAAAGGACCGATTGCGTTTGGCTGGAAACTTTTTCTTAAAGACTGAGGGTAGAAGAGTACTTTTACCGCCAGTAGCCTCACTGATCATTTCTTTGAGTTCAGACCAAAATAGCAAATTCCCCTGAAAGGGCAAGGAAAGCAAGGCTTTCTTAGAGGCTGTATCAGTAGACCAAATTTTCAGCCAAAGGGCACGCCTAGCCACCACAGAAGCAGTGGAGGCCCTCGCCATCATGCGCACAGCATCAAAGGCAGTGTCAGCAACATAATTCTGAGCTTCAGTGATATTAGCAAGAAGCTGCAACTGTTCAGATACTGGTGCATCCTGGCGAACTGCGTCAGTCAGTCGTTCAGTCCAGGCCGCAATGGCTCTATTAACCCATGCCACTGCAAAGGTTGGACGCATGGCAGTGCCAATGGAGGCAAAAATAGACTTAAGAGAAAGCTCTAGCTTTTTATCCGTCCAATCCTGCAGGGAAGAGGCATCAGAGACAGCCAAGGCGGTAGACTTGGATAGCCTGGAAACAGGAGCATCCACCTTGGGGGGATGAACCCATTTTGCCAGCTCAGTCTCAGGAAAAGGGTACAGTTTAGCAAACTTTTTGGAGACAGAGGAGGATCTATCAGGATTCTTCCATGCCTCAGAGACTAGACGGGCAAGGGTAGGGTTAGTTGGAAAACAAACAACAGGCTTAGATGGTTTCTTTTGAAAAACATCAGTAGGATCATAAGTGGATTCCTGAGTCAGAGGAAGGTTGAGCGTATTCAGTACAGCTCTAATCAGACCCTCAGCCGAGACTTCAGGGTCACATTCATAAGGGTCCCCAATGGACCTGTTAGACTCAATAACAGTGCGTTCCTCAGCATCAGAATCCTGCAAGAGTTCTTCCTCAGAAGAATCAGACACATCAGGAGCACCCTGTGGCTTAGGCAGGGAGGTCCTGATTGTAGAGGGGGTCTGCCAGACCTGGAGAGCCCCCTGTACCTGAGAGGGAAAGAGTTGAAGAGTGGATCTGAGATCCCTAGTGGCAGCTTTAAACTCCCTCACCCAAGATGGCTCAATAGCATGGCTGGGAAGCCCAGGGTTGCTATCTTGACCAGTGCAGTTAGGGCATAGATCCCCCACATTATCACTAGATAGCCCAGTGTGACAAGAGGAGCAAAACGCCATGGGGGGAGCAGACCCCCCATCCTCCTTTGACTTGGGTCTAGCCCCTAGCTCCAGTGAAGTAGACATGCTCACAGCATCAATATACTCCACTTTAAACTCTATCACCCAGTAAAAGTGTGGAAGATTAAAGTTTCACCCCAGAAATGCCTAAATTTGGACTTATCTGGCCAGCGAAGGGTTAATCTGTTGAGGGGAGAGAAGGCTCGGTCCCTGCGTAGTGTACTCGCTGAGGAAGAGCAGCACAAAATGGCAGCCGTCAGGATAGCCAATCAGAAACGAGCGCGAACCGGGCGCTCATGGGACATGTAGTTTTCCCCATACAAGTACCCCAAACAGTGCCCGAAGCCCCCCTGAACACCCCACACTAATAAAACACACACCCGATGATAGAGCAAGAGCCTAGCAGTAAAATGAGCCCTCTCTGGAGTTGCTGTGACAAGCGGTTCCAGAGATATGTCCCACACTGTGAAATCTCATAGAGAGTAAAGGAGCCATAGCGTCTGAGCGGGAAAAGCCGCGCTTAAAGGCGCGGAACACCAATTTTAATAAAGTTTAACAAAACATTAAAAAGTGCCCAAACATACATTAAACACATAAATAAACACTATTCAAGGCTCCAAAACCCAGAGAATACCACAGAAACTGCATTAAAACATTGAATGCAAATAAAAACACCCTATGAGTGCTGGAGTGCAAAGCAAACTCCCAAATACAAGCCCAGCAAAGGGACACTGTGGGGACAAGTGGACCTTCAGCACTCAAAGGGTGGCTCACCTTTTCCGCAAGGACTTCTGTCTTCAGGTGACCATGATGAAGTGGGAATAGACCAGAGGAAAATTCCCCAGTAGGGAAGCTGCTTGACTCAAGCTGTTCCCTCTTCAGGGCATAAGGTCCACAGAAAATCCCTGGAAGCTGCACCAGCCACTTTAAAGAGGGCAATTCACAGCCATGGTCACCCTCCTAATGGTGGTATTCCATATTTGAATAAAAAAATAACAAAATACTAAGTTGAATGCATAGATGTTCTCTACCTGGTGTGCACAGCACCCAGGAATAAATCAATCTGGTGGCTCTGGCCTGAAGGTGGCTTAAGTAGGAGGGGAGGCTCCGTCCCCTGCAATCATTTGCATAATTGTTCCTGCCTATTAAAGGGGCGAATCGCCTCCCAGAGTACCAGTGACCTGTATTGGACGACAGTGAAATAGGAGAACTACAATTGCTGGTGGTTAATGAGCAATTGGACATAACTGGTATAACAGAAACATAGTGGAATGATGCACATGACTGGGCTGTAAATATAGAGGGCTATTCCCTGTTTAGGAGAGACAGGATTAATAGAAAATGGGGAGGTGTGTGCTTATATTTGAAACCAGAGATAAATACAATTTTGAGAGATGAGATTAGTGGAAACTGGCCAAAATGTGGAGTTCTTGTGGGTAGAAATTGAGACTAAATGTGGTGTAAAAAGGTTATAATAATAAAAAAAAAAAAAAAAAAAAAAAAAGGAGGTGTTGGTGGCTATATGCTACAAACCACCAAATATTGATGACAATGTTGAGGCCCAACTGCTATTGCAAATGAGGAAAGCTGCCCAGCTTGGGCATACAATGATTATGGGAGATTTTAACTATCCATATATCAGCTGGAAAAATGAGACCTGTCAGAGTGCTAAAGGAAGCAGGTTTGTGAGCATACTTCGGGAAAGCTACATGTCACAAATGGTGGAAGTGCAGACAAGAAATAGCAATATATTGGACCTAGTGATAATGAACAACACAGAAATGGTATCCAATATTAAGGTAAGAGAATATTTGGGAAACATGATCACAACAGGGTTACATTTGAGATAAGTCTGGCAAAGCAAAACTCTATAGGTTCGACCAAAACGCTTAATTTTAAAAAGCTAACTTCAAATGGTTAATGGCTTCAATGCAACACAGACTGGGATACATTATTTAAAGGTAAAAATACTGAGGATGAATGGTCAGATTTCAAATTTAGGTTGCGGAAATGTACCCAACAGTATATATCAATGGGGAACAAATGCAAAAGTAGCAAGTCACAGCCAATGTGGTTAAGTGCACATGTAAAGAAGGAAATGGCAAGGAAAAAAAAAAACATTCAAACTATTTAAGTCTGAAGGAACTGAACATTCTCTTTCTTAAAATACAGGGAATGCTACAAAGATTGCAAAAGCAGATTAGGGTAGCAAAAATAGAAAATGAAACTCGAATTGCAAGGGAAAGCAAGACTAATCCAAAAAAGTTTAAGAGGGAGTGTATTGGACCTTTCAAAAATGAGATGGGCAAGTTGATTAGTGAGGATAGGGAAAAGGCTGATGTTCTAAACACTTTCTTTGCATCAGTATATACAAGGGAGCAAGGAATGGTAGAAGAGCCTGAACAACTAACTAATATAACAATACAATTATCAGATATTGGGTTAACTCAAGAAGAGGTCATGGGAAGACTGAACAAAACTAAGACTGAAAGCACTGGGTCCTAATGGTATACATCTAAGGGTTCTTTAGGAACTTAGTGCAGTGTTGGAAAAAACCCTATATTTACTCTTTAAAAATTCTCTTACCGCAGGCTCCATGCCACAAGATTGTCGAAGAGCCAATATAGTGCCTCTGTTTAAGAAGGGAATTAAAACAGAACCTGGGAATTATAGACCTGTGAGTTTGACCTCTGAAGTGGGAAAGTCTAGAAGGGATAATAAGGGACTATATTCACGATTACAACATAAAAAATAAGATCAATAGCAGAAATCAACATGGTTTTATGAATAACAGATCATGCCAAACTAACCTTTTCAGCTTCTCTGAGGAAGTAAGCAGTAACCTTGATAATGGCAAGGCAGTTGATATAGTATATCTAGACTTTGCAAAGGCATTTGATACACTGCTACACAGAAGGCTGGGGTATAAAATAAGGAAAATCGGGGCAAGGAGATGACCTTTGCAATTGGATACAAAACTGGCTGAAGGATAGGGAACAGTGTGTGATTGTAAATGGAAAATGCTCCAATACAGTTAAAGTGGAGAGTGGAGTACCTCAGGGTTCAGTATTAGGTTCGCTGCTTTTTAACATGTTTATAAATGACCTAGAAATAGGTATGGAAAGCAAAATATTAATATTTGCAGATGACACTAAATTTTGCAGGGTAATTAATTCAGAACAGGATAGTTGCTCTCTACAGATGGATTTACATTAAATGGCAGATTGGGCAAACAAATGGAATATGAAGTTTAATGTGGGGAAGTGTAAAGTCATGCATTTGGGAAGAGACAATCCCAAGGCTACTTATGAACTTAATGGAATCATTTTAGGGGACTCGTTGCTAGAGAAAGACCTGGGTATCCTTGTCAACTACAAACTTGGAAACATTGACCAGTGTCAAAGAGCAGTTTCAAACGCAAACAAAATCCTGTCTTGCATAAAAAAAAAAAAAAAGAAGAGGTATTGAAGGTATCTCCCTGGGAAGGGAGATATGACCCACACCTCTTCACAAATACTCTTGAAATGGCTTCTTTGAGGCAGATTTAAAAAACTTCCTCTGGCACCCAGAGAGGAACGTTGTGTTGCTTGCTGGAATGATCTGTTTTGGTGTATACCTTTTTCTATCACAAAGGAATGTCAAGTGGTTATGTATGAAAATGAGCATCCAGGGGGTTAAGATCTGGGTCTCCCATCACGAGGCATAAAATAAAGCTTTCCTGCGAACATCTTCTTGATAATTTACTCTAGCTTTTCTCCCAAACGTTTTGAACCAGAAAAAGGCAGAGCTACTAAGTTTTTGAGGAGGCATCCACTTCCCAAGGATTTAACCACAAGACTCTTCTTCTAACAGATGGGCTGAAGCTCATGTTAGCAGATTTATTATGGGAAGATATGTGTCACAGGTAAACTCCATGGCCTTCTTGATAGTTGAAACCTAGATAGTGGATTCATTTTTTTTTGCAATTCAGATACCCAGATTCTCATCTTCCTAGTAATGAGAGATGCAGTAATAGCTGCCATTTAAAGGGATAGTAATACTTAAAAAGTAAAAAAAAATATGTTGTAGGGTTTATCCCCCTGAGTAAAACAAGAGTACTCCCACTGCTGAAAGGTGTTTCTTTCAAAAGTTATTAATTTTCAAAGTTGCATTTTTTAGGTGTAATATCACAATGGCCTGAAATTGTACAGTGGCGCTGTTGCTACACGATCCTATGGACAGCTGTGGTCCCGGGACCATAAATCTCCATAGGATGGTGTAGTAACAGTGCCACTGTACAATTTCAGGCCACTGTGGTATTGCACCTGTAAAATTCAACTTTGAAAATTAATAACTTTTGAATGAAACACCTTTCAGCAGTGGGAGTACTCTTGTTTTACTCAGGGGGATAAACCCTACAACATATTTTTTTTTACATTTTAAGTATTACCATCCCTTTAAAGAGCTCTCCCGTCTTCCTCTCCATAGCATATTTTAAAGAGTAGCCATGTTCCATAAGATAATTGGGCCATGACCGGATTAGTTTTTGTTGGGGTCGTCCAGTCTGCCTTTTCTTCCTTGAAAGGATACATTTACAAAAAACAAAACAAAAAAAAAAAAAAACACTTCATCTACAGTTATTTTCCTTGCCCCATTCTAATATGATGGGGTCCAGAATATAAAAATGTTCAATTGTGAATCCTAGAGCCATTATTATTTCCCAACAAGACAGTATCTAAGACATCAAGTTGTTTCTGAATTTCCTCCAACAAACCAAGAGTCTCTCATATGTTTAACAAAAGGTTATATAGGTTATCCAAATTAGAAGACCCACCTTCAAAAGTTTCCACTTCTTCAGGGAAATAATCGGCAAGGTTGCCCTGAACAATTGTCTTGTCTTATCTCCCCCCTCCTAAATGTAACAGAATTACCATCTTGATCTTCTGTATGAGGTCTCCCTCTAGTACATGCTGCCTTTTGCATGGCAACAAAGGGTATCCTGTGTGGAGTTCTTAACCCAACCAAGACATTCTTGAAACTGGGAGGCAGTGTCATGACTCAATACATCTGATAAAGAATGAAATCTTTATGAATGGCAAAAAGATAAGATGTATGCATGGAAATGCTTGTAGTCTGGTTGGGAAGATGGGGGAACTAGAAATAATTGCAGTACATGAGCAGTATGATCTAATTGGTGTGTCTGAAGCCTGGTTAGATGATACATAAGACTTAGCAATCAGTCTAGAGGGTTATTCATGTTTTAGAGGGATAGGGTTAATAAACGGGGAGGAGGGGGTATATGTAAAACATGCCTTAAAGCCTAGTATAAGCGAAGATCTAAATGAAGGGTCCACTGAAAAGTTAGAGACCCTGTGGTTTGAAATATACACTGGGTGCACACAAAATAAAAATATGTTAGTGGGGATTTGCTATAAACCACCTAACATTAGGGCCCTCCAACTTTTACTGCATTATGGAAAAGGCTTCTAGGTCAAGAAAGGTAATTATAATGGGAGATTCCATGTATCCTGAAATTGACTGGAGCAATATGACTTCTGGAACAACAAGGGGAAATTATTTTTTAAGTATGATTAAAGACAGTTTTATGCCCCAACTAGAAGAACAGCCAACTAGAAATGATGCCTTGCTTGACCTAGTACTCTCAAACAATACTGACATGATAAACAATATACAAGTAAGGGAACATTTGGGCAGCAGCGACCACAATATAGTATCCTTTGAAATTTGTTATTTGAAACCCAACAGCAAGGGTTTAACCAAAACATTCAATTTTAAAAAGGCTAATTTTACAAAGCTAAAAGAAGTATTAAAAGATATTCAGTGGGATTTAATTTTTTAATTAAAATGTACAAGTATCATGGAATGTACTTAAAATGATCTTAGACAAATTTACGCATCAATATATTCCACTGGGGAATAATCTCACGAGGAATAAAGTGAAACTAATGTGGCTTAACCCCTTGAGTGTCAGAAGGGTACGAAGCGCATTGCTTTGAAAACGTCAGGAAAATGAGACCATCCTCATTTTGTTGATGAACATATATCATGCCACAACTATACAGCACCACCACGTTAAAGGCATGCCGAATAAAACATTGGATATCACACAAGGGTCAAAGCTCCCCATGTACATGCCAATGTCCCATTCCATATAGGTCCCAACGGCCCTCACAGACCCCCATTATTTTGCTTTATATTTTTTTGAACTGTGCACTTATATGAATTGAAATAGATAGTGCATGATTATATCATTTTTGTTTGTACCTACTGCTATTAGACACTGGTGCCCATGGTATTGTGAATATGGTTATTGTTATATACCATTTGTGCATGTAATATCTTAGTGTGGTCATCACAACATGGCTGTGGCCGCAGTGACGGCCACCAGAACACTGTGGTGACCCAGGAAAAATCCTTTGAGAACCACTGCTCCGAAGTGCCAGACTGAATGCAATGTGGCTAATCCACAATTGTTGCAACCATTATAAATTGTTATCGGTTTTACAGAAACACAAATACAGAAACAATGCTATTGACAGACATTGCCCTGTAGGTGGCAGCAACCTTACAACAACTTACAATACGATCACAATTCATTCATAATTTGTCCATCCAGATGATTATAGTGAACTTTATAACTCACTTTGTACTAAAATTGTGGACATGCTTGGTCAGCAGCAAAAGTAGCCTGGGTTATTAACACACTTTATGGGATTTCATTCTGTATTGCTTTCACATTGCCTCTAAGCCAAGAAAACACAACCCCAGCAGCCACAAACCCATTTCCTTTGTTTTTTCAGTACGATGGGTATATGTATGTGTGTGTGCACGTGTTTCTGTATGTATATATGCCTGTGTGTGTTTCTATGTCTCTGTATATATGTATGTGGCGTGCATCTATGAATAATAATAATAATAATAATAATATCTGTGTGTGTATGTGGATAGAATATATATATATATATATATATATATATATATATATATATATATATATATATATATATATTCTAAATGTCTGAGCCTATGTATGTATGTATGTATGTATGTATGTATGTATAACGTATGTGTGTTCCAAACATAATGGAATACAAGGATACCCCCAAAAAACAAAGACGGGCAACACCATCCCACACTGCTAGTGGTGAATAAAGCACCTAGACCTGACTGTATACTGTAACGGAAGCTGGAAGGCACCGTGTCACCCTCAGTCATTGTTCCGGGTTCTCCTTCTCGAAGGCAGATTACACAGCCTGGTTCCTACCGGATCGATCGAGCATTCGTAGTGTCGCAAGCTCCGTGTAGGAGACAGATGAAGCTGGTAGCGTTGTCAACTCCATGTCGGAGTCGGTCTAAGTGAACAAAATAAGGTCGAAGGGATCGAAGCCAGAGTTGGGTCGCAGACTGGTACCACGGGCCGTAGAGAGTGAGGCCTCTACTTCCGGTCGAAGGACAGCTGGAGGATGTCGCAGGAACCACACAGAGTCCACGTCGATGCCTGACGTCATACGAAATCCAGAAGTCCTGATTCGGAATCAGATCCGCAGGTAGCTGGCAGTCGATGATACAGGATACTTGGCTCAGATGGGCATCAGAGGAGATACTTTAAAACACAAGAGCATAAAGACACCAGGACTCTTCTTCTTGTGTGTACAAAAAGTAACTTTATTGAAACAAACCAGAGCAGTTTAACCACATTGACAATACATGGGCAGACATGACACAATGGGTGAGTTTACAAGGATAATGCAATCAAAACACATGAGACAAAGAACCAACAACAAATGGTTCAGGGAAATATAATAGGGCATAATAGGGCAGACAGGATTGAATTAACACACAGCAGGAGGTCTCAGTACGATGGCTGGAGAGGCTAGAATACACATCTGCAGGGACACTGGCCCAGGGTTGGAGCCTTTGTTCCACTACTCTGAATGTCCTGTTCCAACCTTGACCAATCACTGAGCTGCCTACGGTTCTCCATGTTAGGCTATGGAAGTTATTTGCATGTCTGCCTCAGGGATTTGAACGAACAAGCCTTCGTCTCTTGCCCCCACCACCGAGCATTCGACCCGGTGGTGACGATTGCACACCGAGCCGGAAACCTCAGAGTTGCTGTCGGCGAATGCGTAAACCCTCGAACACGACAATCCAGTTTATTTACTGGTCTCCCCTTCGGGAGTGGTCGACACACCTAACAGGGCAGTTCTGTGTATTAAGTTAGGTTCGACCCAGCTGCCCATCCACATAAGGGCTAGCCGCCGTCTCTTAATCTAGGGTAAAGGCTTGAGGGGTCGTACACCCGGGCCCAAAGGGGTGTCCCATAGGTCCAAGTGTCCACAGTCTCATGTGCCAGGGGTTGATAAGCTGTATGCCCAGACAAGGGCTCCAGTAACAGAGTAGTATCCGTTATATATACGCCCAAGGGTACTTAACCCCTTAGTGACCAACCGCGGCTAAGATTTTTTTTTTTTTTTTTTTTTTAATTGTTCCAGAGTCCCTGAACGGCGTGCAGCCACGCAGGGACCTGGAGTTCTGGGACGTACATGTACGTCCTCTGTCACCAAGTGACAGTTTCTGCGGGACGTACATGTACGTCCATTGTCGGGAAAGGGTTAAGGAACTTAGTACAGCAATAGCAAGACCAATATACTTAATATTTATTGATTCATTTTCATCAGGCATAGTGCATAGTGATTGGAGGAAAGCGGATGTAGTTCCATTGTATAAAAAGGGAGCAATATCCAAACCAGGAAATTATAGACCTGTGAGCTTGCCTTCCATAGTGGGTAAGATAGTAGAATGGTTACCAACTGACACTATTCAGAACTATGTGAATACAAACATTATTAGTAGGAGTCAGCATGGTTTTATGAAGAATAGATCATATTAGACTAATTTACTTGCATTTTATGAAATTAAGTAGTAATTTGGATAAGGGAATTACAGTCGATGTAGTATACTTGGATTTTGCAAAAGCCATTTATACAGTGCCTCACAACAGGTTACTGAATAAATTAAAAGGCTTTGGTTTGGGCAGTGTTATCTGTACATTGAGAACCGGTTAAAGAGACAGTAATGGCCCATAAAAACTTGTTATAGTTTTGTAGAGGACGAAAAAATAAGCTGAAAGTGGATGTGTCACCTATGGGCAACATTGCTTAAATAGTTATGTTATATATCAAATAATACAAAAACGGTATTAATTTTTTTATTTAAGGTTTTGATTTTGTCTAAATTTAACTTAAAGTCTGGGCTGCAGCTACTTCCGCATAGACTGCAGCCCGACATTCTGCCTTTGCTCCCCTCCCTCCACCGATGACAGAAGCCTCCGTCTGTGAGCAGGAGAGGTCTCATTGGCAGAGATCGATATCTAGCCAATGAGACAGTCATCAGAGGAGGGAGGGGAGCAGAGGCAGAGCGTTGGGCTGCGGTTACAGAGCAGGTAACCGCAGTCAACTGCAGTGTATTAGGAAGCGGCTGGGGGACAGACTTTGTAAGTTAAATTTAGACAAAAACAAAAAACTTTAAATAAAAAAAATGAATACAGTTTTCATATTATTTGATATATAGCATAACTATTTAAGAGATGTTGTCTGTAGGGGACATCCACTTTAATGGCACAAACCCTATCTCTCAAACTGCTATGGTTTGAGAGAAAAGCATTGAAGGTTCCCCCCTCTCTCCCCTTCTCCGGATGTCAGCGTCTAGATGACAGTAGGATATCCCAGTCTGGGGATCAGCCCGCAGCAGAGCCGAAATTAATTTGTTGCAAAAGAATTACTTCACTGGAAAGGTCTACAAAGTGTGCTTACAAACCAGGCACACCTTCCCAATGATGTAATCCTTTTGCAATAATGCGATTTTGGCTCTGCTGTTAGCTTTACAGCTGACAGCAGGAGAAGGGGAGGGAGGGGGAAACTTTCAATGCTTATATCTCTCAAACCATAGCAGGTTAGGAGATAGGGTTTGCGCCATTAAGCTTATTTTTTCATCCTCTACAAAGCTATAGCAAGTTTTTATGGGACATTACTAACACTTTAAATGATAGATGGCATAGAGTTGTTTTAAACTGAACCTTTTGAAATTAGCCTAAAGTGGGGTGCCAAAGGGTTCAGTCCTGGGGCCAATGATTTTTAATTTGTTTATTACTGACCTTGAAGTGGGAATTGAAAGTAGTGCATCAGTCTGACTGATTTTTCTCTGCAGAAAGATTTAGATAAATGGAGTGAATGGACAGAAACGTGGCAGAGGACATTTAATGTAGATAAATGTAAGGTTGTGCATTTTGGCTGTAGAAGCACACATATACTAAATGGGAAACAACTTGGGGAATTCTCATTAGAGAAAGATTTAGGAGTACTAATAGATGATAGACTTCACAGCAGTGACGGTCACTCAACTGCTGCAAGGGCAAATAGGGTACTAGCCTGCATAAAAAGATTTTAGTCTTACCTGTTAAGTCCTTTTCTCTTAGTCCATTTAGGTTACAGGTAACTTTGGGAAGGCAACTGCCCCTTTAAGTAGGTAGGAACAATACTTGAAAATAAGTGAAGGGTGGAGCCTTCCTCTCTCCTTTGCTGCATCTAGCCACTCCCCTCCAGTACGATTTGAGACACTAACAAGTGACTAGGTAGTAAGAAGGGAAAAGAAAATTCTGTGAGCACAAACCCGAAAGGACTCCCACATTCGGTCACAAGAGAACCAAGCATGGTCCCTTGACAGGGTGGGAGACCTGTAACTTTATGGACTAAGAGAAAAGGAATTAACAGGTAAGACTAAAATCCTCTTTTCTCTGTCTTTCAATATAGGTTACACGTAACTTTGGAATGTACCAACATGGAGTTTCCCAGAGGAGGAAATGAAGGCAAGGACCAGGTGCCGGTCCCCAAAAGTCACCAGAACATATGGACCAATCAGATCATAAAACAGCCCTTATAAGGAATAGAGTGTCAAAGGACACACAATTGGAGTATAACGTACCAGAAACTGACACAGCGCACAGAACTAGAGCCAACTGGGCTCAACAGTTAAGGGAGTACTAAAGATAATAAGGAAAAACCCTAGACAGGCAAAACACCCTCTGGGATCTTCCTACCAAGGCTGGCATCGGCCGATACCAGGACATCAACACATTAGTGTTTAGAAGGTGTGCACAGATGACCAAATAGCCACCTTGCACAACTGAACAGTTGAGGCATGATTCTTATAGGCCCAAGAGCCCCAGTGGAATGAACCATGACACGAAATGGAACAGGCTTCTTCCTAACTTCGTAAGCCTTATGAACAGTGGACTTAATTCAGGAGGCAATGGTAACTTTAGATGCCGGTTTACCTGCCCTAGGACCCTCAGGAATGACAAAGAGTACATCAGACTGATGAACAGACTCACTGCGGTGCACATAGAACTTAAGGCAGCGCACCACATCCAACAAGTGAAGATCCCTTTCCTTGGCAGAAGGGTCAGAACAGAAGGAGGGCACAACAATCTCCTGACTGATGTGGAACTCCGAAACCACCTTCGGGAGCAACTCCTGAAAAGTGCGAAGAACCGCTTTGTTCTTGTGAAAAACCAAAAAGGGTGGTTTACAGGACAAGGCGTGCAACTCAGAGACTCCGCGAACAGACACTATCACTAGGGGAAAGGCCATCTTCCAAGTCAGCAGGCAGAGAGGAATAGTAGCCAAAAGAAGGAGGGCACTGAAGGACTCCCAAAACCAAATTAAGATCCCACTGAGGAGCGGGGTTCTTAAAAGGCAGGACGAACGTGACCCACACCCTGAAAGAAAACCTTATCAGGAAGAATGGCAATGCACTTCTGAAAGAAAACAGAGCGTAGAAGATTGAACCTTTAAGGAACTCAGACTGAGCCCATTGTCAACTCCATCCTGTAAAAAGGACAGTACTGTAGGAAGGTCAAAGAACTGGGATGGAAGATCCTTATCAGCACACCAAGAAATAAAAAGGTAGACCAGATTCTGTGGTATGCCTTAGGAGGATACAGGTTTCCAAGCACTAGGCATAGTGGCCACTACGCCTGAAGAGAAACCCTTCCTCATCAATACTGACCCTGATCGTCTACGTCCTCCTTCCACAGATAGCCTGTAGAAGAAGGTCCAGCCTGAGAGGAAGCCGAAAGGGCTCCGCCACCGAGAGATCCAGGAGCTCCAGAAACCATGCCTGGTGAGGCCAATACGGAGCTTTTAGAATGACTGGAGAGCCCTCCAGACGTAGCTTTCGCAACATCCTGTGAATCATGGGGATAGGAGGAAAAATGTACGCCAGGGGAAAGAGCCATGGAATCAACATGGCGTCCACTGCCAGAGCAAGATGGTCCCTCCAGCGAGAGCAGAACACTGGAACCTTCTGATTGTGCCTTTTCACCATCAGGTCGATGCAAGGAAGTCCCCATTGAGATTGAATACTTCTCAATGCAGTTCCCATTCTCCGCTGTCTACTGTGTGATGACTTAGGAAGTCTGATAGAATGTTGTCTACACCAGGAATATGAATGGCGGAAATGGCAGGAACATGTTCTACTGCCCAAGACAAAATAACTTTGACCTCCAATCAACCTGCGATACATCTTGTTCCACCTTGCTTGTTGAAGTAAGTCACGGCGTTGTCAGACTGTACTCGAACAGGACATCCTTCCAGCTTGAGTGTCCAGTACTGGAGAGCATGAAACAATCACTTGAAGCTCCAGAACTTTGATGGGAAGGAGAGAATCCTCCACAGACCCTGGTCGTTCAGATGACCCAGGACCGCTCCCCAGCTGGAGAGGCTGGCATCCATTGTCACCATTGTCCAGAAGGTATCACAGTGCCCGTGCTCTTGTCTGTCACTCTCTGTGTGGTGCGCTCCCATTGGCTGAGCTTAGTTTGGCCCGCCCAGTATGGCCTTCTTATACCAGGCCTCTGGCACCTTCAGGTGCCCTTTCAGGGTGTTCCTGTACCAGTGCTACTGTGTTGCTGCGTTCCTGTGTACCGACTTGGCCCGTTTGACTACTCTTGCTGATTCCTGCTCCGTGATTTGACCCGGCCTGGCTGACGTTCCTGCTCCGTGACCTGACCCAGCTTGTCTGACTTTCCTGCACTGTGATTCGGCCAGCGATCCTGATCCTGTTCTCCATGTCGCTTGGGCGACATTCCTACTTCCGCAAGTGCTGGTCTAGCAGACTGAGTATTGTGGCCTCCAACCCACTGAGCCCTCCGTTAACTCTTGCAGAGCACTGTTGCCTCCGGTACACTGAGCCTTCCGTTTACACTTGCAGAGCACTGTGCCTCCGTTTACACTGAGCCATCCGTTAACCATTACGGAGCACTGTTGTGTTCATTACCGCACCGGTCGGGTGCTATTGGCTCTAAGTCCATCAGCTCTTGCAGTGTACAGTATTTCCATTACCGCACCGGTCGGGTGCTTGTGGCTCACGGTAGTGTTTGCTCTAGCAGAGTATTGTGGTCTCCGTTTCTGCTCAGCACAGGGTAAAGTCTCAGTCCTGCTTACTACTAGGTGCTTCCACCTTGCACCACAGTCTCTTGATACATTTACCATCATACTGGGCATTGTCTAACACACCACATCAGAGACTGATTACTTTCTATGAACTTTAACCCATGTTGTACTGAAATAGCCTGGATATGCCTGTCCTGTGACAGTATTTACTCTCTAAATATGTATACTGGGCCTGAGAAGGCATATGTACATGATTGATAATTATCTGTGATATTCCATAGCCCTGGTATGCATTCTAATTGTGTATTTTTTTTAATAAAACTGTGTTTTATTCTAACCTACTGTGTCTGAGTGTCGTACAAACCGTTACAGGAGGATATCATGAAGGACCTGCCCTTCAGGTGATTGGACAAGTCGAGACACCACAACAGACTCAGCTCCACGTGAAGAGGTAGAGAAACAGACATCTTCAGGAGATCCAGGCATGCAAGGTGTAACGGTTTTATGGACATTCAGACACGGAAGGTTTAGGTAAAATGCAGTTTTATTGAAAAAAAACACAAATAGAATAACCCTCGCAGGTCCAGTATTTATTATATTATATATACATACACACACACACACACACACACACACACACACACAATATAATACTGACACAGGTCAGGTTACAGTAATATATACTGGACCTGTGTGGGTATTGATAATATATATATATGCAAATATAATACTGACACAGGTAAGGTACAGCTTGTGTGAAACCAAACGAGACAGTGGTGAAATGGTTGCTATTAGGCCAGGAGGACAGACAGGCCGTAATAGCGCAAAGGCCCGCAGGACACTCACTACGCAGAGAGTGACACAATAGCGACTAAGGCCATGAGAGTAAGCGAAGGCCCTGGACAAGGGGTAGACTGCCGGAGCAGTAACAGAGGACTGCAACTGTAGGTACAGAGTAACTCCAAACTGAGACTGCAATGACTGCGACCCAATGTGCAATGGCACCAACCCACAAGGGGTTAACGAACGCTCAGACCTGGAGTTGACTGCCAGATAGTGAGAACAGCCTGAGGCACCCAGGAACAGACCAACCTCAGCTAGTAGCAATAACAGGTCAAGTGTACCGTGGTGCAACCGGATGGATCTACAACACCGGGGTGTCGGATCACGAGGCACAATTCGGTGACCGTGTCGCAGTAACAAGGCTGCTTGGAGCAGCAAATGAGGCAACTAGAGGATCTCTCCATGGACAGAGGACACCGGAGGACAGTCCCTAACCGGATGGAGCAGTGAGCCTGGCCGGGTCGTGTACACAGAGCAGGAACGTCAGCCAGGCCGGGTCGTGTACACAGAGCAGGAACGTCAGCCAGGCCGGGTCGTGTACACAGAGCAGGAACGTCAGCCAGGCCGGGTCGTGTACACAGAGCAGGAATGCCGGCCGGGTTGGTACACAGAGAAGGAAAGTATACAGGCAGAGTAGTCAGGAAGTCTGGGTCATACACAGGATTCACACGAATACTGGAACAAGCGCTTAGCAACGGGAACACCACAAAAGGGCACCACAGAAGTGCAGGGCTCAGTATTTAAAGGCTAGCACTGGGTGGAGCAAAGCCACGTTAACCAATAAAAGGCATCAGGAAGTAGCACTGTCAAAATGTCGCCAGCAATAGCACGGGCACAGTGATACAAGGGCAAGACGGATCACGAACCTCTGAAGTTCTCTCGTGTGAGCCACTGCAAATGGAACCGCCTCCATGGTGGAGATGAACTTCCCCCACTAGAAAGGTCAACTTCTTTGCTGTGACTGGATCGCAAGCCAGGACTGCAGACACTTTGTGGGTTATCTGGTGAGTCACTTAGTCTATGAGAATCACCATGCCCTTCAGGGTGTTGAAGAGAAGACCCAGAAAAACCAGTCATTTAGATTGAATCAAATCCGACTTGTCCATGTTCAGAATCCACCCGTGATGGGTGAGAGCATTAATACAATCTTGGACCTGCTGGTGAAGGAGTTCTGGAGAGGTGGCCTTCCAGAGCAAGTTGTCCATGTATCGAGTGATGCAGTCCCTGTGCAGGACGGAAACAAACGCACCCAGGATATGATTGAAGACCTGGGGGGCCGTAGTCAGACCAAAAGGAAGAGCAGAAAACTGGAAGTGCCTTTGGTCGAAAGCAAACCTGAGGTACTGTCAGCTCTCCAGATGGATGGCTATATGCAGATAGGCACCCCTAAGGTCCAGAGAAGTGAGGAATTCCCCAGGACACATGGCCGCAATCACCGTCCGTAGAGACTCCTGGTGATCATGAGTTTTTCCCACAATGGAATTGAGATCCTTGAGGTCTAAGATCAGACAGCAGCCTCCATCCTTCTTGGAAGCCACAAATAGGTTGGAATAGAAACCCGAAGCCTTTTCCAGCTCGGGAACCGGTTCCAGGACCTCCTTGTCTAAAAGGGTCTGAATGGCCCAGTTGAAAAGACGGCACTTTTCTACTCCCTTAGGAGTGTGCAAAGGAAAGAACCTGAAAGGAGGAAGAGGTGAAGGGAATCCTGTACCCCTCTGAGACAACCTGTAAAACCCACGGATCCACCACTGTCTGTCCAGACACTGAGGAAATGGCACAGACGGCAACCAACAGGTGCGTGGGGTCCGGGGTTCAGAGAGTCATGCCGAAGAATGTTTGGAAGTCTTGGGCTTGTTGGAGGACTGTTTGGGCCTCCACTGCTGTTTGGGCTTTGAGGATGAACGTGGAGACTGGGGAACTGCCTGGTTCGTGACATGCGTCTCAGCCTGAAAGGGACGAAAATGCTGATTCCGTCAAGCCGGAGGCTTCTTCTTGAAGACTAAGGGCAAGAGGGTGCTCTTGCCCCCAGTGGACTCACTGATGAGGTCCTTAAGCTCTGGCCCAAATAAGGACATTCCCAAATCCCAACAAAAGTAAGGATTTTCTTAGAGATGGTATCTGCGGACCAGATCTTAAGCCAGAGAGCTCATCTGGCAAACACAGATAAGGTAGAAACCGTAACAACCAAACGTAAAACATAACAACCAAATATAGCTGAGCTTCAAAAATGTTGGCCAAAAGCTGCAACAAGTAAGCGGTAGGAGCACCCTGACATACTGCCACAGTAAGCTGTTCAATCCAGACAGAAATTGCCCTGTTCACCCAAGCAGTGGTGAATGAGGGACATAGGGATGTGCCTGAAGTATCAAATATGGCCTTTAGAAAAGCCTCAAGTTTCCCATCAGTCCAATCCTTAAGAACAGAATTGTTTGCCACAGGCAGAGCTGTGGACTTAGAAAGTCTAGAAACAGGGGCATCCACCTTAGGGGGATGAGCCCACTGAGCCAGAGCAGCTTCAGAAAAGGGATAAAGCTTAGCAAACTTCCTAGACAAAGATTTCTTGTCAGGGTTTTTCCTCTCATCAAGCACCTGCTAACAAAGGGTGGGATTAGGTAGAAAAAGGGTACTCTGCTTCTTAGGTATGTGAAACACATCAGAAGGGTCCTTAGGAGCCTCAGAAATAAGAGGAATGTTCAGAGTATTGAGTATTGCCCTGATCAGACCCTCAGCTGAGGGTTCAGGGTCGGCCTCAAAGGGGTCCCCAAAGAATTGGGAGGAAACATCCTCAGAACATTCACCCTCATCTGAGTCCACCAATAATTCCTCCTCAGAGGCATCTTACACATCAGGTACACCTTGCGGTTGGGGCACTGAGGATCTGAATGAAGTAGGGGCTTCCAAGTCTGGAAGACCCCCTGCAATTGTGGGGGAAGGAGTTTTAAGGTAGATCTTAACTCTTTAGTAGCAGCCTTAAACTCCTGCATCCACAGTGGCTCTAGTACATGGCTGGAGGTCCCTGACGAAGAGGAAGGGGCGGCAGCACACGGAGGGCATAAAATGACCTGAGAAATCTCTAGGAAGCCCTGCTTGACATGAGGATTAATGTGCAATGGGGGTCACAGACACCCCAGTATCTTTAGTCTTAGGCCTGGCCCCAAGTCGCAACGGGTCTGATATCATAACAGGGTATAAACGTCTGAAAGTATTAGGTAAAATATTTCACCCCAGAAATAGGGATTACACACTTAACTGACAGGCGAAGGGTCAACCTGCTGAGGCGAGGAGGATAGTCCAAGGCCTGCATAGGATACTCATGAAGGGAAATGAGAAAATGGTGCCTGTGATGACAGACAATCAGAAACGAGCACTCATAGGAAATGTAGTTTCCTTTCAAGTAGCCGAAGCCCCCTGAACCCCCAAAAGACTCAGAACATTAACCGGATGACAGGACAAGGGTAGACAAACCGAATGAGCCGTCGCTACGCTGAGCGGTTGCAGAGATGTCCCAAAGTGTAAAATCCCATAGAGATGAATGGAGCATGGCATCTATGCGGTAAAGCTCACCTTAAAGGCACAGAACTCAACGAAAAATAAGCAAAACTATTTTAAAAGTATAAAAACACATAAGAATCACTAGAATAGGAGTAAATAACACTGAACTCAGTAGGCAAAGTGAAATAACCATAAAAGTGCTCAAAATGGCAAATAAAGAGTAAATTTGCCACAGAAACCCCAGTGCTCCAAAACCCAAAGGACATACATATAAACCCAATGAGTGCAGGAGTATGTATTAGGATCTCCAAAGGAGACGCGTGGGACAAGTGGACCTCAGCACTCAAAGGGTTGCTCACCTTTTTTAGCAGGCCTTCTGTCTTCAGATAACCATTTTGTGAAAAAGAAGGCTCAGTGGGCTTCTCCTATGGAAAACATGCTACACAAGATTTTCCCCTCAGGGCTGGAAGGTCCACAGCAGCATCTGGGAAACGAGTACTCTACCATTGGGATGTCAGTAATGGTAACGTGCCTAATGGTTGGTATTCCATATCTAACAGAAAACAATAAATATAACTAAAACTATAGCAGAACTGTTCTCATGCCTTGCTTGATCAAGGAACAAATCTTACTGGATGGGGACTGGCTGGGAATCAGCTAAGGAGAGCGGAAGGCTCCACCCTGCACTTCTTTTCAAGAGTTGTTCCTGCCTATTTAAAGGGGAGGTCACCTTCCCAAAGTTACCTGTAACCGATATTGGACGACAAAAGAAAAAGAGGTGTAGATGCAAGGGATGCTAATGTTATCCTACCTCTGTATAATTCATTGGTTAGGCCTCATATAGAATATGGAGTACAATTTTGGGTCCCAATTCTTAAAAAAGACAAAGACATTGTTGAACTGGAGAGGGTGCAGAGTCATGCACCAAAACTGATTAGGGGATTGGAGGATCTGAGACTAGCCAAACTGGGTTTGTTTATATTAGAGAAGAGACATCTAAGAGGTGATATGATTACCATTTAAAACTATATTCAAGTTTAATACGAAGAACTATTCAATTAATTATTTACACAAAGATCTGAGCTAAGAACAAGAGGTCATCTAATAAGACTAGAGGAAAGGCACTTTTTTTTTTTTTTTTTTTTTTACAGTAAGGATGGTAAAGCTATGGAACTCTTTGCCTCTGGATCAACAGGGGTGTTTTTGGTATGAGCTGGACTTGATGGATGCATGTGTTTTTTTTAGCCTCATCAACTATGTTACTGTGTTCCTAAGAGTCAGGATATACATTAGTATTCTTAGTTAGGGACAGCTTGTGATCACATAGAATACATAACTTGCCTTTTGCTGAACCGTATCCTCTTTATGATCTCCAGGGGGCTAGCCTTTTGAAGCGGAGGATTGCTTATGAGGGGGAAATCATTTTGTCTGGCAATAACAGAGTTAAATCCACAACTTTATCATTATAATGGAAATATTCATACCTGTAGCATAAAGAGCCAGGGTTCCTTATACAAAGACTCTGCATGCTTTTGACTGTAGGAATGCAAGTGCTTCCTCCGCATAAGTAATAAGAAATACTCCTCTTACCTCAGTAAAGAAGGTGCTGCAGGGAACTAGTGGGAAACCATTAGCGGCCTTTTTACTCAGCTGCTCCCCATCCTTAAGCTCTGGAATAGTGTACATTTCAGTAAGGATTCACATTTGCCATCATCCTGTGTGGTTTCCTCCTGGTTCCCCTGGATCCCTGGCCCACATCTTGGTAGTAAGGTGTAGGGGGATAGGGGAGAGAAGCCACTCTCTCATTCCTGGCACATGCAACACATGCAATACCACAAACTTCAGGAGCATCCAACCCTGAATCTGCAGCCTAACACAAGCTGATCCCACAAGGCAAGATGCCAACTTAGAAACAAATTCAGGTGAAAGAGCTGGAAAACTGCCAACCTTATGCTAGCTAGGTAGGACCAAAGACACTAGTGGATCATCCTGGATGGCTTCATTATCTACCCTTCCTTTGATGCATCTTACCCAGCTGGAGTGAGGAGACAATACCCACTTTGTATTGCAGTGGGTAGCGATACAAGAGATATAGTAATTTAGACAGACTGGCGATAGTATTCTCACCTTCAGTAGAATCCAGAACTAGTATTCCCTAAAGTCATGAATGTTTACAATTATATAGCAGATAATCTATGTCATGATTTGTACATCTATAGCCAAGGTATCCAGCTTTCATTCCACAACATGCCTTAAACTCTAAAGTTTCTCATTAGCCAATAAAAGAGGATTTTAGTCTTACCTGTTAAATCCTTTTCTCTTAGTCCATACAGATTACTAGTAACTTTGAGTAGGAGATCTGCCCCTTTAAGTAAGCAGGAACAATTCTAGAACTGACTGCAGGGGGTGGAGCCTACCTTCCCTCCTTGGATGCAGCTAGCCAACCAGCTCCAGAAAGATTTGAGACACTAACTATGATTAGATAGTGGAAGGAAAGAAGACTCCTGTGAGTGTGACCCCGAAGGAACCCCATGCTCTGCCACAGGAGAGCCAGGCATGGTCCCTTGACAGGGTGGGAGACCAGTAACCTGTATGGACCAAAAGAAAAGTATTTAACAGGTAAGACTAAAATCCTCTTTTCTCTGTCGTCCAATAGAGGTTACTGGTAACTTTGGGATAGCCAACCATTGAGTTTCCCCAGAGGTGGGAAGGCAAGGACCAGGCGCAAGGTCCTCAAAGTCACCAGCGCGTATATGAACCATTAGGTCAGAGAGAGCCCAACAACAATAAAGTGTCAACAGACACTGAACAGGGGTAACACCACCCCAAACTGTTACACAGCTCAATGAACTAGAGCCAACTGGGCTCAAAGGGAAGGAAGCACCAGGAACAAAAGAAAATCCTAGACAGGCAAAACTGCCTCCAGGATGTTCCTCCCAAAGCTGGCATCAGCCGATGCCAACACAACAACACTGTAGTACTTTGAAAAGGTGTGCACAGATGACCAGGTGGCAGCCTTGCACAACTAATTAGCAGAGGCCTGATGCTTTTTAGCCCAAGAGGCCCCAATAGATTGAGTAGAATGAGCCGTGATCCTGAAAGGGACAGGCTTCTTCTTCAGCTCATAAGCCTTACGAATAGTGGACTTGATCCAAGGAGCAATAGTCACTTTGGATGCAGGTCTTCCTGCCCTGGGACCCTCAGGAATGACGAACAGCGCATCTGATTGCCTGATAGACTCAGTGTGATGTACATAAAACTTGAGACAACACACCACGTCTAACAAGTGGAGATCCCTCTCCTTGTCAGAGGTAGGGTCATGGCAGAAAGAGGGCACCACAATCTCCTGATGGAGCTGGAACTCCGAAACCACCTTGGGAAGGAACTCTTGAGAGGTGCGAAGCACCGCCTTGTCCAACACCAAAAATGGTGGTCTACAGGACAGAGCATGCAACTCAGCGACATGGCTAACAGACACGATTGTCAGGAGAAAGGCCATTTTCCACGTCAGAAGGTGTAGAGGAATAGTAGCCAAGGACTCAAAGGGAGGGTGCTGAATGACACCCAGAACCAGACCAAGATCCCACTGAGGAGCAAGAGCCTTAAAGACAGGGCGAGTGTGGGCAACATCCTGGAAAAACACCTTGACATCAGGAAGGATAGCAATGCGCCTCTGAAAGAAAACAGAGAGCAGAAGTCTGAACCTTAAGGGAACTCAAGCTGAGGCCCTTATCCACACCGTCCTGAAAGAAGGCAAGGACCGTGGGCAGATCAAATTCCTGAGATAAGTCCCTATTGGCACACCAAGATAGAAAGTTCAACCAGACATGATAGTAGGTCTTTGAGGAAACTGGCTTGCGAGCACTAAGCATAGCAGCCACCACACCGGAAGAAAAGCCTCTCTTCATCAATACTGAGGATTCAATTTCCAAGCCGTCAAAGCTAGACAATGAACATCCCACTTCCACAGGTAACCCTGGAGGAGAGGATCCGGTCAGGAGGGGAGACGGAACGGCTCCTCTACTGACAGATCCAGAAGCTCTGGAAACCAAACTTGTCGACGCTAGTACGGAGCAACCAGAATGACTGGACATCGCTCCAGTCGCAATTTCCATAACACCTATCATGGTGGCCGTGCTTTTTCCTGTCAGTCTCTTTGTGCTGCGCTCCCATTGGCTGAGCTTGATTTGGCCCGCCCAGTATGGCCTTTTTATACTGGGCCTCTGGCACCTGTCTGGTGCCCTTTCGTGGTGTTCCTGTACCAGTGCTTACTTGTGTTGCTGTGTTCCAGCATACCGACTTGGCCCGTCTGACTACTCCGCTTCTAGTTCCTGCTCCGACCCGGCCTGGCTGACGTTCCTGCTCCGTGACCTGACCCGGCTTGTCTGACGTTCCTGCTCAGAGATCCAGCCCAGCTCTCCAGTTCCTGCTCATCGTGTCGACTGGGCGACATTCTGACTTCCGCCTAGTCAGGGCCTGCCAGACAGAGAGCCACTGTTGTCTCCGTTACTACCGAGCCTTCCGTTAACTCTTGCAGAGCTATTGTTGCCTCCGTTACTGCTGAGCCTTCCGTTAACTCTTGCAGTGCCACTGTTGCCTCCGTGACGGCACCAGTCGGGTGCCAATGGCTCAACTTAACTAAGGTCGTGCAGAGTCCTGTTGCCTCAGTGATGGCACCGGTCGGGTGCCATTGGCTCAAGTCCGTTGAGCTCTTGCAGAGTATTGTGTGGCCTCCGTTACTGCTACAGCAGAGGGTATAAATCTCAGCTCTGCTCTGCAGATCTAGGTGCTTGTCTCCATTCTCGCACCACAGTCTCCTGATAGCCGTTATCCATCATACTGGGCGTTACTGAACACACCACATCAGAGACTGATTATATCATTGGGCTTTAACCCATGCTGTGCCGAGTTACCTTGTTATGCCTGACCTGTGACAGTATCTGTACCATCCAACACATTGTATACTGGGCCTGTGTGGGCATATGTCTATGACCTATAATTTCCTGTCTAATCCGCTGTGATATGCTATAGCCCGCTAAGTGAATTTTCATTGTGTCTTTTAATAAAAAACTGTGTTTTATTCTAACCTACTGAGTCTGCGTGTCTTACAAACCATTACAACACCCTGTGTAACATAGGAATGGGAGGGAAGATGTAAGTCAGAGGAAATAACCAAGGAATGGACATGGCATCCACTGCCAAAGCTAGAAGATCCCTCCAGCGAGAGCAGAACCTTGGAACCTTCTGGTTGTGTCTTGTCGCCATCAGGTCGATGCTAGGAAGACCCCACTTCTGAACAATGAGGTTGAACACCTCTGGATGCAGTTCCCACTCTCCGCTGTCCACTCTGTGTTGACTGAGGAAGTCTGCCATGATGTTGTCTATGTCTGGAATGTGCACTGCAGATATGGCAGGAACGTGTTCTTCTGCCCAGGACAAAATAGCCTTGACCTCTAACCAAGCGGCAAACTTCTTGTCCCGCCCTGCTTGTTCATGTAAGCCACAGCCATGACATTGGTTGGACTGAACCCAGACTGGGGATTATTCCAGTTGGGGCGTCCAGTGACGAAGGGCATGATGAAGTTCCAATACATTGATGGGAAGGAGAGATTCCTCCGGAGACCACCGTCCCTGAGCACTCAGGAGACCCAGGACTGCTCCCCAGCCTGAGAGGCTGGCATCCGTCGTCACGGTGATCCAGAAGGATATCAGGAAGGACTAGCCCTTCAGGAGATTGGAGAGGTTGAGCCACCACGACAAACTCAGTTCCACATGAAGAGGGAAGAATACTGACGTCTGCAGAAGGTCTGGATGAACCTTGCATACCTGTATCACAAACCGCTGGAGTTACCTGGTGTGAGCCATGGCAAAGGGGACTGCTTCCATGGTGGAGATGATCCACCCATGATGGGTGAGAGCGTGAATGCAGTCCTGAACCTGCTGATGAAGAAGTTCAACAGAGGGGGCTTTCAGAAGCAGGTTGTCCATGTATGGAGTAACTCTGATGCCGTCCTGGTGGAGGACAGACACTAAGGCTCCCAGGACACAGTTGAAGACCTGAGGCACTGTAGTCAGACCAAAGGGAAGAGCTGAGAACTGAAAATGCCCTTGGTTGCAGGCAAATCTGAGATACTGCCAGCTCTCTGGATGAATGGTGAAGGTCCAGAGAAGCAAGAAATTCCCCCAGAATCATAGCAGCAGTCACCGCCCTCAAGGACTCCTGGTGATAATGAGACTGGATCACAAAGGAATGGAGATCCTTCAAGTACAAAACTGGACAACAACTGCCGTCCTCCTTGGACACTACAAAGAGGTTTGAGTAAAAACCTGTACCTCTGTCCTGAACTGGAAAAGGTTCCAGATCATCCTTGTCCAGGAGAGACTGGATAGCGCCGTTGAAGAGATGGCGTTTTTCCACACTCTGGGGCGTATGAGAGGGGAAAAAGCGAAAAGGAGGAAGAGAGGCGAAAGGGATCCTGTACCCTTCCGGCACTACTTGTAAAACCCATGGGTCCACCACTGAATCCTCCTAAATGCTGTGACAGTGACAAAGACGACCACCCACAGCTGAATGGGGACCCGGGGCCTTGGGCTTGGAGGGGACCTTGGGATACCATTGCTTTTTGGGCTTGGAGGAGGGACGTGGAGCTGAGGGAACTGTCTGGTTCGCCTGACGTGTCTCAGTCTGAAAGGGATGAAAAAACCTGCGACACTTGAGAGGAGGTTTCTTCTTGGGGACCAAGAGCAGATGAGTACTCTTACCCCCAGTGGCCTTACTGATCAGATCCTTAGGATCTGGCCCAAATAAAGGGCAAGGACAGTAAGGCTCTTAGAAGCTGTGTCATCAGCCCAGATCTTGAGCCAAAGAGCTCATCTGGCAACCACAGAAATGGTGGAAACTCTTGCCACCAGATGGATAGCATCAAATAAGGCAGCAGAAACATAGTGCTGGTCCTCAGAAATGTTGGCAAGAAGCAGCAACTTATCCGAAGATGAATCACCCCAACGTACAGCTAGGGGGAGTTGTTCAGTCCAGACCGTAATGACCCAGTTAACCCATGCCGCAGCCAATGCTGGACGCATGGCAGTACCTGCAGTGGCAAAAATGGACTTAAGTAAAACCTCAAGCTTCTTGTCAGTCCAACTAAATAGTTGGAATGCGCCTGTATATAACCCAGAGTATAGGGAGAATGAATATCTTGATTATAATTAAATTGTCTATTGGGTACTTAAAACTAAACAATAGAGAAAATAGCACAAATGTCTTTCTTTCCTATACACAATAACTTATCTCTATAGTCCATAAAATCACTTCAGTCCAAATACAACGATGGAGGAGATGGATAGGTGAAATGAGAATGACAAGATGGAATGATGAGTAAGATGGAGATGACACGTATTCATATGCGATCCTTCTCTCTGCAGCTCCTTCTGAGCGTCCTCTTTCACACATACATCCAAAGAAAATCTATGATTTTCATTCATAGATTTTCCCTTCATTCATAGATTTTCTTTTTCTTGTCAGTCCAGTCCTTCAGAGAGGACACATCAGAAACAGGTAAGGTGGTAGACTTAGCCTTGTGACAGGAGCGTCCACCTTAGGGGGATGAACCCATTGAGCAAGCGCTGCCTCAGAAAAGGGGTAAAGCTTAGCAAACTTCTTGGATACAGAAGGCTTTCTGTCCGGAGATTTCCACTCATCAGCCACTAGACAGTCCAGAGTGGGGTTAGGTGGAAAACAAGTATGGGGCTTTATAGGCTCCTGGAATACATCAGAGGGATCTGAGGAAATCTCATGAACTGGGGGAATGTTTAGCGTGGTTAAGACGGCCCTGATCAGGTCCTCAGCCGAGGGTTCTGGATCAACCTCAAAAGGATCCCCAAAAATAATTGAGAGGAGCCCACAGCAGAACATTCCTCAACATCTGAATCCACCAACAGTTTCTCCTCAGAGGAATCTGAAACGTCAGGTACTCCTTGCGGTTTGGGCAGGGAAGCTCTGACTGAGGAAAGGGTGTGCCAGGAATGGAAGACCCCCTGTAACTGGGATGGAAAGAGTTGCAACGTAGACCTGAGGTCCCTGGTAGCAGCCTTGAATTCTTCCACCCAATCTGGCTCTAATGCATGGCTGGAGGTCCCTGGGATAGACTCAGGGACATCAAAACATGCTGGGCATAAAATGACCTGAGAATTCTCTAGGCAAACCTGTATGACATGAGGAGCAATGCCCAATGGGGAATACAGAGACCGCAGCGTCCTTAGTCTTAGGCCTGGCCCCAAGCTCCAACGGAGTAGACATTCTCACAGTGTCAACAATGTTCAGAATAATTAATCACCCAATTTACAGTGAGTAAAATTAAAAATTCACCTCAGAAATCGCTAAAATACACTTATCTGGCAGGTGAAGGGTTAATCTGCAAAGGAGAGAAGGAGAATCCAAGCCCTGCGTAGGATACTCATTCTGTAAAGCTCACAAAATGGCTGCCGCAGTGGGAGCCAATTAGACGAGCACGTGAAGCAAGCGCTCATGGGAAATGTAGTTTTCCCAGAAAAAGTACCCCAACAGTGCCTGAAGCCCCCTGAGCCCCCCAACACACTTGCAATGTGAACCAGATGAGAGAGCAAGGTCAGACAATTAAAATGAGCCATCTCTGAAGTCGCTAGGTTGAGCGGTTCCAGAGATATGTTCCAAACTGTACAGTGCCATAGAAGTGAATGGAGCAATAGCGTCTATGCGTAAAGCGTGCTTTTAACTCCATTTTGTTAGAGTTAGAACTGAGAAATAAAAAATACATGAAATATCACTAAAACATATAATCAGACCCAGAAAACACTGAACCCAGTAGGGAAAGTGCCAATAACCACCCCAAAAGATGCCAAGTAGTTAAAGAATTAATTTACCACATAAAGTTGCTTCAAACACTGACAGACATAAAAGAAAGACCCAGTGAGTGCAGGAGTGTGCAATAAGAACTCCCAGGAATAACCCCTGTGCGGGGGGGCACTGTGGGACAAGTGGACCTGCAGCACTCAGAGGGTAGCTCACTTTTCCTGCAGAACTTCTGTCTTCAGATTACCATGTAGTAAGAAGTAACCTCAGTGGGTAACTCCTGGGATAGCACTTGGAATCAAGATTTTCCCCCTCAGGGCTTAAGGTCCACAAAAAGAACCTGGATACTGAGCTAGCCACATCTAAGGGCATTGACAGTTATAGTAATCCACCTAATGGCGGTATTCCATATCTAACAGAAAAATAAAGTTTCTAAAACTATAGCAGAACTGTTCTCTTGCCTGTGTTATCTTCACCAAGGAACAAATCTTTCTGGAGCTGGTTGGCTAGCTGCAGCCAAGGAGGGAAGGTAGGCTCCACCCCTGCAGTCATTTATAGACTTGTTCCTGCTTACTTAAAGGGGTGGATTGCCTACACAAAGTTACCAGCACCCTGTATTGGACGATAGAGAAAAAGGTATCCCTTTTATATTTGCAGTAACAAAATAGCCATTAACATATGTCTGTTATGTTTACCACATAATGCAGAGGCCCTGTGGGTTAAGATACATACTCATTTGCCTCTTCATTAATATCTTCCCTTATGTTAAGTGTTCAGGTTTATTTTAAACAGGATTTCAGTGAGCTTAACAATTAAATCATTTTATCTTAGCCCATATGGACCACAAGAACCACTGGACTGAGCTCCTCACCAGAGGGCAAGGTACTTCAGAAAAAAGAAAGGGTCTTTGAGAAGGTGACTCCCTCCATATTAACGTATAGCAAAGTGGCAAATAGAAGTACCAATACCAGCAAGAAAAGAAACACTCTGAAAAGGCGCCAAGAGGAATCCTCTGTCCTGGATGGAGTCCTGTATTCCATATGGATGTTAAAAAAAAAAACCAAAAAAAAAAAAAACCACCACACAACACTATGGGCACTAAAATCCTATTTTCGCTTACATCCAATATGGAACACAGGAACTCTACCCATAGGATACAAGCATTCCACAGGACTAAACTGGCATCATGTAGCCTCAAGTGTCGATGGACACCAAACTGGCAGAGCAAACAAACAAGAGCCACCAGGGCTCAAGCTACTGAACAGGATGTGGCAAGAAAAAGGGAGTAGAAGAACTTATATTCCAAAAGGAACAATAAGTTATGCTCTAAGCTGGTGAAGGATCAAAAAAATAGTCCATATACACTTACCTCAATGTTGGGTGCCGCTTGTTGAATAGGATTTCAGAAGTCACAATCCTGATCACAATGTAAGTAGTCTGAAAAAATTGTAAAACCAAAAAGAGCAACCACAACACCTCTAAGTGTAATATTATCAGTAAAACATATGTGCAGTGTTCCCTTCCCACCCACTGGGTTTACTCATATGCTAGAGAGGTTTTAACCTGCCTCTCAGTTAGGTAAACTTGCACTGCATTTTAAGAACATCACTCCAGGCTGGTGACTCCTCCACTGGCTCCAAAGTGTATGTAGGATTTTATCTTAAAATGTTGTTCCCACTGTTTTACCACATAAAAAGGTCCAATATGTAGACCACACTAGGTATGAAATGTTATGTTTAAATGCTTAAAAAGCTGGAATATATAAATCTAACATTTCATATGGGGGTTATGGGAGCACCAAAACACGTACAAAAAAGTATTTTTAATGTGGATTTAAATGAATAAAAAAAGCATCATAATACCTAAGGAAATTAAGGTCTCACAATGTAGAAAGGCTATAGAAGCCTATATATTGTCAATCGTTAGGACCAATTTCCAAAATCAGAAAACAAAAAAAAAAAAAAAGAAGAGAAAGAGAGAGAGAGAGATGCAATATATTGCTAAGAAACAATAAAATCAAATCAAAATTCAATATATTACCCACAATGGGAAAAAGTCCCAGCAAAGTCCCTAAACAGGCATAACCACCTGAATGACCTGCCCAAATCTGGCCTCAGCCTAGGCAAGAGCATGGACGCGGCAGTGTTTGGTGAGTCATGCAGAGGATGGCTTGTCATACTAAGGCTTTGGAGCAGACTCCTTCCTTTGCCAAGTCTAGTAATAGTTCAAGAATAAATAAATTCTAAAGGAACCCCCTCCCTCCCCTTTCATCTACATCACCCTACCTAGATGAACTGGTTGGATGGATAGCAGCTAGGGACAATCTTCAATGAGCATAAGGAAAATCCTGCACTCCTTTGTCAAGGAAGGCAGGGCTTTCCTTATACTCTGTGTATGAAGATTGTTACACTTGGCACACTGTCTGGTCCAAAGACCGGACTCCACAACTGAGGGGAGGCAGCTATGAAGAGGTAAAGAGAGGCAGGAGGCAGATACTTTAGAACTGAATTACTCTTGAACGCCTACACTGACATTATTGTAACCTAGCACTAAATGGCCCACACACTATGAAGATTAAATCTGAGAGGATATGTTTAGAAAACATTACTATCCCTTTAAGTAAGCCTCTGAATCTTTATGCTTTGTTTTTACATGTATCCATTAGGATCAGAAATATGCAGAGGAAAAAAATGAACTAGAACAGACGTCAGCAGCAAGGTTAATAAAACACCCAGAAAATCAGCAAAAACGTACTTTTCTGGCATGCAGTGGGTTAAACTAGAGGGGAGGGAGAGAGAGACAAAGAGAGAGAGGGAGACTGTAGTATATAAGCAATAAAGCAGTATAATGACAACCAATTTGTTGCCCATCCAATCTGTAAGAAGAATAAAGCCCACCCTGACCTTTATAGAAAACAGGTGCAGAGCTGTGTCCCACACAATGTTCTTTGTCTATGGGACAAAGAAGGCCACTGCATGGGTTCCCATTCTTAACCCCTTCAGTGCCAGAGGCTTGGGCCATTTCCCGTACCCTGCAGGCCAGACACTTTTTCAGCATTTCTGCTATCCTTCTGTTTATGCTTGATTTCCTCTGGGGATTTTTAGTTACATATGGAAAACTATATATTGTTTTTTTCAGAACTAATTGAGCTTTCTCATGGTACCTTACATGAAGAGAATTTTACATCGTGTAAAAAGCTATGATGTCATGACAAAAAAATGAAAATTTACTCATTTTGCTAAAATCACACATACTATGTATCAAAAACATTTACCTTGATTGAAAAAGTTTCAATTATTTGAAAAAGCCCCGAGTCCCCAGAGTAAAAAAAAATACCAAATCTGTATAGTTTTACTTACGTCCAATGCTAGCGTAGAGCCCTAATCATCAGCAGCGCAAAATGACATTTTCAACTTTATTAAATAAAAACAACATTCTAGGGTTTTTGTGGTAAAGCTACCCTAAAACAGTGGAATAACTATATAAAACTATATATTTCTGGAAAGTAGACAACCTGACGCATCTAATGAGGGGTGACGTGCCTTGTTACCCCAAGCCTGGTGTGCACAAATGCCTCCAGAAGATGGCGCTAAAAGGCATTTTCTTACATTTCTGCCCCTTCAAATGTACTAAAATTTGTGAAAACCATGGCATTTCCAACTGTATTCATTAGCTAGTGCGCTTAGGAGAAAAATGACACCTCATAGGTATGAGTTCACCTACCTCAGGGGGCGCTACAAGTACAAAACTACACCTATTGCAACCTCTAATTTTTCTAACATTTTCTCAAACATTACTTGTCTGTACAAAAATGGTTATAACTACAGAAGTGAAGAAAGGGCACACAAACCATACCATTTTGAAAAGAAGACATCCTGCCGCATCTAATGATGGGTGACTTGCCTTGTGCACTCCAGACTTGGGGTAACAAATGCCTACAGAAGGTGGCGCAAATGAAAAAAAAGGCATTTTCTTACATTTCTGCCCCTTCAAATGTACTGAAATCTATGAAAACCATGGAATTTCCAAATCTATTCATTAGCTAGTGCTCTTTGGAGAAAATTGACACCTCATTGGTATGAGTCAACCTACCTTAGGGGTGCCAGAAGCACATAAATTCACCTACCTGTTTGCTTCCTCGAAAATGGCTGCTTGTACTAAAATGTTCATAACTATTAGCAACATGAAGGAAAGGTATAAAAGGTATACCATTTTGGAAAGTAGACATTCACCCGCATCACATGAGGGGTCACTTGCCTTTCTACCGCCTGGCTGAAGTGTTCAATTATTTCCAAAAGTTTGCGCTATAGGAATAAATACATGTTTTGTTTTGTTTTTTTACATTTCCACCACTTCAAAGATACTAAAATCTTTGAGAACCATAACATTTCCTACTGTATTCAGTACCTTCTACCAACATGAGAAAAATGTTACCCCATTTGTGCGGGAGGTAGGAACACTTACCTAAACCTGACCCTTTTGTTTTTGAAATTATCTGCCCGCACGAAAAGTGTCATAACTGTTATAGATATGCAGGAAAGTAGAGAAACCATACCATTTTGTAAAGAGGATAACCTGCCGCATATAATGAGGGGTAACTTGCCTTCTTATCCCAATACTGGTGTGCATAAATGTTTCCAGAAGGAGGCGATATAGAGGAAAAAAATTGCATTTTTTTTACATTTCTGCCCCTTCAAATGTATGGAGCTCTGTGAAAACCATGGAATTTTCAACTGCACTCGTTACCTAGTGCTCTTAAGAGTCAAATGACACCCCACTGGTATGAGTTGACCTACCGCAGGGGGTGCTAGAAGTGCAAAACGACACCTACCACAACCTCTGATTTTTCTAATATTTTCTCAAATAATACTTGCCTGTACAAAAATGGTTAGATCAACTACAGAAGTGAAGAAAGGGTACAGAAACTATGACATTTTGGAAAGAAGATAACCTGCCGCATCTAATGAGCCGTGACTTGCTTTTCTACCCCTAAGTTAGAGTGCACAACTATTTCCAGAATGTGGTGCTAAAGGAAAAAAAAAAAAAAAAAAATTATTTTCTTACAAATCACTCACTTCAAAGATATGGAAATGGTTCAACACCATGGGATTTCCTAGGAGGACCTCCTGCCAGCCTACAAAAATGGTGCCCCACTGCTGTGGGTTGACATACCATACTGGTTGCCAGGAGCGTAGCTACCTGTGGAACAAGGATGGGAAAGCAAACGGTGTATGTGTGATTGTATTGCTACCAGTGGTCAGTCAGTGTAAGTGAGGACTTGTGTCTGCCAGAGAAACCAGGTCGGGGAAGGGACGAGGGGTCAGGCTATGTAAGTGGGTATATCTACCAGTGGGCAGTGAGCAAGTGTGGCGGTGGTGATGGTGGGGAGGTAAGTGCATAAGGTGGATTTGTGGTTACCAGTGTGCACTGTAAGTCCCCTCATACACTGCTTGATTCCCAGCCTCAATCCAGTGCGTACTGGCACTTGGGTCTACCAGTAGGCAGTGGAATCAGGCTGGGGGGGGGGTCAGACTGGGGGAATGGGACTGCCAGTAGGCTGTGGAACTAGGCTGGTGGGTAGGGTATGTGGTGGGGGGGATTGGAGGCATTTTGTGTGCATGCCACAGGGGTGTCCAATGCATTGCTTTTCAGTGCATAGGACACCCCTGTGGCATGCACACAAAATGCCTCAAATTTGCACACAAATAGTTAATTTTTTTTTAGCTATTAATTTTTTATTCATACCTCATTGGGGGGCATCAGTACCACTTCTCATGCCCCCCAACGATGTCTGAATAAAAGATAATGGGAAAAAAAAAAAAATGTGTGCGCCACAGGGAGTCCAGCGCATTGCAAACCACTTGTGTTGGACCCACCTGTAACACATGCAGGTTTTTTGGTGTTTTTTCCCAAAAAAAAATATATATGCGTAGAGCTCATTGGAGGGCATTAGAACTGATGCCCCACAATGAGATCTGAATAAAAAATAATGAGGGAAAAAAAGCAAAAATCCTTTGTCCGCCACAGGGGTGTACAATGCATTCCAAAGCAATGCATTGGGCCCCCTGTGGCACGCAGAGGATTAATTTTTTTCTTTTCTTTTCTTATTTGTTATTCATACCTTGTTGGGGGATCAGGTCTACTTCTGATGAATCCCCCAACAAGGGCAGAATAAAAAAAAATAAATAAATGTGTGTGCCACAGGGGGGTCCAACGCATTCCAAAGCACTGAGTTGGACCCCCCCTGTGGGGCACGCATTGTTTTCCTTTTTTTTTTTTTTCACACCTTGTTGGGAGGCTTCAGGACCCCTGATGTCCCCCAATGAGGTCTAAATAAAGTAAAAATGAAGGAAAAAAAAAAAAAAAAAAAAAAACACAACAGTCTTCCACAGGGGTGTCCAATGCATTGCAAAGCAATGCATTGGACCCCCTGTGGCACACAGAGGGTTAATATTTTTTTTACTATTTTTTATTCATAGCTTGTTGGGGAACATCAGGGCCCCCCAACAAGCAAAAAAGAAACTCAAACCAAAGTCCTGTGTGTGCTACAGGAGGGGGGGTCTGCACTGGACCCCCCTCCTGTAGCACACACAGGGTTAATTTTTCTATTTTTTTTTTTTTTATAGACCTCATTGGGGGTCATCAGGACCACTCCTGACCCCCACCCCCAATGAGGTCTCAATTAAAAAAAATGACCTACAGCACAATTGACCCTGTGAGGGCCAAAGGGGTCTCCAGCGCATTGCAAAGCAATGCGCTGGACGTCCCCTCTGAACACATAGGGTTAATTTTTTTTATTATTATTATTATTTATTCAATTTCAGACCTCCTGGAGGGACATCAGGACACCTTCTGATGTCCCCCCAGTTATTGATCTCCCAGCCGATTGTGCTGGGAGATCAATCTGGCGACCGCAGGAGAGCAAAAGCTCTCCTGCCTTTCACTCCTAACGTCATGTCACCGATGACGTTAGGAGGCTTCCCCCGGTCCCGCCCACTCCTACCCGGAAGTTCAGGTAGGAGAGCTGAGGAGGGAGAAGCTCTGCTTCTCCCTTGGCGATATTGATCTCCCAGCGCTGGGAGATCAATACCTGGGAGGACATGAGGAGTAATCCTTATGTCCTCCCAAGAGTGCCAGGCTGCATTTCAGCTGAAATGCGGCCACTGCAAGCCGGTTTTACCGGCTTATGCAGTGACCGCATTTTAGCTGTACATTGTACGAGCTTGGCACAGATGTCCAAACTCGTACAATGTACCCACCTGGCACTCTAGGGGTTAAAGGGAATGCATACCAGAATTTGAAGTAAAAAGTTACAATAACCCATAGACACACCTGAGAGAAAAGTCTAAAATGAATCAAGCAATGACTCAGAAGCGTAGGTGCTGAAATAAGATGTGCAATAGCCCCATAAGCATGAACTGGCACTAAAAGAGTATAGCAGAGTGATGGAAATGAAATATAAGGAGTACCTGAAGTATCCACAGAATGTGGATGTCAGATAACAGTGGGACATAATACAAAAGACAATGGCACTCAAAGGGTTAACTCGCCAGTCTTCCTTCTTTAGGCTCCCATCTAGAAAGAGCAGAACATCTGAGAAGTTCAGCAATAAGGAACAGACTTAACATACTTCCACAGGAAAATAGTTCATAAATACTCCTGTGAACTTGGCAATCCAACTCCAGTGAAACCATTAATGGGATCTTGCCTAATGGGCATTATAAAGCCTCATATCTAACAAAAAATATAAGATGAGAGACCTAAAAACGAAATAGTGCCAGCTCGCTCCTCTGTTTGAGAGGCCACTTAAATCTGGATAGGTGGAGTTTGAGCTGGAGGAAGAGGAAGAAGTCTCTGCCTCAAAGACCTGTCTTTTTTAATTGCACTCCCTTCTTGGAGGAGAGGAGCTCAACCCCATGATTCCTGTGTTTCATATTGGATGTAAGATAAAAGGGATTTCCCTCCTTGTTTGTGCACTATTTTGGGGAGAATGATTAGGCAGTCAGTATAGAGGACTAATCATACACATTATCGATCCACGTTTCAGTAATAAATAGAAGATCATACTGTTCATTCATTGCATCCCCATCTTACCACAAAGACTACAAGTTTTTGCAAGAAAGCTTATATGATCCTGCCACTTATTTGAAAAGTGATTTGCTTTTTCAGACTAACTTTGGTACCTACCTAGTATTTAAGCTATGGAGACCCGAGATGTGCCACTTCCGTGTTGAGCGGCACAATGGAGTAGGACTTCCCAGCTTCCCCTGGGGAGCTCGTTCACGCTTCCCTTCGTAGTTGTATTTATGTGGGCTAACATCACAGCAAGCTCCATTTATCATGCTACTGAGGTTGCAGCCTCTGCTCAACACGGAAGTGTCACATACATACACACATATACATATACACACACACCACGGCTACATGTAGTTGGGCTAATTTAAGCCCATGGGCAAAACTTTCTGATATGAATTTTCCCCTTTAAAGCTTCCCATAACTAGTCCCCCCTCCAAAAAGGTGCAAAGCATCTCAACTATAGTGATTGCATACAACAGAAGAGAGACCAGCAATCTAGAAATCAAAACCTTTCCTGCTTACACCAAGTCTTTAGCCACAAATTAAACTTCATAATCTCTCGCCTTCCTGGTGTAGCACAGGGAGCAGTTCAGAAAATACTGCCAGAGAAGTCTTTTGCTTAAGCTTGTGACCTAAATTTGACATTTTTTTGGTTGACCTCCACTTAATCATTGATACCAGCCAAATTCCTCCCAACCGTCAACCTGATCCACTACATACTAAAACTGTACATATGGGAATCAGAAAACTAATCAATTGTACAGATACTGTTTCTCCCCAATTATAGAATTCTCCACTTATGGAATCCCCTACTACTACCCACTTTTTTAGGTCTTCCTGTGTTTTGGATCCAGTCATCACTCATGCTGTTCCCCCAGCGGTTAGAACAGACGCATCCAGCAAGGGCGCACATGCGCTTACACCCATCACCATTCACTGGAGTAAATCTGAGTTAAACCAGAAGGCTCCTCCAACCCAATTATGGGTATGTTAGAAATGGAACTGATGAAAAAAAGGTACTAAAAACTATTTAGTAGGTGTTGGAAGATCCCAGCGGGGGTGCACTTCAAGGACGTAAAGTGATCAGATTGACTGGTCTTGATCGAGAGGGAACCACCATTTGTCCTATGGGATTAATCTCCCAGGTTTGTGTGGTGATCAGGGAACACAGAAGAGTCAAAAGCAATGTACAAAGGAGCAGGGAAAGCCGAAGTCATGTAAAAGGTCAGGGAGATAACGACAGAGGTTCATGCAACCTGTAAGGTCAGGGTCAACAGCAGACAAGGAAAATCAGGGAAAAAGGATGTAGTCAGCACACAACAGGTAATCATACGTACACCAATGCAAGAACAAACAAAAATAAACAAAAAAAGAAAAAAGTGATTTTAATTGATCAGATTTAAATGGACAAACCTTGGCACCAAACTGACTGAACACCATAATTGCAAACATCTGGTTTAATTTTGCTGCATTCAAAAATGTACACATTGGTGTGCATGGATGACGAGGCCTAAGAAAAAGGCATGTTTCTACCAATACGGACCTGAGCAGTGTTCAAATGACCAGAGACATCCACAGATGCAGCAGTTCACCAGGGCCAGCTCCAGGGCTGGCCGTTACATGGGTCCCGGTGGGTCCATGGACCCAGGCGGCACTTTGACAGGGGTGGCAATTTGCAGCCCAAGGCATGTTTATTTTGTGTGCTGCCGCCAGGTCTGTGTTGCAGTGTGTCCCAATATCAGAGCCGGATCACGTGCAAGGAGCTTGCCTAGGGCCTGGCCTAGCCAAGAATTTTGCTTGCTGCCAGCAGAGATGAAACTACAGATAGTGCAGTTGCTCCCTTGCCCTGTGTCTTGCCACGGCGCCACTGTACCATATTGAAATGCCCACTTGACTCATTACATGACAGGATGGGGTCACAGGAAGTGTGAGCAAGAGAATGAACCATGAGGGAGCACACAAGGCTGGAGGATTCAGCAGCCTGCAGAGACGGGGAAGGCAAGTGCAGGCAGGAATGTGAATTTGACTGAAAGCAGTAGAAATGTAAGTCTTAGAACACTGGTCAGCAGTGGGTGCCCCCCCATCTGTTGTTGGGCTATAATTCCAATCATTCTCAGCTTGACAACAGTTAGCTGAGGATGATGGGAACTGTAGTCTAACAACAACAGAATGTATACAAATTTCCCTGACATTTCTTTAGTAGAACCAGATGATGACAAAAGAATGGTCCCCACTTGAGCCCCAATAAGAGACTCTGATTCTTGTGACATGTAAAGCTGTGCTCTTTTCTAAAGAGACCAACTGACCTCCAGTTAGAAAGATTTCTCAGCAGATGCCATGCACCCTCTACGTCCGTGGATTTGTGTGTTTGTGTATCTGGCTATACAGTTATTGCACAGTGAGAGAGCTGGGCACCAGCACACGGGTCCTTCCATTGCACAAGTCACTTTCTAATAAATTCTGTGCTCTATGGAAGGACATGTGGTTCAGCTCTGACCGTGCAGTAGTTGTTAAGTAGCATAGAGGAGCTTCCAGAAGTGAGTACTTTCATTATAGCAGCAGCCCTTCTTAACAGTGCTTTGTATGATGATGAATGCTTGACCATACAGCTGCCCAGGCCCTAAACTTTCTTTTTTTATTACAACTCTCATCACAGGTCTCTGTGGGGTCTCACAGTTTTCCCTGAGCAGTAAAAGTTTAAGCTTGTACACATCAGGCCAGGGCCCTGGAAACAGTGCCTTCTGATCCCTATGTATATCAAACAGAGGGGTATGCAATGCATTGCTCACCTCTGTGGTCTTTAACCCTTTTAGTGCAATGCTTTGGATACCTCACCGGGACTCTAATGTTTAATGTGGTGTGAAGGTTGTAAACTCTGTACTACATTTTTAAAATACTTAAACCTTGGATGCCAGGGAGGTGCCCAGTGCATAGCTTTGCAATGGTTTGGTGACCTCTATTGCAACTATAGGGTCAAAGCATTACCTTTTGTTTATTAAGCTGGTGGAAGTATCTTTAACCACAACAACAAAGATCAAACTGAGAGGATTCCTGGTGTGTGTGTGTGTGGGGGGGGCCACTTTGGGATCCTGCTTAGGGCCCTGTAAAGTCTTAATCCGGCTCTGTGCCCCATCAGTATCACTGTCAGCGGCCATATGCTCACTCAGTGGCTATGCCCACTGGCTGTTTCAGTGACGTGAATCATGTGATAGTGTCATGTGATAGTGTCAGTCCAGACAGACGCACCACGAGGCTCAGCTCCGGAGTGTGCTGAGACTCACTGCCAACCCACACGCACCCTTGATTTGCCAACCTGCCACTAGCCAATTAAAGAGGAGTATATTTGCTCACTCACTGTGGTCCATCCTCATTGGCTGGTTGGGGTGTGTGCCGTGCGTGTGGTGTGAGACACTGGGGAAAGTCGGCACGTGCTGCTCTGTGTTTGTGTGTATTATCTGACTGTGGCTGTGACTCCGTCCTGCTGAATTCTGAGCTGAGACTGAGTTCACCCAGGGCCCAGGGGTAGCTCGCTATGGTTGTGAGAAGGCTAATGTCTTATTATTTCCCTCATCTTCCTATTTCCTTCCATCCGAAGTCACCAGGGACTGTAAATGTGCTCTCTCTGATTTACAATATGCTGTAGACACCAAGTCAAACCAAGTGTAAGAGCATAACTGATATTTAGTCTAAATATTGGTTGGTGTCTACAGACATATTGTAAATCAGAGTGCATATTCACAGCCCCTGGTGACTTAAGCTGCCTATGGACACAAGACCCCACCGTCATATTTACTGGCTGAAATATTGTAAATCAGAGTGCATGTTTACAACCCTGGTGACTTAAGATCTCTCTATGGACACAAGACCCCAACATAATGGATGTGGGCATGTTTTAGTGGGTGTATTTTTTTTTTGTGGGGGGCAGCACAATGTCTTGGGCCAGCACTGGGCAGCTCCATGTTTCTCCACCATTGTAGGCTCTCCACTCACAGAAATGAGATTGTATCCCATATTTCCTTTTAAAAAAAAAAAAAAACATGCACTATAAGGTTATATTTTACTTGATAACTGGAGTGTGAGTGAACATTATTATATTAACAGCTGTGCCCACAGAAAAGTTTCAGTCTTTAATGTGCGCTGGAAGACAAACAAACAATGTAAAAGTTCTGTGCTTTGTGATAAAAAGCCATCACTTCTTTTGCAGAGAAAGCCCAAACCTGTAGAGGAAGTGACAAATAGCCTTGCCTTACATTACCTAATGTGGTGTGTGCTCTTCCCTTTCGCAAATCTGATCTGGACTTCCCTGCTTTTAGGGGGGTTTGGGTCAGGTGAAGGAGATCTGATTTGATTGATTCACGTGTGATCCTGCAGTCCGGGTAGTGTTTGGGCCACCTACTCTTATTTTGTATCTGTTATCGGACATGCTTCCCCCTAGCTAACATGGGTCATTCTTTTCCTGCCCGTTGGATGATGCAGAGACCTGTGCACTGTCTGGGGGGGGGGGGGGGGGGGGAGAGACCATATGCTATATTGGACAGATGGATGCATCACGGGGTGTTTACTCTGGGAGGTGTTGCGTGCCCTAGATGTGGTGGATGCCTCCCCACCATTTTTCCTCTCATTGGCCTGCTCTGGGACTCTTGACTCCAGTGGAAGTAGTGGTAAATTGAGTGAAGACCGGTTATCTGCTATATGAAGTTGGATTCTCTCTAATAAAACATATCCTACCATTGCTTCCCTAGGTTAATAATTATTATATGTCCTGAGTTAGCTCATACTGTTCACTTTTATTTCAGTGAACTTGACACTATCTTCATTCACATTAGGGACAATTTATTTATTTAGTTTTTGATACGGAAAGTCAAGTTCTTGATCACATCTCTCTGCTCCCCCACCTTATGCCATTATTGCCCTTGGGGTAAACTCTGGTTTAAGTGTATCATCTTGCACATTCCTGGTGTTCTGGAGAGACGCCATTTTGTTTATCCCTTTTTTTCATGCTACCTGACTGTTTTAGGGAAGTTCTCGTCCCCAGACACCTCTGTTTTCATATTTCGAGCCCCTTGTTGGTTCTCTATTTTTTCCATTTTGGCAGTTAGTGACATTGTTCCCAACTCTGCCTGCCATGAGCCTTCTTTTCTTCTTGCTCTCTTTTTTTTTTTTTTTCCTCCCTTTCCTCAACCTCCAGAGCAGCTTGTGGCTTCATTACTTCTGGAACCTTCTCCCCCTATCCCTGTTAATATACTATGATGTCGTCCCGCTATCACGGTGCCCCTGCTATGCGGGCGACATTCTGTCAGTCTGGTTCTCAGTTTACTCCTATTGGTTGCAGTGGTATTGGCCAGCCCAGTATTGGTCCTTAAATACTGGGTCCTGTCACTTCGCTGTTGCCCTTTCGTAGTGTTTTTGTACCAGCGCTTGTTCCAGTTCTCGTGTGATCTTAGTGTATGACCTGGATGGCCTGACCACTCTCCTGCTTCTGTTCCTGCTCCGTGTACCGACCCGGCCTGGCTGACGTTCCTGCTCCGTGTTCCGACCCGAATTGGCTGACGTTCCTGCTCCGTGTACCGACCCGAATTGGCTGACGTTCCTGCTCCGTGTACCGACCCGAATTGGCTGACGTTCCTGCTCCGTGTACCGACCCGAATTGGCTGACGTTCCTGCTCCGTGTACCGACCCGAATTGGCTGACGTTCCTGCTCCGTGTACCGACCCGAATTGGCTGACGTTCCTGCTCCGTGTACCGACACGAATTGGCTGACGTTCCTGCTCCGTGTACCGACACGAATTGGCTGACGTTCCTGCTCCGTGTACCGACCCGGACGGGCTGGCATTCCTGCTTTGGATACCGATTCCGGTTGGCTGTTGTTCCTAATCAGTGTACCGAACCATTGGGCTTCCGTTGCTATCTGTCCAGGACTGCCTGCTGCTCCTTTGTCTCTCCTTTGGGCTTGGCATCCGGGCAGTGTGCATCCCGTACCTCCATTACTGCAGCCTGGTCTCGGTTACTTTCCGTGTCGCGCGGGCAACACTCCGGTGTGAGCCTTCCTTTCTGTGCCTCAGTAAGCTAGACCGATACTCCTGCCATCAGCTGAGGTTGGGCTTCCTTGGGCGCCTCAGGCTACTTCCACCTCGGCAGTCAACATTTGTCTGAGTGTTCATCTATCCCTTCGGGGAATAGGGCCGTTCTCCACCGATTGTTTGCATTGTAGTCTCCGTTTGGCAGCCTCTGGCCATAGAGTCTGTCCTCAGCTACTGCTACGGCAGTCTATAAGTTTGCTAAGGGCCTTCACTTAATCCTGTGGCATTACTCACTGTTTATACTCTCCCTCCATAGTGAGAGTCTTAAGAGCCTCACGCTGATAGGGCCTGTCAATCTTCCGGGACTATCAGTAACCAGTTCATTGCTGCCTTGTCTGAGAATCACATGTAATACCTGACCTGTGTCAGTATATTGTTATTATTGTGTGTACAATTGCTGGACCCATGTGGGTATTTATTTCTGTAACCTGTCCTGTGAGAGTACTATATTGTATATATATTACTGGACCCGTGAGGGTTATTGCTATTTTATATTGTTCAATAAAACTGAATGTCAAACTAACCATAACACCCGCCCTACCATTTCTAACTTAACAGGTTGTCCCCCATCCTCTGACCCTCGTACTTCGCTTTTCATCTTATAATATATAAGAACTCAATTCACACGCTAAGCAGTCCTTAGTCCTCCACGACTTACATAGATTTCATGGCGATATGGTATTTGTACAAGAAACTAATTTTCCTCGCTCTAGGGAATTAGCCCTTACCAATAATTTTTGCTCTCAGGCCTACTACAGTTCCTCCACTCAAAGAAACTGAGTGTGGTGATTCATAAACACATCCCTTTTATTCATGCTGCCACCATTCTTGATCCTTCAGGCCATTTTTTCTTTTTTAATTAAAGGTTATATTAATAAATCAACAATACACCTTTGCATGCTTTTACTCACCCAATGTAACCTAACATTCATTTTTGATGCCTGTGCTGGAGAAACTGGAGCCATTTTGTGAGAGCATTCTGGTTATTTGAGGTTACCTCAGTGCACCTCTACAGCCATCCCTCCCTTGACTGCTCCTCTGGTTTCACATGTGGCTCCTCTGGTGGCATTGTATCAAATGTCTTTGCAAAAATCCAGATATACTATATCAACTGTCTTACCATATCTAGGTTGCTACTTACTTCTTCATAGAAGCTCAAAAAAAGATTAGTTTGGCACTAACCTTATGAAGTTCAGGGCTAAAGAGCCATTTTGCTCTTGGTAAGGAGATATGGGACTTCTTAGAAGACTGATCAGTACTTCAACCATAGGTTACAGCAGGCCTCTACTGACAGTCCAGGGCCTAGATTCACTAAAGATCAATGCTGTGGCGATATGGTCTTGTCGATGTGTTCTACACAGGCATCTACATATGCACTAAATAGAACAGTATTCTTTGCTCTATTTTATCATACTCCAATGCTTTGCAATTAACTGGAGACCATTTAATGTGTGGTGGGTCTCAAGAGCATTGCAAAGCATTGGAGTATGATAAAATAGAGCAAAGAGTACTATTATAGGGTAAAACACAATGGTTGAAACCCAATAGTGCCCAAAATAAAATGAATAGTAAAGTTCTGCAAATGCTGGCATCCCAAATAGGAATTCATGCTGCTACATATCAGTACAGGTTTTCACTTTGCAGTTTGGTTTCTTTTCGTGATATTTCTACTTTCCCTTACAGACTGCAATTTATATATATATATATATATATATATATATATATATATATATATTGTTCAATTTATGAGAATTATTCTTGCCCCTTCCACTGCCCGGCTTGTGCTTTCTGGACACTGCATATCAGCATTTCATATTATTTACATGTTTGCAATTGGGCATCTTCCATGAATTCAGATCTACACTCTGCTTGATGTGTTTTGTTGGGATCTACTGACAATGCTGCGTTCTCTGTTCGCTACACACTTGTTGTATCATTATTTAAAATGTAACTTGTCAATGCGACCCAGTCATTGAGTCACAGGGGGGTATTCTGATTGATGCTCCTTAATGTGACTCTGTGTCTGTTTTTAGTGCTCATTGGAATATCGGTTCCCCTTACTTATTCGTTAACACAATTGCTACATTGATCCACTGCAATATTGTATCCGTTCATTACGATCCACGTCAACCGTCACTAGCTACAGTATATGTCTTTTACACACTCCTCCACACTAGGTCTCCGCTATGTCTGTTTTAGTAGCAGCAAGCGTAGAGCCAGGAGGTTACTAGAGGAATCTGATACTTGTTAACTATGTGAACTGCCGGTGCCTTATTTCACCCTCATAATCGGTCTCCGCTGTGTCTGCATAAATGGCAGCCAGCGTAGAGCCAGAGGGTTGGACGGATGGCACTCTAATAACCACTTTGTCTGCAGACAAGTCATCATTGGAGTATTAGATCCCTGCGAACTGGTGAGAACAGAGGTGGTAGATATAGATAATCAATCTATACCATCTCGTCCGGGAGTTGGATCTTTACTATTCATCTGTTTGACACTCGCGTAATTCATCGTGAATACTGACTTATCCCCAATTAACAAATGGCTGTCATCGGCCAGTCATGTACCCTCTAATGAGTGATTTTTACCGATACTGTGTGGACTTTGTATGCTTTATTCATAGAATTGCACACTAGTGCTTTTGCGAGATGAGATGTATTTTTGTATGCGATACAGGGGGAACCGGTCCACCATCCATTTGAGCACTGTACATTTGCCGTTATAAGTGTGTACTTATTACTCATTCAAGTTTTTTACACAGCATGTCAGGGAATCCACATATTGATGGGAGCGTGTGCCAGCTATGAACATGTTTTCCCATCATCCTCCACTGTTCACGGTGGCGCCGTTCTAGCGTCAATGACGTCACCATTGAGTCAGTGGAGGGATCTTGGCGGTCTTTTTCATCTTACTGTATATAAGGTCCTTTTGATGATTATTTGTTTGTCTTGATAAAGGCCCTTGAGGGGGCCGAAACGTCGATATTTGAATAATTAATAAATAAGTCTTTTCTTACAAAGTCCTGTGAGTGCATTTCCTAGATGATAACTTTATCACTTCTTTTTTGTAAATGTTTTTGGAGATAGCACCCAGGCATTAAATATTTGTCAACATATTGTCGAATAGGAGTGCCCAGCTTTCTTTGTATGTAATTTACTGCCTTGCTGTCTTTGACAACTCAGTATTTGGAGCACCCTCAACAGTTTAACAGATCTTCCCAACGTAGAGGAATTCTTTTTTATTTTATATACATCAGGACCATCTGTACAGTATATTGATTCAGAACTGCATTGATGGAAGGTTTTTTTGAAGTCGCGGGAGGTAGAGACATTGAGGCACAAATTTATAAGGTGGATCAATCCAAGATCGATGAGATCCTCTTTAAGGATAATTTCTCTACCACTTATGGACAATATACTCCCACAGAGCTTCCTTATCAACTTCTCAAGCACAAAAAGCGAGAGGTGGATCTGGTTTTGCATGGCATTACTCTATCAGAATATCACAGGGAGAAAAAAATCCCCAAAGGCTTCAGGATCAAGAACACTCCTACAATAGGAAAGACCAATGCTGATTTTTGCAAGAAGTGGATTGGAGTGTTGAACCAGTGCTCTCTGGATTTGATGGTCCTTGTGGTAGAGGAGATTAATAGAGAACTGACAGAGGTAAGGAAGAACATTAGTGATTTTGACATAAAACACAGTGTTACACTAGCCAATGATAAGGGCACTGACTGGCTTAACAAACTTGACGAACAATTAGAGACATACAAAAATAAATTAGCCAAATACAAACGTGACAAGTTCAACAAAGTATTAGAGGACTACACAACACATAGGGCATACAAATGGTTAATAGGGGATACTGAACAATTTAGGAAACCACCTAGGAGAAGACCCTATCATAAACCCAAGTTTCCCGGCCTGACAGTCAAGGAAGACACGCTATCATCTTCTCCTGAGTCAGAAACAGAGGGAGAATCAGAGACTTTTTTTTAGGGGTCACAACACGAGCTCAAGAACAAGCAAGAGGAGGTACACGAGGCAGAGGACGAGGAGGGGTGGGAAGAATAAAAACAGACATCACCACAAAGCCCCCCCTACCGAAAACCTAATATTTAACCTTTCCTCCCACACTTTGACTATGGGGGAAGAAAAACTTTTACAGAAGGGTTTATCATTTGTCCCCACTAACAAATTTTCTAGATTTGATTGGCAGGTAGATCTCTTTAAATTCAACCGGACATTAAGATTAAAAGAATTTTTTTCCAGAGAACCTACTGGACATGTTGAGACTACTCCATTCAAACCTAGCTCTAGTTTTGACCCCCCAAGTAATAATCCATCCATTAAGACCTTTCAGAGGCTAGTTGAACAGGATACAATAACATCTTATCCCAATAAGCAAAGATTTCAACATAATGTGTCCCAAGCTGAAAGAGAAGCTATTAAAACTCTGATTGAAGACCATAACATTGTTATTCGTGCCGCTGATAAAGGCGGAGCTATAGTCTTGATGAATTACACGGACTATAGGAGAGAGATTCTCACACAGCTTGCGGACACTTTGACATATGAAACTTTGACCTATGATCCCACCATGAAATTTAAGAAAGAAATAGATCAACTCCTTGATATTGGTGTCACATCAGGGTGAATTAGCAAAAAAACTGGGCAGTTCCTCAAAACTGAATATCCAATTCGCCCAATTCTGTACACGCTGCCTAAAATACATAAGTCCCTCACTGACCCTCCGGGCAGACCCATCATTTCAGCTATTGGGTCACTACTTCATCCCCTGGGTCAGTTTGTGGACTTTTATTTGCAGCCATGTGTACAGAACCTACCTTTTTTTCTAAAGGATACAAACAGTTTGCTGGCACTGTTAAGTAATCTACATACACCTCTGGAGAACTGCATATTGGGCACTATGGACGTCAAGTCCCTATATACTGTGATCCCCCATGAGGGTGGACTGAAGGCTATTAGAGAACTCATTACTCAGAATGATTTATACACAGGTCCACCTATTGAGTATTTTCTTACCCTTTTGCAGTTGTGTCTCCAGAGGAACTTTTTCAAGTTTGAGAATACTTTCTATCTCCAGCTTACTGGGACAGCAATGGGAGCATGCATGGCTCCCTCGTATGCTAATACTTACATGTATATTTATGAGAGAGATCATCTTTCCATACACCCACTCTTCAGGCAATATTCAGTGCTGTACACCCGCTACATTGATGACATGTTCATCATTTGGCGGGGCACACCACATGAATTGGAATCTCTGGTTGCTGATCTCAATAAAACTCATCCACATATACAGCTGACACTAAATCACAGCACAGTAGAAATACCATTTTTGGATGTATTGATACAGTTAACAGATGGGACGATTCAGACTACCCTATATTCAAAACCAACAGATAGAAACAATCTTCTCCACTACAAGAGCCACCATCCACCTCATTTAAAAAAAGAGTCTTCCTAAGTCACAAATGTTGAGAGCAAGGAGAATTATAAGCAATGAACAGCAATTGACAAGTGAACTTGACAAGATGGGCAATAAATTTCTACACAGAGGCTACAGCGAAGAACTAGTGAATACACATAAACAAAGCATACAAAACATGAGTAGAGAAGACGTGCTGGACAAACAAAAGGAGACTAAGGATGATCTTCTGCTCTTACAAACTACGTTTAGTACTGACTCTGATATCACGAGATCCAGTGTTTACAAACACTGGAAAATAATTAATACGGATCCAACACTACCATTTTTCAAAAAGAAACCACCCATGTTTTGTTATAAGAGAGGTCGCAGCCTTAAGGACATGTTGGTAAAAACTGATCCAGTACAGAGTTACACCAAAACCAGCAGAATAAACAAGCCGGGTTGCTTCAAGTGCTCATCATGCGTCACCTGCAACTATCTCATTGCAGGAACTTCATTCAGACACCCTCATAAGGGATACAAAATACCCATTAGATACCATCTCACTTGCACAAGCCAATTTGTGGTGTATATCATAAAATGTCCGTGTGGATTGACATATGTGGGCAAAACCACAAACACATTCAAAGACAGAATGGCCAATCACAGGTCAGCAATTCGAGCAGCATTGGAGGCAGCATCCAATCCCCAGAGGAAGTATCAATCTAAGATCAAGGACCAACCCGTAGCTTCACATTTTGCAACACACAATCATCCATTACCTACCTTGCGCTACATGATAATTGACTGGGTACCACCTCTCCATAGGGGAGGTGATAGGGGCAAAAAATTGTTGCAGAAAGAAGCCAAATGGATACATTTTTTGGACACAGTGGCCCCGAGGGGCCTTAATGAGAAACTTTCTTTAAATTGTTTCATTTGATTTACATTGGGGGGTCCGTTACCGGGCATATGAGGGGCAATATGAGAATTATTCTTGCCCCTTCCACTGCCCGGCTTGTGCTTTCTGGACACTGCATATCAGCATTTCATATTATTTACATGTTTGCAATTGGGCATCTTCCATGAATTCAGATCTACACTCTGCTTGATGTGTTTTGTTGGGATCTACTGACAATGCTGCGTTCTCTGTTCGCTACACACTTGTTGTATCATTATTTAAAATGTAACTTGTCAATGCGACCCAGTCATTGAGTCACAGGGGGGTATTCTGATTGATGCTCCTTAATGTGACTCTGTGTCTGTTTTTAGTGCTCATTGGAATATCGGTTCCCCTTACTTATTCGTTAACACAATTGCTACATTGATCCACTGCAATATTGTATCCGTTCATTACGATCCACGTCAACCGTCACTAGCTACAGTATATGTCTTTTACACACTCCTCCACACTAGGTCTCCGCTATGTCTGTTTTAGTAGCAGCAAGCGTAGAGCCAGGAGGTTACTAGAGGAATCTGATACTTGTTAACTATGTGAACTGCCGGTGCCTTATTTCACCCTCATAATCGGTCTCCGCTGTGTCTGCATAAATGGCAGCCAGCGTAGAGCCAGAGGGTTGGACGGATGGCACTCTAATAACCACTTTGTCTGCAGACAAGTCATCATTGGAGTATTAGATCCCTGCGAACTGGTGAGGACAACAGAGGTGGTAGATATAATCAATCTATACCATCTCGTCCGGGAGTTGGATCTTTACTATTCATCTGTTTGACACTCGCGTAATTCATCGTGAATACTGACTTATCCCCAATTAACAAATGGCTGTCATCGGCCAGTCATGTACCCTCTAATGAGTGATTTTTACCGATACTGTGTGGACTTTGTATGCTTTATTCATAGAATTGCACACTAGTGCTTTTGCGAGATGAGATGTATTTTTGTATGCGATACAGGGGGAACCGGTCCACCATCCATTTGAGCACTGTACATTTGCCGTTATAAGTGTGTACTTATTACTCATTCAAGTTTTTTACACAGCATGTCAGGGAATCCACATATTGATGGGAGCGTGTGCCAGCTATGAACACGTTTTCCCATCATCCTCCACTGTTCACGGTGGCGCCGTTCTAGCGTCAATGACGTCACCATTGAGTCAGTGGAGGGATCTTGGCGGTCTTTTTCATCTTACTGTATATAAGGTCCTTTTGATGATTATTTGTTTGTCTTGATAAAGGCCCTTGAGGGGGCCGAAACGTCGATATTTGAATAATGAATAAATAAGTCTTTTCTTACAAAGTCCTGTGAGTGCATTTCCTAGATGATAACTTTATCACTTCTTTTTTGTAAATGTTTTTGGAGATAGCACCCAGGCATTAAATATTTGTCAACATATTGTCGAATAGGAGTGCCCAGCTTTCTTTGTGTATATATATATATATATATATAAATTGTTCGTTTCTCACATTCATGTTTTTATCATTTTTTTGTTTTCATTTGTTCAATTTTCTGTTTTTTTTTTTTTGTTGTTTTTTTTTTTTTTTTTAATTCCTAAGGTTGTCTTATTGATAGTGATGTATGAGTCCAAGTGTTTCCACATTGCCAGACAACCCTTCACGCTACAAATTGAAGGAGGGTTGTTACTTCATAGGAAAATACAACTTCCCAACCTCAGGTAGGTGAAAATGAGACTGAACTCAGACAGCAGAGGTGGCTAACGGAGTATAGTGAATGTGTCAAAGTGCCACATTAACACATCAACACACCCCCTTGCATACGAAACGGTCTCATAATTCAGCATTTTCATATGGAAATGAGTTATGCTTCATTTCCTTAAGGAAAAAGGCCAGTCAGTGTCATGAAGGGAAATTCATAAACTTGTCCGATGTGAGCATATTGCTGGTGATGTGATGTCGTAGACACTTTGATGAATACTATTGATGTGCCTTTGACACTGCTCCAACAGGACATCAACATTTTCAGCCCTCTTAAAATTTTTGTGAATCTAGGCAGAGGTATCTTACCAAGAAACTTAACCATATCCACGGCTGCCTCACAGATTCAAGCATTAGCTTCTATGATCCAGCAAAGCACATAAACAAGACCCCACCACCACCTCGAAAGACATCTGAGCTGCTTTTTAGGCACAAATGGCTATGGCCCTTGCAATGCAGACTGTGTTCAAAGCTGGGTGTAAAGCAACACCCAAGGCTAAAAAAATTAATTTTCAGCAGAGAATCTAGTAGTTTATCCAGCTGATCCTTAAAAGCAGCTGTATGAGCAACCAGTGGGGCTGTGTGCTTGAAGAGGCAGGAAATAGGGAGATCAGCTTCAGATGGAGTAACCCCACAGCTGCAGAGCAGCAGGGGAAAAGAGTAAAGCTCTAAGACAAAAAAACCCTCCTAATTGTCAAATTCCATTCCTCAAAGATAAGCTGATCAAGAGAGCCATAAGAGAGGGAACTAAACAGCATCCCACCTGTGCCTTTTAAAAATGTCCAGAAAGTAAATCTCAGATGTGAAGTCCCTATCACTGCCCAAATCAATCCTTCTACAGAGCTCTCAGAATCATCTTCAACGGAGTCCCCAGGAGTGAGAGAAGAGCCATTTACTTTGCCATCCTCTGTCACACCTACAAGTGATGAATCTTCCCCATGGGTACAGGATCACCCTCCACCAAAAAATGCACCATCTTTGGCGGGGCAGGGAATCCACAATCTAACTTATCCAGGTACATAGAGAAAATGAACCACCACATGAGTATAAACATTAGAAAATAAATATAACAAAAAAAACTTGAAGGAGGATAGTCAGCCCTTCTGCACACCTTAGAAGTAAAACACTAAATTGGAGGCTGCTGCTACTTTATTTCCATTATTCCAGAAGGCCTTCTTGTGGGCCAAGCAGCATCTAAAGAGGCTGTGGCCTTTTGGATTGAGTAGACCCTTAACCTTTTTGGGTAACCACTCATTCTACCAGGGAGGTGGGTGACTCCTGGGCTGCAAGAACCAGGTCTCAGCAGAGCAGTTGTGCAAGGCATTGAAGTGGTTGTCACGTCACACATGCGCCAAACATTACAGAGTCAGCTTTGGGTGAGGCCAGTTTTGGGAGAAGTGTCACCCAGTGCTAGTGTCTAAGTTTTTCCCCCCTTCCTTTCTAGTTACTTTTTCTGCTATTATTTACATGTCGAGGGACACCGCCATACAAAAATTGAGGTTCATGGTTGTGTCTAGTCTATCTGAATCTGGTTTTAATGTTGCAGTCCTGTTTCGGATAGCTTTTGTATATCCCCATGGTTCCTGTGTTCCATGATGGTCAAAAGAGAAAATGGGATTTTTGTGTACTTACCAATGAATCATTTTCTCTAGGTCTTTATGGAACACAGATGTATATTAGAAGTCAGAGATGCTCAACTAGGAATGAACTTGAAATACAAATTTGCAGGCTCTATAGGAATGGTGTCCTACCCATGGTGCAATCTCTTTTAGCCCACTAGTGCCTTTCACAGAGAGGAACTATCCTAAAGCATATCATATTGGTCCTGCCATTACAGCAGTCCAACCACGAAATGCCAATCAATTCCTCTCTGAACAAGAGAAACAGACAACCCCAGATGTACATTTCGGCCTTGTTGGGCCTCGTCAGTGATGTGTAGCTGATCTCTTCAAGTACTGTGAGCAAGGGGTCCAATGCTGGATTCCCCCTGTTGCCCTTGGGGTGACTAATCCAAAGTGTAATTTGCATATGTATATTAAAAGTCAGAGATGCTCAACTAGGAACGAACCTGCAATACAAGTTTGCAGGCTCTATAGGAATGGTGTCCTACCCAGAGTACATCTGGGATTGGCTGCTTCTCTTGCTCAGAGAGGAATTGCCTTGTTATTTGAATTATGGGCAGGAGTGTTCTTTGGATTCTCAGTCATGGCAACTGACTTTCTACCCTACTATTTTTCTTTAGTTTTTGCTATAAATAAAACTAAAGACTGCTGCTGGGTACAGGTTAAGTGGAACTGGGATGGAGTCTCCTCCTCCAGAGAGCTTTGATTGCAAATGCCCTGCTTCCTAGCAATATCTAATTAACCTCAGAGTTCCTGTGTTCCACAATGGACGAGAGAGAAATATAAATAAATATATGCATTTGACTGCTATATGACGGACACCTACCTGGATAAAGCTTTTGTTAAAGAAAGCCAATTGTTCCTATATGTAAAGATCCCTTTTAAGGTAAGTGGTGATGCATCAGGTAGTTTTTGCTTTTCTTTAACCTTACAGTTACCATGTGGCTACAACACATAGGGGGAGATGCGCTAAAGCATGATAAGAGGTGATAAAGAGGAGATGACTTCTCCAGTTCCATTGTTAATCTATGGAGTTTATACACTAAGATTTCTTCATCTTACTGAATAAGCTCCATAGAATAGTAATAGGAACTTGAGAAGTCATCTCCGCTTTATCACCTTTTTATCTTGCCTTTGTGCAAAACCCTCCTATTGTTGCAGTCCAGTATGTGAACAGTTGTGTAAACAAGAGACAGTGTGGGTTCAGAGGGAATGGTGGGTGTACTCTGTAGGTGATTAACTACCACATTGCCAAATGGACAAAATGCATTGTGGGACACTGGCAATGATGGGGTTGAAGGAAAAAATAATAAAATAAAAATAATTATATATATATATATAACCAGGAGGGTGACAGATTTATTTTATTACAGTTAACCATTCTTAAGCCACACTCTTCAATGCACTGCAAAGCAGCACAGTCCCTTTTACACTGTAAGGGTAAGGGGAATTGCTTATTCCACTAGAAGATTGACATCTGTCCCCTTCATAGCCATTAAATACAGGTCCAGAGCTCTAACATCAAGAAAAATACAGAGCAGGAGTTTTACAAACTGCCATGCCAAGCATATCAGTACTAATAGAATCCAACTTTCAGTATACTGAAAACAAATCCTGAGTGTCATCTGTATAGGTAATGCTGGAAGAAACTATTTTGATAGTGGAAAAAGTATGACAGCACCATGACTCTCTCACACAGAGTAATGTGGAACTAGACTACAAAACTACCAAATAGTCAAAAGCATAATGTCAAGAGCAGGGGTGCAAGGTGATTTCCAATCAGAGTTTTGTAAAGTGGAAAAATGCATGTCACAATCTTTCGTGTGAATTGATGTTATCCAGGAGCTGCTTATTTCCTTTTTCTTTCAGATTTCTGAACTCAACACCTGGGTTGAGACAAAGTTACAAATTTTGTTATCAAAACTTGTGGTCAACATTTCATCAAAAGTTTCTAGGGACACTTTCCCTGGGCAGTCACTTTACGTAGCTTCAGTAGTGGTCCTTATGAAAGTGTTGTTTGACAACAGCAGAAAACCTTTTACAGCAGAAAGAAGTTACCCACACCTACATGCTAAGTGAATTTATACAAGCAATATTAATATGTGGAAAGAAGCTCAAACTATAATTTTTTTAGTGGCAAGCACACAGTATATGAAGTTGAGGTTACATTTTAAAACCAGGACCAATGTCTGTTTTTATCACATAAACGTACAATATATAGGAAAAATATTACATTAATAAAATATACTAAGCTTTCATAATGCATAAGTTATCCTGAGATAACAGGACTTCCCAGTGTGGGGGGGAGGGAGTGTCCCTGAAATGTTGGCAAGTATGCAGTTAATGTATTGCATTTAGTGTACACTGTTGCGCTTCTCAGTACTAAACAATCATCTTGATTGCTGGGGTACTCTGTACACTGGGAAGAGCTGACCCCATAGGGTACATGTAAAACAACTGTACAATTATTGTGTATTACTATATCAATGTGGTGTTCAGTAGCATTGCCTAACAAGCCAAAGTAGAAGTCTGAAGAGTTTGTCAGTTGGCATCGACTATTTACGCTCTTCGAGTAACAAGGTTACCAGTGAGGGAAACTGCCCCCTTAACAGACGTTGAATATTTAATAGCATGCTCATTCCAAATTCAGTTACTACACCAGAGGACACATAACGTATCCACCTCATCTGATACAGTAAAGATACTCAAACAGCGGTAATTTATCCCAAAACATTTAAGAATGCTTCAAGTAATCGAATTTCAAGTCTCACCTCGGACCTGCAAACTGAACTCCTGACCCAGATACCCCGGGGGTACACGGAGTTGAGCCCCTTCTTCTCCACAGAGGTACTGCGGGTCGGTAGCTTGGGAGTACACACTGAAGAATACCCACAGTGGGAAAAGAAAACACCGTACCCATAAACACCCCATCATTGTAAGAGTGAACACCGCTACGAGATTGACTTATACAAAACATGGGCGGGGTTTGTGTATTTGCTTAATGTGCCGGTTGATGTCAAGAGATTAATGTTCCTTAGCTCGTGTTTCTTAGAGATCCGTGCGCATGTGTATTGACCGTAATTTTGTCTAGGTTTAATACATACATTTCGTGTTCTAATTGTAAACAAACGCAATAATACACTTATGTATCGCTGTCCTGTGTACAAATCCTGTCCAGAAGAGCTTGTGTTATACACCAGGTTTTCAGCAAATCCAAGTGTCATGTGGAAGACTGTATCCCGTCGGTTTTGGTATCTGTCACGCCCAGGAGGCTGAGCCTCACACAGGTGTACCCGCTAGGTTTGTCCTGCCGCATCCTACTCTGCCAGCTTGGCTTGACCTCTGAGAGTGCTGGAGCGGGCAGATTTGTGTGTCGAAGATGGTAACGTCTTGTCTGCATTGATAAAGAGGCATAAATAACGCAGACTTGTAGCTAGTCCTTCATTTTAACCCTTTGAGTGTCAGAGACGTATACAATAACGCAATGCATTAGATACTTCTCTGGCACTCAAAGGGTTAAGGCTTACAGATTACCATCTTCAACACTACAAATGGGTTTTGGCGTACAGGTTAGCATTTTTGACACTGCATTTTAACTCTCCGAGTGCCACAGAGCTATCCAATGCATTGCGTCGCAAATCACTGGATACACCTCTGGCGCTCAAAGGGTTAAGACTTACACATTACCATCTTTTGCACTACAAATGGGTTTTGGCTTACAGGTTGCCATCTTTGACACTGCATTTTAACCGTTTGAGTGCCAGAGACCTGCATTGGATACCTCTCTGGAGCTCAAAGGATTAAGGTTTACAGATTACCATCTTCAACACTACAAATGGGTTTATGGTTTACAGGTTATCATCTTTGACACTGCACTGCAATGCATTGGATACCTCTCTGGCACTCAGAGGGTTACAGGTTACCATCTTTGACACTACACAATAACCCTTTGAGTGCCAGATAGGTATCCAAAAGCAGTGTTAAGGCTTACGGGTTACTATCCTCAATACTACACTTTTTATAGTGGTAGAAAACATAATTTAGAGGAATAAACAACATTATTTAACAGCACATTTTTAGAGAGTGGCCTAAGTCATCATTTAGAGGGTTAACCCTTTCCCTGCCAGATGGGTATCTAATGCATTGCTTTGCAATCGTTGGACACCCCCTTTGACACTGAAAGGGTTAACCTACTTTATTAAACACTTCACTTTCTGATCGTGATTTGCAGGGTTACATTTGTGTACCCTTCTGGCACTCAAGGGGTTAAACACATAATTTTTCTACAGTGGCATAAATTATCATTTAGAGGGTTAAATGCCTTTATTCGTTTCATCAGTATTTATATGGTTAATCTCTGAAATTGTTAAACTCCTTCAGTAAACATTACATTTTGTACAGTGGCCTAAATTATCAAATAGGCGGTTAACCATTTCAATGCCGGATGCGTGTCTAATGCAGTGCTTTACAATGTGTTGTACAGTCCTCGGGCACTTAAAGCGGAACATTCACCTCTAAAAAACTTTTTGTTATGTATTTACGTACTTTATAAGATATGCAATCTTCAAACTGTGCACTGCCGCATTCTGCAGCTCACTGAATCTTCGGCACAGCTCTGCAGGACTTCCCAGTGCTGTTTAATTCTCCTCCCACTTCCTTCCCAGCTGCCCCAGGGAGCGCATTCACGCTTTCCTTCGTAGTGGTGTGAATAGCGTCTATCTTTACAGAAAGCTCCTTTTATCATTGTAACAGATCACAGTCCAATACTGGAAGCCTTCTCTGGGCATATAGATTTGCAGCCCATTATCACAGACTATGGAAAACTGTGGGACGTTATACTAGCAGACATCTCTGCCAAAGAGGCTAAAATTCCACACCATCCATGTAGAAAGGTAGGCAGCTTCCTGATCAGCTGCCTACCATTCTATGTTAAAAGTTAGGGGCATGGTTAAATACTGTAATACGAGCTGGACCCCTGTTTGCACTGTGGGCCTACAACCTTACCCTGAAGGGGTTAAACCGTCGGACATCTACAAGACAGCCAAATGATAGATGAGTCGCCCACTCTGGTCCAGAGTTGATTAAGGTTGTACTTGACTCATCTTGTCACCTCAGATGTCTTCTGTGTGATGGGATTAGTCTTTGCAATGCGTTGCGTACCACTCAGGCACTCAAAGGGTTAAGTTAACACTTTGAGTGCCAGAGGGGTACGCAATGCTTTGCTTTTGCAATGCATTGCATACACCTGTGGCACTCAAAGGGTTAATCATGCCCACCCCCATTGTATCCTGTGTCCGCCAAATGTCACTGCCCTTTGTGTTCCCTATCTTGTATTATATCCTGATGTTGTTAAATGTATAAAAACCCAGAGATTGTTCAATAAAGAGAGTTAGTTGTTGGAACTAAGAAGGTTTCCTGTATCCTTATTCCTGGGTGGAGTGAAGTGTCTCTTAGGAACCCCATCCAAGCTAGCTTGTGTTCCAGCATACCAGCCAGCTGCAGTGATCCAGCCCTTTGGAGTGCAGCTACCAGCCTGCTTTCTTCAGCTACCCACCTTGTAGCTGACAGCAGGAGCCCATCAGTTTCCAATTGATTATGCAGTGCCAGATATTCAGCCAGTTATCCTGCTTCACCGAACAGGCTACCAACTTGTAGCCACGTCCAGGAGGGAGAGACCAGGAACGACAGTGCAAGACTTCCAGGCATCTTGGGCTCCCTTTACACTGGTGACAAGCAATGAGATTTCTCCCTCACCAAAGTGGATTGCGTCGGTGAAACATGCAACCTGACTGGAGCTATATAGAGTTCCTGGTGGAGAAGCGATGGACACTTATAGGAATGGGGGAGACCCTGACCCAGCGTCAAGGAGAATGTGGAGGCTGATGCCCCTCCTGAGACCCAACCCGCCGGATAAGATGGTGAGCCAACTTAGGACAACAGTGCTTAAGATTTACCTCTGCAAACTCGACAAATATTGTACCGTTGCTACTGCCCTGGAGAGTGGGAAATGTGTTCTCTCCAGGGGTGCTGATGCTACTACCCGGGGGAGTGGGACTTGCGTCCTCCCCAGAGGAGCTGTATCCCCTTTCTCTGTTGCTGCTGCCCTGGAGAGTGGGACCAAGTTCCTCCCCAGCAGCTCAGATACCCCTGCCCTGGAGAGTGGGAAATGTATCCTCTCCAGGGGCTCCATTGCTACCCCCTGTGGAGCGGGACCTGCATCCTCCCCAGTGGATCTGTTTCCACTTACTTTGTTGCTACTGCCCTGGGGAGTGGGACCAAGGTCCTCCCAAGCAGCACACATATCCCTGCGCTGGGGAGGGAGAAATGTGTCCTATCCAGGGGCTCCATTGCTACTGCCCTTGGGAGTGGGACCTGCGTCCTCCCCATTGGAGCTGTTGCCCCTTCCCCTGTTGCCCCTGCCCTGGAGAGTGGGGCCGAGGTCCTCCCCAGCGGCTCAGATACCCCAGCCCTGGAGAGTGGGAATAGTGTCCTCTCCAGGGAACCTGTTGCCCCTTTCTCCGCTTCTACTACTCTGGGGAATGGGACCTGTGTCCTCCCCAGTGATCCTGTTAACCCTGGACTGGTGGGTGGGAGAACGCTCCTCACCAGTCATTGGTGAGTGGGACCCAGGTCTTCACCAGTGGCGATGTTGCCCCTGCCCTGGAGAGTGGGAATAGTGTCCTCTCCAAGGACCATGTTGACCCTTCCTCCGCTGATACTACCCCAGGGAGTGGGACAGACGTCCTCTCTGAGGTTTTTGTGGCCCCAGTACCAGGGAGTGGGACAAACATCCTCTTTGAGGATTTTGTTGCCCCAGCACTGGGGAGTGGGACCCGTGTCTTCTCCAGTGAATTTGCCGCCCCTACCATGGAGAGTGGGAAGTATATCTATCACGGTCCCCGTGATTCCCTGTCAATCTCTGTGTTGTTACCTGTGCATTGGAGGAGGCTGATTGGCCCACCCAGGATGTTCCTTTATATACTGGGTCTATGGCACCTGTCAGATGCCCTTTCGTGGTGTTCCTGATCCTGCGCTTTTGTTGCTGCGTTCCTGTGTACCAACTCGGCTCATCTGACCATTCTGCTGATCCTGCTCGTGATTGACCCGGTTCTGGCTGACGTTCCTGCTCTGTGATTGACCCGGCTCTGGCTGACGTTCCTGCTCCGTGATTTGACCCGGTTCCGGCTGACATTCCTGCTCTGTGATTGACCCGGCTCTGGCTGACGTTCCTGCTCCGTGAATTGACCCGGTTCCGGCTGACGTTCCTGCTCCGTGATTGTATCCTGTGTTCCCGTGTGACATTCTGAACTGTGCAGTTTGTGTCGCTCTGGCTAATCACTTCTCTGTTACACTGAGCTGTTGCCTCCGTTGCCGAGCCAGTCCTCATAGCCCTGCTGAGCTGTAGTCTCTGTTACCGAACCTGTATTAACCCTTGCTGTGCTGGTTGCCTCCGTTATTGAGCCTGTATCCGTACACTTGCCAAGCCTGTGTGTTCCATCCGAACCAATTAACATTTACTGAGCCTGTGCTTTATGACCAAGCCTATCCAGTCACACTAGCAGAGCTGTTTCCGTTCCGGTGCTCAGACAGCACCGTGGTTGCGCCTCCTGGCGCTAGTATCTTCCGTTGCTCTTGCAGTGTGGGCTCCGTGACGGTACCGGAAGGGTGTCTCGGCTCTGGCCACCAAGTGCTCATTGTGTTACGCTATCTATGGCACTACCAGTGCTTGGGCTCGCTGATCGCTTGTGCAGTGTTACTCTGTTGTGGCACCCAAGTGGTGTTTAGGCTCTGGTCTCCGTTGGCACACGCAGGGTTTCTTCCTTGAGAGTGTTGAGGGCGTTCAGGTTCGGGTCCCATTAGCTCCTGCAGTGGCTTTCTTCCTTAAAATCCCACTAGGTGGTATTTGCTCAGCTCTGGTCAATCTTTGCTGTTCAGTTGGGCGTCCTATTGTACAGCTATCTGAGAGTGATTCAGTTCAGTCGCCTACTACACCTTTCTCTGCACCATCAAGAGACAGATATTACCTGCTGGGCGTTGGCTATTACCTTCACAGAGACTGTTCAGTTACTCTACATTAACCCCTGTATATATGTTTATCCTGATCAGTATATTTTTTGCTACTACATATTTGGGCCTGTACACTGTCATTACCGTTTATACCCATCCTGGCCCCCAGGGGCGCTGTTCATTAACTTTATTTCAATAAAACTGTGTTTTTACTTTTAACCTGTGTCTGAGTGTCAGAAAACCATAACAGTATCCTCTCCAGTGGTTCTGACACCCCAGCACTAGAGAGTGGGACCCCGGTCCTCTCTAGTGGCTCTGTGGCCCATACTTTGAGTGTGGGGGAGAGATGTCTCTGTATACACTCTGGGTTGCCCCAAACTGGATCCCTGGTGTTCAGAGAGGGGCTCTTCGAACCAGCAGCCCCCCAGCCCATTCCTTACTGTGGAACTCCCGTTGCCTCACTGGACTACACCCCACAGACTGGCCCTGGACCCAGAGCCAATGGACCCAGACCCAGTAAAGCCTACTACCAACTCTGCCTGGATCACTAGACCCCTGAATCCCCCCACCTTTGACCAGCCCAAGACAAGGGGCTACCCTGGTTCTATTAGCCCAGGACAAGGGGCTACCCTTCTTTCCCTGGCCCAGGACAAGGGGCTACTGCTTTGTTCCCGGCCCAGGACAAGGGGCTGCCATTTTATTTCTGGCCCAGGACAAGGGGCTCCCATTTTGTTTCCTAGCACAGGACAAGGGGCTCCCATTTTGTTTCTTAGCCCAGGACAAGGGGCTGCACCACCTGTTTCTAGTGTTCGGTTTTGATTTGATCAATCTTACTATAGTGTCCCACTGTCTTGTGTTTACACTCTGTTGTTCTATTGTCTGGTCCAGTGTTTACTGTAAACATCACAATTGTTTACCATAGTCCCTTTGAATAGTTAAGTTAATCATGTACACCCCCATTGTATCCCTGTATCCCTGTCTTGTGTTATATCCTGATGTTTTTAAACATGTATAAAAACCCAGAGATTGTTCAATAAAGAGTTAGTCGTTGGAACTAAGAAGGTTTCTTGTGTCCTTATTCCTGGATGGTGTGAAGTGTCTCTTAGGACGCCCATCCAAGCCAGCTAAGAGCTCTCTGTTTCCAGCTTGTGTTCCAGCATACCAGTCAGGTGCAGTAATCCAGCCCTTTGGATTACAGCTACCAGCCTGCTTTCTTCAGCTACCCACCTTGTAGCTGCAGTGTCAGAGATTCAGCCAGTTATCCTGTTTCACAGGACAGGCTACCAACTGGTAGCTACATCCAGGAGGGAGAGACCTGAAACGACTGGCCAAGACTTCCTGGCATCTTGGGCTCCCGTTACAATCATTATACTTAGGTTGCAACCATGTGCCGCAGAATGTGGACGTGCACAGCTTGAAGACTACATATCTTAAAAAGTACGTAAATTAAAAAAAAATAAACACGTTTCCTAATACTATTTTCATAGCAAAGCATATAGGAAAACATTTTTTGGAGCTGAATGTTCCCCTTCAAAGGTACTTTATTAAACACTGCACTTTCTAATCATCATTTGAAAGGCTAAATTACTTTATTAAACACTACCTTTTCTACAGTGGCATAAATCATAGTTTACAGGGTTTAACTCCTTTATTCCTACCATCTTCAGTTATAGGGGTAATCTCCTTTATTCCTTCCTCATTAAAGGGATAGTAATGTTTCATAATAAAAACAGCTCTAATTAATCATCATAGTATTTGGACTTTGGAGAGTATTATTTCAATTCTGTCATAGTTATAGTTCAAGAGTAATTCAATGACAAAGTATCCCCCTTCCGCCCCTTTTACTGATGTAACACTGTTCAGCCAGAGCAGAAGGGAGATGCCCAGGTAGACTGCAGAGAGGGACAATCTTCAATTAAGATAAGGGAAAAAGCTGAAAAGCTTGTCAAGGGGGCAGGGCTTTCATTGTTCTGAGAGGAAGAATATTGTCCCTTGCTGTTATCAGTCTGGTCTATGGACTGCATTCCACATCTGAGAAGAGATGGCATACACTAGGTAAAAGGGGCAGGAGGGGAAACTTTGCTTGTGAATATCTCTCAAACCATAAAGGTTTGAGAGATAAGACTTATATCGTTCTTCATGTTTTTTTAATGCCTACAAAATAAAATAAAGATAAAACGAGTATTACTAACCCTTTAAAAAACTGTATGCATTGCTAGAGAGACATACATAATAATTTAACCCAATGTATGCTATAAATAGGCATGCGCTATCAGCTATTAAACCATTGTGTGCCAGAGTTGTGTACAATATTGGAAAATATTACAACTTGACCCATATTTAAAGGATGTGGTACAGTCTAGACCTTCATTTACATACAGAAGATCTAGAACTTTGAAAAATAACTTGGCACCAAGTAAATTGCCAGTTTTAGTTACAAATATAAATAGTATAGGGTCAGGTATAAATAATTTTTTTCCAAAAGTCAGGTAGTTACAAATGTGGAGTAACCCGCTGTTTGACCTGCCCCTTTATTTCTCATAGGGTATCTTCATTTAAATCAAATTATACAGGTGAAATTTTTCCAATTAAAACAATTATGAATTGTGGCTCCCAAAATATAATTTATCTCATCAGTTGTAGGTGCGGGGTACAGTATGTGGGCAGAACCACACAGACATTGTGTGAAAGTTTTGGCCAACATCGCCATAATGTTCTAAAAGGTTTTCCAGATCATAGTGTATCCAGACACTGTAGGTTAATGCATGATAAAGATCCATCTTTTTTTAGTATAATTCCTATTGAAAAGGTTAATAATCATAATAATACAAATAATTTAAATCATAGAGAGGCTTTTTGGATTTCTCGTTTACGTACTATGAGCCCTTGTGGCCTTAATGAGAGCACTGAAAATATATATTAAATCACATTATAATTTTATATTCACAACACTTTAAGGATTTATTATTTTAGGTTCATACATATTATTTTAATTTAGGTAAATATGAACCATATATCATGTAATCACAACTATTAGATTATATATTCACCAATTTTAAATGTGAAGCATCACCTCATTTCACATGATTTATAAGTTGATCTGAGATTATTGTTTTAAATCTTTATATATATAGTTTATTAGTAATACATTTGAGAGGTCCAAATAGGTCTCTAATATATATATGTATATATATATATATATATATATATATATATATATACATATATTATTCCATTATACTTTTATATTGCAAATGTATTCATTTTATAATCGAATTTATTATTTACCATTTTTATTTTTATTATATTTGATATTGTTTATTTTTGTTTTTTATTCTTATTTATCTTTTTGACACATTATTACTATGATTGGATTTGGAACATGTGTTCGGATTATTGTTAAATATTTTTATATATATGTATGTTAATGTATTGTGATATCCACTTCTTCCCCGGTTTGTCCTGGTTCCCTGCTTGTAGTCCTTAAGTTGTCGTGGGGGGTATTCACGTGTGCATTGGGATTAGAGGAGTGGTGAGTTAGTCCGAATCTCCGTTGATCTGTGAAGTGATGGTCGTGGAGGTTCGGACATGTTCCCCATTCGTCAGTGAGGGATCGTCATTGTGATGTGCAAGGTTTACCATATTTTCTTTGCGTTCCAGGGTTGGAACGCTTTTTAGGTGTATTGGGATGTTTTGTCATAGTGACGTGGAATAGTTAGCTATTTCCGGTTTGTGTTCCTTTATTGGAGCGATATGTGAAGGTGTAATTTCCCCACGTGACTTGGTGTATGGTGCCAAAGATTTGGAACGCCGGATGAGGGAATATAAGGGGAGCTTGGACAGCGGGGTAAGTGTGGATGTTTATTGTATTATGTGATGTTGAGCATAATAATAGACTGATCTTAGCCCGATTTTTTTCGCTACTGAACAAGAAGCGGTGCTTCGAAACGCATTTAGCTTTGGGGCTCATTTATTTTTAGTTTTATTTTTAGATCTGTGAAATTATATTCATCCAGTAAAATTGACAATTTTTTAAAAACATTCACTGGTTCCAGTCTTTTATCCAGAGATTAGTATATCTGTAGCAGGGCGGATATCAAATCCTTGCTTGCTATACCGGTTGTAAGTGTATTAAACCGGGGGTTTTATAAATTGTGAGTAGTAGTTCTAAATATTGTGGATTATTCTACATTGAAATTTGTTATTGCACTCCTTCTGGTTTCTTTTTCTCCTTGTTTTGCCAGGGGTCCGTTTCAAGATCCCTGTCTTTTTTTGTTGGGAGCAACATTCAGTATCTTCAATTGGAGTGACTGAATGGGGGCAGTATGGAATCCTCCATCCGTCTGGCTGACCACTGGTTAGTGGTCTTACAAATTGTGAGTTCGGTGATTAAATGGTGGTGGTACACAAGTTTTTGGAAATATTACACTAGGAGTGCCCCTCCTTTGTTCTTTTGTTTTTTTTTGTGTGTAATATGTTATTCTGACATTAACCCCTTAACAACCCTTGATGGTCCTGGTACATCATGGGTAAAAGTGACTGAATGACCAATGACGTACCAGGACCATCATGGAATTCCGGGTTCCCTGCGCGGCTGCACGCTGTTCAGTGAGTCCGGAATCAAGTGGGTAAAAAAAATGCTTTGTGGTCCTTAAGTGACCGCACCGTGCATGCGCAGCTGGTCTTTAAGGGGTTAACCCCTAGAATTTGTCATAGGTGCTGAACATATTGCACATGAATGTGTACCTCAGTGATTAACCCCTGTATGCTACAAAGGCATAATTTATCAGTGATTAAACCCTTTTATGCCAGACAGATGCACACAGCAATCCACAACTTTCTGGCATACAAGGAGTTAATTACTGATGAATATTGTTAGGCACAATTCATCAGTCGGTATCCCCTGACTAGATGCGGATCCACTCATTCCTGGTCCAACCAGGTACTGCTTTGGGTCTATAATCATTAGGCACACCATTTCCCTGCTAGCAAATCCACTTGAAACTTACTCAACCACCTCTCCTAGCTCACGCACATCCCCTGACAGAATCGCTATCCCAGGACTAGGTGCATATCCACTCCCTTCTGGTCCAACCAAGCTACTATGTCAGGCCTACACTCATTATGGACACCATTTTTCTGCTAGCAAACCCAGTCAAAATCTACCTGATACATATGCAAGGCTGTTTTTAGGCTGCTGCCAAGAGTGCAGTGCACCTGGCTCTGTATCGTCACAGGCACCACCAACAGAGTTCCTGTTGGGGAAATAAGACTTCTCTCTCCAACAATGCCATAGAGGTCTGTTTCGCCTCCGGAACAGAACTGTATATATCCAGCGTCAGCAAATTAAAATAATACAAAACACTGGGATATGATGACATCATATCGCCTAATTTTGTATTATTAGGCAGGTTGAGGAGGGAAGGAAAGAGGAGTTGTAAGACTGGGGAAGCTTGAGAGGGTGTAAGAGTGGGGGAAAGAGGAGAAAAAATAGGGGAAAAGACTGGAGTAGGGAGCAAAATGGGTTTGAAAGACAGAGCTTGAGCGGGGAAGAGAGGAAAAAAATGGCAAAAGACTGAAGAAGCAAAGGAGAGAGGGGGTTGAAAAACTAGGGGACGTTGAAGGGGTGAAAAAGTAGCAGAGAACAAATGGGAAAAGACCAAAGGAGGGAGAGAGAGGAGTTTTGAAAGACTGTGGGAGAGCGAGGTGGGTTGAAAGACCGGGGTTAGAGAGAGGGGGAGAAATGGCAGTGAGGGAAGTGAATTAATTCTTGCAGTGACTGGGGTTAGATTACCCAACCAAATCTCCTTCAGAAATTCAGACTTGTATTAAAGATGGTAGAACAGAACTCATTTTAATGAACAACCACATTGCCTTTATACACTTCCAGACACTCTTATCAAGGTAAGAATTCAAACTGAGTCTTAGGACAGCTAACACCACACTGTGTTCACAGACCTTTGTGCCCTGTTCTTTACTGTACATTTTCAAGCAATGCTGTAGATACTAGCCAGGCAAAAATGTTTGAAAAGTAACTGCCCTTGCATCAGGAGTCACTTAACATGCCAACTATTTCTTTACTTTTTCAGGTCATGACAGGAGCTGCAATATGAGATCAGCATACTGTCATGTTCCATCGAAGGGTGGCAGCTATACATCAGTATGGCTCTCTGTTCTACCAGCTGAACTCAGTTCCTTTAGCTTACTAGCCCCATGCATTGCAGACCTGCCACAGGAGACTTTTTGATTCACGGGATTCCTCTAGAGGTGCTTTCTGCTGGACCCTAGTGCTGGGATTTCACACCTGCTGCTAATCCCTGCATATTATATCATGTGATTCTCATCTCTGGCCTTCAAATAGCCCCTCCCTCTTAGCATCTGAGCCTTTGTGGTTTCTGCTTTCTGAGCTATTGCCTGATATTATCCTTCTCGTTTTGGCTACTCTGCCTTCCGGTATCCTAACATTGGCTTATCCCCTACTATCCTGATATCTGATATCCTGACTTTGGAGAGTCCCAGACTATTCTTTTTAGTCATTTTGACTGTAGTTGTATTTTTCCCCTCTCTGGAGATTTCATTGTTAACCCATCCTTTTTTAAGGACCAGTAATACATCTTTCTGTCCCTTTCTTCCTTTTTTGCCACACACACACCCTAATGCCAATGCTGGAGATACAGGGGTTAGTAATTTAGACAGGAGTGGGCAGGGTTTGCCCTCCCTCAACTTCCTGCTCAACCAGAAAATAAATATGGCCGACACACACACACACACACACACACACACACTACACTGTGACGCACATACACACTCACACACTGTTACTCACTCTGACTTCCAGTGGCCTCAGCGGGACCTGTAATACAGCCACTGAGGGGAGGCTGCAGCACCAGGGGAACATAATGGTACTCAAAGGGTTAAGGTAGGCCCCCATTGCTCAATTATTTCATGAGTGTCAACATTTGCCATGCAACATAGAGGACAGGCAGCCATCAGCTACACACTTTACCCAAACCCACTGACTACCACAGGGTTGTCTATCAACTTTTACCCCTCAGGACAGACCAGCAGTATAGGGGAATTGTCCTCAAAACTCTCACAGTGTAAACTTCCACCCCCCCCCCACACTTCTCCTTCCCCAGTCTATTTCTGACATGTTTTCACTTGTGTATTAAGCCCCACCCCCTTTTAACCCAAATTGCCTCATTGATCTCTCCCAACTAGCACTACATGACTCCCCTCCAGGGACTCCACAAGACAAATTTCCCAGGTATGAATACACTTCCCAATGCTATGTATCTCTGACATGACACACCAGTGTATTATCACGGTGCCCGTGATTGCTGCCTTTACATGTCAGTTACCGGTAGGGGGCTCTCCACTGGCTGCTTGCCTTCAGCCCGCCTTGCACTGCCTATTTAAACTGAGCTTGGGCACCCTTTGGTTGCCCTTTCGTGTTGTCTCTTTGCTGCTGTTCCTTCATTGAGTTCCAGTGCTTCCTGGGCCTTGTCGCTGTTCCTGATTGCCAGTGGTATCCAGTTCCTGCCTCCTGTCACCTGGTTCCTGCATCTATTCCAGATCCGGTTGACCGTCTGCAGTGCTGATCCTCTTCATACTCTGCTGGGTTCCTGTTTCATCATTTACCGGGTGCTTGTCGTTCCCGGTAGTCTGGACGACATTATTATTCTTTCGTTGGTTGTTCCAGTACGCGAGTACTGGTTCGCTCCACTGTAACCGGCTGCTGTTGCACCGGTAGTATCGCTGGTTTCTCCAGTACGCGGGTACTGGTTCACTCCACTGTAACCGGCTGCTGTCGCACTGGTGAGTCATCGGTTACTCCAGTACGCGGGTACTGGTTCGCTCCACTGAGACTGGCTGCTATTGCACTTATATGAGCCATTGGTTACTCCAGTACGTGGGTACTGGTTCGCTCCACAATGACCGGCTGCTGTTGCACCGGTAGAGTCATTGGTTACTCCAGTACACGGGTACTGGTTTGCTCCACTGAGACTGGCTGCTATTGCACTTATATGAGCTATTGGTTATTCCAGTACACGGGTACTGGTTCGCTCCACTGTAACCGGTTGCTGTTGCACCGGAAGAGTCAGAGGTTACCCCGGTACGCGGGTACTGGTTCGCTCCACTGTAACCGGTTGCTGTTGCACCGGAAGAGTCATAGGTTATTCCAGTACGCGGGGACTGGTTCGCTCCATTATACTGGCTGCTAAAGCACCTAATGAGCCTTTGGTTATTCCGGTACGCGTGTACTGGTTCGCTCCACTGTAACCAGCTGCTGTCGCACCGGTAGAGTCACTGGTTACTCCAGTACGCGGGTACTGGTTCGCTCAACTGTAACCGGTTGCTGTTGCACTGGTAGAGTCATTGGTTACTCCAGTACGCGGGTACTGGTTCGCTACAGAGATTGAGGCTGTTCAGTCCTAGACAGCCTGACAGATTGTGGTTTCTCCCAGTACATGGGTACTGGTTTGCTCCTCGGCTAACCAGTGGCTAGTTGCTCTTCCAGACTACACCGGTGGTGACTGTGGTACACTGCTCATTATTGTTACAACCTTTTATGAGTGGCAGTCCAGTGCAATCTATATATCCTGTGGCCTCGCTTGTCATCATTGGTGACTGGTTGTCTCCACCTAGCCAGTTACCTCGGCCACCTTTGCTGCCCTCATTATCAGCAGTGGGCTGCCTTGCCCGGTATTGGTAAGGCCGGTAGAACCTGGTTATGTCTATTCCTTTAAGGGTTTGCCTTACCCGGTATTGGCAAGGCCGGTAGAGCCTCATTACCTACAGTCCCAGTATCTTGGCTGCCTTGCCCGGTATATTGGCAAGGCCGGTAAAGCCTCATTACCTCAGTCCCAGTATCTTGGCTGCCTTGCCCGGTATATTGGCAAGGCCGGTAGAGCTTCATTAACTCAGTCCCAGTATTTTGACTGCCTTGCCTGGTATATTGGCAAGGCCGGTAGAGCCTCATTACCTCAGTCCCAGTGTCTTGGCTGCCTTGCCCGGTATATTGGCAAGGCCGGTAGAGCCTTCAGTATTCCTTGCATGAGTCTCCAGGCTGCCCTGCCCGGTATATTGGTAAGGCCGGTAGAACCTGTTACCATCTTGTGCCATCTAAGGTTGCCTTATCCGGTACTGGCAGGGCCGGTAGAGCCTGTATCCCATTTCATGTATCATTACTATGCTCCTATAAAAATTGCTCTATATATATATATATATATCTTGTATGTGTATACTACCCAATAGGGTTCTCTCTAACTTTTCAATAAAGTTATGTTTTTACCTATCTCTGTGTCTGAGAGTCATAACAAACCGTGACATGTATACTGCATGCCACTCTATATCTTAACCCTTTGAGTGCCAGAGTGGTTCACAATGCATTGCAAAGAAATGCTTTGCAAACTCCTCTGGCACTCACAGGGTTAGCATGCTAGCATAACATTCCTTTTATTTTCTGCAACTTCTTTATACATTAACAGCACTCTATTTAACCCTTTGAGTGCCAGAGAGGTAACTAATGCATTGCACTTAAAGGGATAACTATGCATGGCACTCTGTAGCTTAACATGGTGGTATAAGTCTGTCTCTCTCACGTAATCTTTTATTTTCTGCTTTCCACTTCTACAGGACAAATACACACAGAGCCATAATACTGCAATTCTGCCCCAAAGTAAAGGAAATTACAAATACCAATGATTACACGGTTACAGGACCACGGTGGGGATGGCAACATGTTGTGAAGTGATGTCCTCTGGTCCTTAAAGGGCTACATTTGGCTTCTAACTCTCTGAATACGGCATATATTCACTCAATACAGCATTGTTACGTACACAGCACTGTAAAGCTCCTACACTAATCCCAGGGTGGCCCTCAGAACCTACAGATCCTGGGGACTAGCAAGAGCCAGAACCTCCAGACACGGGGACGGCTATCACTGTGTCAGTGTCCCCTCTGTGTGTGTCTGTTGCATGTGTGTGTATGTTTGTTGCTTGTGTATGTGTGTGCATGTCTGTTGCATGTGTGTATGTCTGTTGCACGTCTGTGTGTGCATGTCTGTTATCTGTGTGTGAGCATGTCTGTTGTGCGCATGTATGTCTGCGCTTGTCTGTTGCGTGTGTGTGTGTGTACGTCTCTGTTACATGTGTTTGTACATGTTTTTGCATGTTTCTGGTGCTCACTGTGTGTATTTGTGTGCCTATGTGTTGCATATGTCTTTGTTTATCAGTGTGTGTACATTTCAGACACATACACCCAATGGTCATAACTTGACGGGCAACGCCGTCCCACATTGCTAGTCTCTATATACATTAATATGCAGACATATATATCAAGATAAAAAATATAAAAAATATAAACAAAAAAGCATTAAAACCCTATCTCATCACCCGTATTGCAGACAGCAATAGCTGATGGTCTCCTAAAAATAAAATGATAAATATGATAAAATCTGTATTTCAAAATCAAAGAGGCTGCTACAATCTGTTACTTGTAGTGTGAAATACAAACAAAGGAGAGAAATATAGAGAATGCTTCCTTAACATGAATGAAGAAATATATTATAATATATAAACATAAACAAAATGACATGTCCATGGAATGGTTCATACTGCAGCCAGTGTCAGGGCTGTGTCATTGATACTGTGGGGTAAAACAGAACATGTGTGTTGTGGTCAGTGTGTTTGCACCAATTCACATGACTAATCATGGACATGCATGGATTGTGTGGATACCTGTGTTATACTCACAGATAATGTGTTCCCTGATCAGTCTGTCTCTTATCTGCGCCCCTCTTAGGGTCTCTTCACCCTCGACAATGTCCACAGGGTCATCATGCATGCATGCATATACCCACCAACTTCTCTCAGGATACATGTGAAGAATTTGCAGCCTTTTTCACAGACAAGATTTCCTCCATCCGAGCCTCTATCACAGCAGGCCAACCAGTTACCCACCATAACCACTACAGTGGAACGCCAGACTCCCCCAGCTTATGGTCTACTTTTACAAATGTGGATCTAGAGAAAGTTAAAAGAACCATGCAAAAGTTGTGCCCCACTACATGTGACTTAGACCCTGCCCCAACTCGTCTTATATCCGCATGCACTGACACAATCGCTCCAGCCCTCACAAATATAGTGCAGTGTTCACTAAAAACTGGAAACTTCCCAGATCCTCTAAAAGAAGCAGTGGTAAAACCCCTCCTAAAGAAACCATCATTAGATACAGACTGCATAGCAAATTACAGACCAGTATCCAACCTTCCATTTCCAGGGGAAAATCATTGAAAAAGTAGTGGCAAATCAGCTGGAGGCCCATCTATCAAGCTATAACATCTTTGATCTTTCCAGTCAGGTTTCAGATGCCGCCACAGCACGGAAACAGCACTAGTCTGAGTGCTAAATGATCTCCTTATGGCGAGAGACAAAGGTGATTACTCCATCCTAATCCTCCTGGATCTCTCAGCTGCATTTGACACCATTGACCATGGGATTTTAATAGAGCGCTTGCAGCATATTTGTGGTCTAGGAGGCATAGTTCTAAACTGGTTTAAATCTTTCCTCACTGGTAGATCACAAAGAGTAACATCAGATTCTTGCTCATCTGCACCAACAGAATTAGCCTGCGGAGTTCCACAAGGTTCTATCTTTTCTCCCATGCTATTCACAATTTACTTGCTACCACTGGGGTACATCATCAGGCGACATGGCCTAAGATATCATTGCTATGCAGATGACACACAACTCTACTTCTCCTTTGCTCCAGATACTAAAGACCCAACATGCCTCATCAACAGTTGCTTAGCAGACCTTATAGAGTGGATGAATGCTAGTTGGCTAATAGTGAACCCTGACAAAACTGAGTTACTCTTGGTGAGGGGACCCCGGGCAAGAAGAATATCTCATGATCACCTAACTGGCCTGGAGTTTGAAGGCTCTGAACTCATTAGTTCAACAGAGGTACGACATTTCGGAGTGATTATTGACTCTGGACTGTCACTTAAACAGCAGATTTCTTCCGTAATAAAATCTGCCTTCTTTCATCTGAGAAACATAGCCAGGATACATCACTTAATTCCACAGGATGATATGCCAACATTATTCCATGCATTTGTGTCCTCTCGTCTAGATTACTGTAATGCACTTTACTTGGGCCTACCAGAAAAAGAACTCCATTGCCTACAGACAGTACAAAATGCAGCAGCCAGACTACTGACCAATCAATCTCGCTTATGTCACATAACACCTGTTCTCCACTCACTGCATTGGCTTCCAATTAAATGGTGAACATATTTTAAAACTGCCCTTACATAATCAAGGCCCACAGTACTTGAAGAGCTCCTGACACCCTATATTCAATCCCGGTCACTGTGGTCAGCCAACAGATCCCTCCTGTCAGTACCCAGAATAAAGATACCCTCAGGTTCCCGGGCATTCAGCCATGCTTCCCCCACATTCTGGAACTCTTTACCATCCTCAATCAGAGAGGCACCATCATTACAGCCTTTTAAAAAAAAGCTAAAGACCCATCTCTTTTATCAGGCATTCAGTCAACTCATCTGACCATAAGGAACTCTTAATTTTTATGTCTGTTGATATATTTGTAAAGCCTTTGAGTCTCACAGGGAGAAAAGTGCTATAAAAATCACAAATTATTATTATTATTATTTTTATCACATATGGAAGGGGGCTGGATATCATCCACAAGTCTTGTGTTCACCGCGATGTTGGTTTGGGGATTTGCGACCAGGGTGAGGAGCCAAGATCTACAGCCATAGTCAGAATTACCTGTGGAAAGTGAGTGACATGGTGAGACAGGGAGCACATGTTGTGTGGATGATGTTGTATGAGGTGGACGTACTATCTGTGAGTCAAGAGCATGCTGAGCAGTGTTTTGTGTATGCCTGTGGATGTGTTGTGATTTAGTATTGTTAACTCACCCAGAAGCCACCCCCTGTATAAATATAAGTGAATTAGTAGAAGCAATAAAAAATATGTAATGCCCTTATTTCTATCTCTCAAACCTTTATGGTTTAAGAGATATAAGAAAATAAAGGTCTCTGTTCCCTCCCCTTTCTGTCAGAAGAGCTGTAAAGCTGTCAGAAGTAGAATCTGGTCGCGTGACCAGAAGTGGCTCTTCAGGAGCGCTGACATCAAGAGATCTAAAAATAAATACTTCATCAAAATGGTCTACAACTTGTGCTTGCAAACCAGGCACACGTTGTAGACCATTCTGATGAAGTATTTATTTTTAGAGTTCTCGATGTCAGCGCTCCTGAAGAGCCGCTGTGTGATCCCGAAACCAGGATCTCATGCGTCAGCTATACAGCTGACGTATAAGAAGGGGGAGGGAGCAGAGATATTTATTTTCTTATATCTCTAAAACCATAAAGGTTTGAGAGATAGAAATAAGGGCATTAAGTATTTTTTTATTGCTTCTACCAATCTGCTTATATTTTTTTGGGACCTTACTATCCATTTAAATGGCTTATTGCACGTTAAAACACTTGATGGAGGTTTTTTACTCCTGCCTTTAAATCTGGCCCTTAGTCTCAATTTCTACCCACAAGGACTCCACATTATGGTCAGTTTCCTCACTAATATCACCCCTTAAATTTTAATTTAGCTCTGGTTTCAAATATAAGCACACACTTCCCCCATTTCTATTAATACTGTCTCTCCTGAACAGGGAATAGCCCTCTATATTTACAGCCCAATCATGTGTATCATTCCACCATGTTTCATTTATACCAATTATGTCCAAACTAGTTGAAGAGCCCGTTACACGGGCCACAGTGCCTCTGGCAGCCGGTCGCGGGGCAGTCACGTGCGGCAGAGACTGCCCGCGCCACTGCTGATACAGAGCTGGATGCTCCTTCGGAGCGCCCAGCTCTGTATCAGCTGCAGCGCGGGCAGTCTGTACTGCCCATGACTGCCGCACGTGCAGCAGTGTCTACTGCGCATGTCGGGCGTTACACACAACTTAGCGAATTATTATATAGGATGCTCATTAACCGCCAGCAATTCTAGTTCTCCTATTTTATCTACCATACTTTTTGCATTTGCTAGCATACAATTAATTTTGAAGTCTTTACATATTTATCCCTACATGCCTTTTTCTACATCATTTAATAGGAGTTCCTCCCTATTGACTACATTAATCCCCACCCCTTTGCCACCCCCATGATCATTTACTTGGACCCAGCTCTCTACTCTATCTACCCAATTTTTGCTATCTATACCCTCCACCCCTTTCCTAGTTTAAAAGCTCCTCCAACCTTCTTAGCATTCTTTCCCCTAGAACAGTGGCTCCCCTAACATTTAGGTGCAATCCATCACTTCCATATATATTTATCACGGTGCCCGTGATTTGCTGCAGTTACTTGTCTGTCACCAGTAGGGGGCTTCTATTGGCTGTCTGCAGATAGCCCGCCTCTTATTGACTATTTAAACCTGGATTGGGCACCCTTTGAGTGCCCTTTCGTGTTGTTTCTGACCTTCTTGCTATCACTATGCTAGTGATAGCTGGGCCTCTGTTCCAGTGTTCCTGAGTTCCTGATCTCATGTGTTCCTGAGTTCCTGATCTCTACTGTTCCAGTGTTTCCTGCATGCTGAAGTACTTCCAGTCCTGGTTCCGGCCTAGTCTCTGGTGTTGCAGTTCCTGCTGAACTTCTCTGCTGTTTTCTGACCTGACTGATCGTTGCTGGTTCCTGTCATCTCATCACCTGTATTCAGTATCCTGGCGACCTTCTGCCTGGTCGCGTTGGTGACATTGCTACAATTCCGTGTTGGTCCCAGCGTGCGGACGCTGGTTTGCTCCCAAGCCTTGCGGCTATACAAACTCGCTTGTTACACCAGTGTGCGGTCACTGGTTTGCTCCAAAGCCTATCAGCTATACAAATCTGTGTTGGTCCCAGCGTGCGGACGCTGGTTTGCTCCTAAGCCTTGCGGCTATACAAACTCGCTTGTTACACCAGTGTGCGGTCACTGGTTTGCTCCAAAGCCTCTCAGCTATACAATTCTGTGTTGGTCCCAGCGTGCGGACGCTGGTTTGCTCCTAAGCCTTGCGGCTATACAAACTCACTTGTTACACCAGTGTGCGGTCACTGGTTTGCTCCAAAGCCTTTCAGCTATACAAATCTGTGTTGGTCCCAGCGTGCGGACGCTGGTTTGCTCCTAAGCCTTGCGGCTATACAACTCGCTTATTACGCCAGTGTGCGGTCACTGGTTTGCTCCAAAGCCTATCAGCTATACTAATCTGTGTTGGTCCCAGCGTGCGGACGCTGGTTTGCTCCTAAGCCTTGCGGCTATACTACTCGCTTGTTACTCCAGTGTGCGGTCACTGGTTTGCTCGCTAAGCCTAACGGCTATACTATTCAGTGTTGTTTCCAGCGTGCGGACGCTGGTTTGCTCCAAAGCCTTGCTGCTTAACGATTCTGCTAATTTGCCAGTTCCATCTGACTGCTGCTATTATCTCTGGGCTGCCCTGCCCGGTATTGGTAAGGCCGGTAGAACCTTTTACCACATTCCATCTGAGGTTGCCTTACCCGGTATTGGCAGGGCCGGTAGAGCCTACATTGTGTATCTATTGAGGCTGCCTTGCCCGGTAATTTGGTAAGGCCGGTAAAACCGTTATGCTATTCCATCTGCAGGTTGCCTTACCCGGTATTGGCAAGGCCGGTAGAGCCTAAAGACTGTCCTGTCCGGTATATTGACAGGACCGGTAGAGTCTGCCTTCTGTCTGTGCTATATTCTGTATATATATATATGTATGTTATTGCCATCCTAAGTTATCATTTATTATTTCAATAAAATTGATTTTTTTTACCTAAAACTTGTGTCTGAGAGTCATAATAAACCGTGACAGTACGAAAGGGCCATGACCTCAGACAGCAAGGGTCAAGGTAACGCACAGAATATCCATTGGAGGATGGATGTGCTCGAGCAACGTTTGGATCAGTTGGCAGTTGCAATTCAAACGATCCTTGAACGCACGGTACCTGCTGACCAATATAGCTCTAGCCCGGTGGTCTCGCCAAGTCAGACACCGGAAAGTGATACCAGACCCCTAGGGGGTACTGCTAAAGGGTTAACGGCTTCTGCACCCTTGCCGCTAAGATATGATGGTGACCCTAGTCTCTGCAGAGGGTTCATCAATCAACTCGAAATCTTTATGGAATTGACGGCACACGCATTTCCCAATGATCGTAGTAAAGTGGGGTTCACGATATCACTGCTCACTGGCAGAGCATTGGCCTGGGCTAACCCCTTGTGGGAGAATGCTAAACCTTGTACTAAGAACTTTAGTGAATTTGTGCGTTCCTTTCGAAGAGTGTTTGAGCCTCCTGGTAGAACCACCTCTGCTGCCAAACGCCTTATGGAGATACAACAGGGCAGGCGTACAGTGGGCGACTATGCCATCGAATTCCGCACATTGGCAGCAGAGGTAGGTTGGAATAACGAGGCATTATTGGCAGCCTTCTCTCAAGGCCTGAATGACCACATTAAAGACGAAATCGCTGCTAAAGATCTACCTATTGATCTAGATGATTACATTGAGTATGTTATGATAATTGACTCCAGAATACGTGAGAGATCAATTGCCAGAGATCGTAAGTTACGGTCAAAAAATAATGAGCCTAGTAGCATGTTTTGCCCACCCATCCCTCCCTTGGCATTGAAGTCTAGTGAACCAGTACGGGAAACAAGTGAACCTATGGAAATAGGCTTCACTAGACTATCCAAGGCAGAGAGACTATATCGCAAAAAACAAGGGTTATGTTTATACTGCGGTAAAAAAGGGCACTTGCTAAATTCCTGTCCGGTACGTCCGGGAAACGCACACACCTAGGGTATCTTGGGGGACAGGCCCTAGGTGGTGTACAATCGTCCCCAGTGTCGGGCATAATGAAACCCACCATACAGGTGGTATTGTCTTGGGCACAACGCTCTGTGGAGGTTTTGGCCTTGGTTGACTCCGGTGCAGCAGGGTATTTTATGGATAATACCTTTGCTGAATTGCACGGAGTTCCACGCATTGAAAGAGAAAACCCCTTGACTATTGAAGCGATTGATGGTAGACCCTTAGAACCGCCTCAGGTTATATTTGAAACTATGCCATTGTCTATGACTATTGGGGCACTTCACAGAGAAGAGCAGCAGTTTCAACTGATTAATTCCCCGCACCATGCGGTGATATTGGGATTTCCGTGGTTACAGTTACATAACCCACAATTCGATTGGAAAAAGTGTGAAATTGCTGCTTGGTCCCAGTTTTGTATGGACAAGTGCGTCATCCAGCCTATTAAGGTCATGTGCACCTCCTCTGCTATGCCGGATGTGTACCAACAGTTTGGCGATGTTTTTAGCAAAGGAGAGGCTAGTATGCTACCCCAGCATAGACCTTATGATTGTTGCATTGAATTGCAGCCTGGTGCAGTACCTCCGAAAGGACGCACTTATCCATTATCTTGTGATGAAAATAAGGCTATGGAGGATTACATTTCTGATGCCCTTGCTAGAGGGATCATACGTAAATCTACCTCTCCAGCTGGGGCTGGGTTCTTTTTTGTAAAAAAGAAAAATGGCGAATTAAGACCATGCATTGACTACCGGGGCTTGAATAAACTAATGGCTAAAAACGCATACCCAATACCACTCATCACCGAGCTTTTTGACAGGCTTAAGGGCGCTTCGATATTTACCAAGTTGGACCTACGGGCCGCTTACAATCTGGTTCGCATTCGAGCAGGTGATGAGTGGAAAACTGCCTTTAATACTCGAGCTGGGCACTACGAGTATCTAGTAATGCCTTTTGGGCTGTGTAATGCACCCGCAGTTTTCCAGGAACTGATAAATGATGTTCTGAGAGATATGTTACAGACATGTGTTGTGGTGTACCTCGACGATATACTGATTTACTCCCAAAACATGGCACAGCACATCAAAGATGTATCCGCAGTATTGCTACGACTCCGTGAGAACAAATTATTTTGTAAAATGGAAAAATGTGAGTTTCATAGAACCAGTGTGCCATTCTTGGGGTTCATAATTGGCAATGATGGCATTGCCATGGACAAAGAAAAGTTGTCAGCTGTCCTACAATGGCCAAAACCCAAGGGTCTTAAAGCCATACAGCGTTTCCTGGGTTTCGCTAATTATTATAGGAGGTTTATTAAGAACTTTTCTTCCATTGTCAAACCTCTGTCCGATCTTACGCACAAGGGTGCTAATCCTTCTTGTTGGCCGGTATCTGCTGAGAAAGCCTTTGAGAATTTGAAGCTGGCATTTGCTGCGGCTCCTGTGTTATCCCACCCCAATCCTTTACTTCCATTTACGTTAGAGGTTGATGCCTCAGATATTGGGGTCGGGGCAGTACTTTCGCAGCGACACGAGAAAGGTGGAACTCTCAGACCTTGTGGGTTTTTCTCTAAAAAGTTGACTGTCACTCAAAGCCACTATGTGATAGGTGACAGAGAATTATTGGCCATTATCCTTGCTCTTAAGGAATGGCGTCATTTGCTTGAAGGTACTAAGAATCCTGTCTTAATCCTAACAGATCATAAGAATCTGACCTATCTCTCGGAGGCCAAGAGATTGTCCTCTCGTCAGGCCAGGTGGGCACTGTTCCTGTCTCGATTTAATTTCATTGTATCATATTTGCCAGGGTCAAAAAATATCAGGGCTGATGCACTGTCAAGACAATTTGAGGCCGACAGTGACAGAGTGGAAGCACCAGCTCCTATCATCCAACCTGATAGAATACTGGCTACTATACGCACGAGTATCACTTCTCCTCTAGGGGAGGAGATCCTGGCCTCTCAGGGGTCCGCTCCCCATGAAACCCCAGTGGGCAAATGTTTTGTCGCTGAATCATTTCGTACTAGGCTGCTCGAAACCTACCATTCCTCTAAGGCTGCGGGACATATTGGTAGAGACCAATTGTTATGGTCCCTTTCTCAGTTATTTTGGTGGCCTTCCATGAGAAACGATTGTGCCGAATTTACGAATGCCTGTGCCACCTGCGCCCGCGCTAAGACCCCGAGACATCTCCCTGTGGGCTTGCTTCAACCGGTGCCTAATGGCGAACGCCCCTGGTCTCATGTTTCCATTGATTTTATGGGAGAGTTGCCTATGTCGAAGGGGTACTCCTTTATATTCATGGTGGTGGACAGGTTTTCTAAAATGGCTCATTTCGTTCCCCTCCGTGGTCTTCCTTCAGCGAAGGAATTGGCAATGGTGTTCGCCAGAGAAGTATTCCGGTTGCATGGAGTGCCTAGGGTACTGGTGTCTGACAGGGGGAGCCAGTTTGTGTCTAGATTTTGGAGGGCATTTTGCCAACAGATGGGCATACAGCTGTCCTTCTCCTCTGCCTACCATCCCCAGACCAATGGAGCCGCTGAACGAGCTAATCAGGGCTTGGAACAATTTCTCCGTTGTTTCGTTACTGACCATCATGATAATTGGTCCGACTTGTTGCCTTGGGCAGAGTTCGCCAGGAACTGTGCGGTCAATTCTTCATCTGGGAGCTCTCCGTTTCTGATTAATTATGGGTTCCAGCCCTGTTTGCTTCCAGACTCATTTCAGACGCAACAGATTCCAGCTCTGGATGAGCATATCGAGCAACTCCGTTCCACATGGGCACAAGTTCAGAGGGCACTTGGTCAGTCATTTCAGCGTCATCAGCGCCATGCTAATCGCAGAAGGCTTCCAGCGGTTTCCTTTCAGGTTGGGGATAGAGTATGGCTTTCCTCCAGAAATCTCAAGCTGCAGGTTCCGTCTAATAAGTTGGCTCCTCGGTTTATTGGTCCATACAGAGTTATTCGCAAAATTAACCCTGTCTCCTATGCACTAGACCTACCTGCATCCATGCGTATCCATAATGTGTTCCATGTGTCCCTTCTTAAGCCTCTGGTTTGCAATCGCTATACTACCACACCTGTGGTGCCAGGACCTGTTGAGGTCGAGGGCCAGGAGGAGTACGAGGTTCAGAGCATTATTGATTCCCGTAGGCTTAGAGGAAGGGTACAGTACCTGGTACATTGGAAAGGGTATGGTCCTGAGGATCGGTCATGGGTGGATAGTACGGACCTTCATGCACCTAGGTTAACTAGGGCCTTTCATGCCAATTACCCGCAGAAACCTAAACCCTATTCTAGGAGAGGGGGTCTTTGAAAGGGGGGTACTATCACGGTGCCCGTGATTTGCTGCAGTTACTTGTCTGTCACCAGTAGGGGGCTTCTATTGGCTGTCTGCAGATAGCCCGCCTCTTATTGACTATTTAAACCTGGATTGGGCACCCTTTGAGTGCCCTTTCGTGTTGTTTCTGACCTTCTTGCTATCACTATGCTAGTGATAGCTGGGCCTCTGTTCCAGTGTTCCAGAGTTCCTGATCTCATGTGTTCCTGAGTTCCTGATCTCTACTGTTCCAGTGTTTCCTGCATGCTGAAGTACTTCCAGTCCTGGTTCCGGCCTAGTCTCTGGTGTTGCAGTTCCTGCTGAACTTCTCTGCTGTTTTCTGACCTGACTGATCGTTGCTGGTTCCTGTCATCTCATCACCTGTATTCAGTATCCTGGCGACCTTCTGCCTGGTCGCGTTGGTGACATTGCTACAATTCCGTGTTGGTCCCAGCGTGCGGACGCTGGTTTGCTCCCAAGCCTTGCGGCTATACAAACTCGCTTGTTACACCAGTGTGCGGTCACTGGTTTGCTCCAAAGCCTATCAGCTATACAAATCTGTGTTGGTCCCAGCGTGCGGACGCTGGTTTGCTCCTAAGCCTTGCGGCTATACAAACTCGCTTGTTACACCAGTGTGCGGTCACTGGTTTGCTCCAAAGCCTCTCAGCTATACAATTCTGTGTTGGTCCCAGCGTGCGGACGCTGGTTTGCTCCTAAGCCTTGCGGCTATACAAACTCACTTGTTACACCAGTGTGCGGTCACTGGTTTGCTCCAAAGCCTTTCAGCTATACAAATCTGTGTTGGTCCCAGCGTGCGGACGCTGGTTTGCTCCTAAGCCTTGCGGCTATACAACTCGCTTGTTACGCCAGTGTGCGGTCACTGGTTTGCTCCAAAGCCTATCAGCTATACTAATCTGTGTTGGTCCCAGCGTGCGGACGCTGGTTTGCTCCTAAGCCTTGCGGCTATACTACTCGCTTGTTACTCCAGTGTGCGGTCACTGGTTTGCTCGCTAAGCCTAACGGCTATACTATTCAGTGTTGTTTCCAGCGTGCGGACGCTGGTTTGCTCCAAAGCCTTGCTGCTTAACGATTCTGCTAATTTGCCAGTTCCATCTGACTGCTGCTATTATCTCTGGGCTGCCCTGCCCGGTATTGGTAAGGCCGGTAGAACCTTTTACCACATTCCATCTGAGGTTGCCTTACCCGGTATTGGCAGGGCCGGTAGAGCCTACATTGTGTATCTATTGAGGCTGCCTTGCCCGGTAATTTGGTAAGGCCTGTAAAACCGTTATGCTATTCCATCTGCAGGTTGCCTTACCCGGTATTGGCAAGGCCGGTAGAGCCTAAAGACTGTCCTGTCCGGTATATTGACAGGACCGGTAGAGTCTGCCTTCTGTCTGTGCTATATTCTGTATATATATATATGTATGTTATTGCCATCCTAAGTTATCATTTATTATTTCAATAAAATTGATTTTTTTTACCTAAAACTTGTGTCTGAGAGTCATAATAAACCGTGACAATATTGTACCCAAGAGCAAAGTAAGCCCAGTGCTCTAAAAACCCCAAATCCTCCTTCCTATACCTATGCTTGAGCAATGCATTAAGTTCACTGAGCTCCCTCTGCCTACCTACACTGGCGCATGGCACAGGTAGTATTTCAGAGAAGACTATCCTAGAGGTCCTTGCCTTGAGCTTGCACCCTAAGGACCTCCATCTTCCTCCTACTTTGTTATTGGTACCAATATTTTGGATTGTTCTATTGGCTCCTTGTTCTATTGGCTCCTTGTTCCTTGGCTTACGTGTCCTGATTACGGATTCTGCTTATTTTGGATACCCCTTACTCTCCCGGTGATCTCGGTTTGTTTGACTATTCTTCTACTTGGCTCCTTTCTCATCGTCAGGTACGTTCATATCTTGGGCCTTCAGGCCTGGGAGGTATGTTGTACTCACCATTCTATGTCATTTTCCTGGCCTTCGACCCAGGCTACTGTCATTACTTTGTGGTTTCCAGCTTACACCCTATCATTACCTTTGACTTGGGCACCAGCGTCTGTCTTAGTGGCCTCTGGCTGCCTTTGCTTGACAGTGTGTTTCTGCTGCAGGGCAAGTCAATGTGACAGGCACCAGAATACTCTGAGTCAGTTCAGTTAAGTGAGGATAGTTTATTGAAGACAGCAAGTTAAACAAAACGTGAAAACTCAGCAATAGATATACACCATATGAAACAATAATCTTGATCCGAAGTACTGGCACAGGAACTCAGAAACTGAAGATGTCAGGAGGGCAGCAGGCTACTGGAACAGAGGAAAATCCAAGAGAATGGCCAGAACCCATATAGCAAGGATCTTACCCAGCCTCAGGTAAATAAGCACACCAGATGCAACACTGAACCAACGATAGACCCACTATCACGGTGCCCGTGATTGCTTCAGTTCTCTGTCTATCACCTGCAGGGGGCTCCCATTGGCTGTCTGCAGTCAGCCCACCTCTGGTTGTCTTTTTAAACTCAGTCTGGGCACCCTTTAGTTGCCCTTTCGTGGTGTCTCTGACAGCATTCACTTTGCCTGTCTGCTGAAGCTATTGGGCCTGTTCCTGAGTTCCTGAGTTTACCTGTTCCTGTGTTCCTGCCTGCTTGTCAGTTCCAGTCCAGTTCCGGTTGCTGTCGTTCCGGTTGCCAGCCGACTAGCGGTACTTGTCCCAGTTGAGCCTCGGCCTGCTCCTGCTGTTTCCGGTGTTCAGTTCCTGTGGCAATATTTCTCTCCTGTCGCTCCAGCGACATTCTGCTGTTGGTCCCAGCGTGTGGACGCTGGTTTACTCCATTAGCCTTGCGGCTTCCAACACTGTCTGTTGGTCCCAGCGTGCGGACGCTGGTTTATTCCATTAGCCTTACGGCTCACAATACTGTCTGTTGGTCCCAGCGTGCGGACGCTGGTTTACTCCATTAGCCTTGCGGCTCACAATACTGTCAGTTGGTTCCAGCGTGCGGACGCTGGTTTGCTCCATTGGCCTTGCGGCTCATTCTACTGCCTGTTGGTTCCAGCGTGCGGACGCTGGGTTACTCCATTTGCCTTGCGGCTCAAGGTACAGTTGTTGGTCCCAGCGTGCGGACGCTGGTTTACTCCCTGACTTGCAGTCAGGTTTCTAGGTGCTGTCCAGTCCTAGCAGCACTTGTTTCAGATGTGTACTGACACTAGCCTCTCCTTGGGTGAGACAGCTTGACCGTATACTCTATTTACCATCCTGCTGTCATCGTCATCTGACAGTCGCTGGTCTTTGTGTGTCTTCCTCCTTGGGCTGCCCTGCCCGGTATTGGTAAGGCCGGTAGAACCTTTCACGTTGCCACCTTTAGGTTGCCTTACCCGGTATTGGCAGGGCCGGTAGAGCCTATCCTTGGGTATCCATTCTGGGCTGCCCTGCCCGGTATTGGTAAGGCCGGTAGAACCTGTTACGTTGCCACTCCACGGTTGCCTTACCCGGTATTGGCAGGGTCGGTAGAGCCTATTCCTTGTGTATTCCTCAGGCTGCCCTGCCCGGTATTGGTAAGGCTGGTAGAACCAGTACGTTACCATCTTAAGATTGCCTTGCCCGGTATTGGCAGGGCCGGTAGAGCCTACTTATCACTATTCCTTCAGTATCGCTTGGGTTGCCTTGCCGGTATTATTTGCAAGGCCGGTAGAACCTATCTCAATTGTCAATTGCTTATATATATGTGATGTTTGTATATGTATGAAAACCCTATGGGATTGCCTTAACTTTTCAATAAAGTTATGTTTTTACCTAAACCTTACATCTGAGAGTCTTAACAAACCGTGACAGTACGAAAGGGCCATGACCTCAGACAATAAGAGTGACGGTAATACGCAGAATATCCATTGGAGGATGGATATGCATGAGCAACGTTTGGATCAGTTGGCGGTTGTAATCCAGACTATCCTTAAATGCACTGTTCTTGCTGACAAGTCTAGTTCCAGTCCAGTGGTCTCGATAAATCAGCAAACGGAAAATGAAACAAGGCCCTCAGGGGCAGCAGTCAAAGGGTTAACGGCTTCTGCACCCTTGCCACTAAGGTATGACGGTGACCCGCACCTCTGCAGAGGGTTCATCAACCAACTTGAAATATTTATGGAATTGACGGCACATGCTTTCCTGAACGACCGCAGCAAGGTTGGGTTCATGATATCCTTGCTGACGGGCAGAGCACTGGCTTGGGCTAACCCACGGTGGGAAAATGCGAAACCTTGCACTAAGAATTTCTGTGAATTTGTGCAATCCTTTCGGAGAGTATTTGAGCCTCCTGGTAGAACCACCTCTGCTGCTAAACGTTTTATGGAAATACAACAGGGCAGGCGCACGGTGGGCGATTATGCCATCGAATTTCGCACCTTGGCAGCAGAGGTAGGGTTGAATAACGAGGCTCTGTTAGCAGCATTTGCCCAAGGCTTGAGTGACCAAATTAAAGATGAAATTGCAGCAAAAGATTTGCCTACTGACCTAGATGATTACATTGAGTATGTCATTGTAATTGACTCCAGAATACGTGAGAGACTAACCGCCAAAGATCGTAAAGTACGGTCAAAAAATAATGGGTCTAGTAGCATATTTTGCCCTCCCATCCCTCCCTTGGCATCTAAACCTAGTGAACCAGTACGGGAACCAGGTGAACCTATGCAATTAGGTTTTACTAGGCTAACCAAGGAGGAGAGACTGTATCTCAGGAAGCAAGGGCTGTGTTTGTACTGCGGTAAAAATGGGCATTTGCTAAGATCCTGCCCGGTACGTCCGGGAAACGAACACACCTAGGGTACCTTGGGGGACAGGCCCTAGGTGGTGTCCAATCGTCCCCAGTGATTGGCACACTTAAACCCACCATACAGGTGGTACTATCTTGGGCGCAACGTTCAGTGGAGGTTCTGGCCCTGGTTGATTCTGGTGCAGCTGGGTATTTTATGGATAATACCTTTGCTGAATTACATGGGGTACCACGCATTGAAAGAGAAACCCTTCTGGCTATTGAAGCAATTGATGGTAGACCCCTGGAACCCTTTCAAGTTACATTTGAAACCATGCCTTTATCCATGACTATTGGGGCTCTCCATAAAGAAGAGCAGCAGTTTCAACTAATTAACTCTCCTCACCATGCCGTAATATTGGGTTTTCCTTGGTTACAGTTGCATAATCCACAATTTGATTGGCAGAAATGTGAGATATCCGCTTGGTCTCAGTTCTGTATGGATAAGTGCGTCACCCATCCAGTTAAGGTCTTGTGCACCTCCCCTTCATTACCTGACGTATACCAGCACTTTAGCAATGTTTTCAGTAAGGGAGAGGCTGGCACCTTACCCCAGCACAGACCATATTATTGTTGCATCGACCTATTGCCTGGAGCGGTGCCCCCTAGGGGACGCACGTACCCATTGTCTTGTGAGGAGAACCAAGCTATGGAAGAATACATTTCTGATGCCCTTAATAGAGGGATCATAAGGAAATCTACCTTCCCGGCTGGGGCCGGGTTCTTTTCGTTAAGAAAAAAAATGGCGAACCGAGACCATGCATCGACTACCGTGGGTTAAATAAACTGATGGCTAAGAATGCTTATCCGATACCACTCATCACTGAGCTTTTTGACAGACTCAAGGGCTCCTCAATTTTCACCAAATTGGACCTATGTGCAGCATACAATTTGATACGTATCAGAGCTGGTGATGAGTGGAAAACTGCCTTTAACACGAGATCTGGGCATTATGAATATCTAGTCATTCCATTTGGTCTGTGCAATGCACCCGCAGTATTTCAAGAACTGATCAATGACGTTCTTAGAGATATGTTACAGTCATGTGTCGTAGTCTACCTTGATGATATACTTATTCACTCCAAAGACTTGTCACAACACATCAAGGATGTGTCTGAAGTATTGTTGCTCTTACGAAAAAATAAATTATTCTGTAAATTGGAGAAATGTGAGTTCCACAAAACCAGTGTACCGTTCCTGGGGTTTATAATTGGCAAGGACGGCATTGCCATGGACAAGGAGAAGTTGACAGCAGTCTTGCAGTGGCCTAGGCCTAAGAGTCTGAAAGCTATCCAGCGATTTCTGGGTTTCGCCAATTATTATAGGAAGTTTATTAAGAACTTCTCGTCCATTGTTAAACTCCTGTCGGACCTCACTCATAAGGGAGCTAATCCATCTCTCTGGCCAGCGGCCGCAGAGGAGGTCTTTGAAAAACGGAAAGTGGCTTTTGCTAATGCTCCTGTGTTATCCCACCCCAACCCATTACTCCCGTTCATCTTGGAGGTTGACGCCTCAGATATTGGGGTTGGAGCAGTACTTTCCCAACGGCAGGTCAAAGGTGGAACACTCAGACCCTGTGGGTTCTGTTCTAAAAAGCTCACCGGAGCTCAAAGCCATTATGAGATTGGTGACAGAGAATTATTGGCCATTATCCTCGCTCTTAAGGAATGGCGCCACTTGCTCGAAGGCACTAAAAATCACGTTTTAATCCTGACGGATCATAAAAATCTAACTTATCTCTCTGAGGCCAAGAGATTGTCCTCTCGCCAGGCCAGATGGGCATTATTCCTGTCCCGATTCAATTTCATTGTATCATATTTGCCGGGATCTAAGAATGTTAGGGCTGATGCTCTGTCATACAATTTGAGGCAGAAATTGACGGGGAAGAGGCACCAGCACCTATCATTCAACCCGATCGAATATTGACCACCATATGTACTAGTATTACTTCGCCACTAGGGGATGAAATTCTGGCCTCCTAAGCCTCCGCTCCCCAGGAAACCCCGGTGGGCAAATGTTTTGTCGCTGAACCATTACGTACTCGATTACTTGAAACCTACCATTCCTCTAAGGCTGCGGGACACAATGGTAGAGACCAATTGTTCTGGTCCCTCTCTCAGCTATTCTGGTGGCCTTCTATGAGATCAGATTGTCCCGATTTTACTAATGCCTGTGCCCGTGCTAAAACCCCTAGACATCTCCCAGTGGGCTTGCTTCAGCCGGTGCCTAATGGTGAACGCCCCTGGTCTCATGTGTCCATCGATTTTATGGGAGAATTGCCCAGGTCTAGAGGTTATTCCTTCATATTGTTGGTGGTAGACAGGTTTTCTAAAATGGCTCACTTCATGCCTCTCCGTGGCCTTCCCTCGGCTAAAGAATTGGCAATAGTCTTTGCTAAAGAGGTGTTTCGGTTGCATGGAGTACCCAGGGTACTGGTGTCCGACAGGGGGAGCCAGTTTGTGTCCAGGTTCTGGAGGGCATTTTGCGAACAGATGGGCATACAGTTATCTTTCTCCTCTGCATATCATCCCCAGACTAATGGGGCCGCTGAACGTGCCAATCAAGGTTTGGAACAGTTTCTGCGCTGTTTCGTGACTGACCATCATGACAATTGGGCCGACTTGTTGCCTTGGGCGGAGTTTGCCAGGAACTGTGCGGTCAACTCTTCTTCCGGGAGCTCTCCGTTTTTGATCAATTATGGCTTCCAACCCTGTTTGCTCCCGGATTCCTTTCAGACGCAACAGATTCCAGCTCTGGATGAGCATATCGAGCAACTCCGTTCCACATGGGCACAAGTTCAGAGGGCACTGGGCCAGTCATTTCAGTGCCATCAGTGCTATGCTAATCACAGAAGGCTTCCAGCGGTTTCCTTCCAAGTTGGGGATAGAGTATGGCTTTCTTCCAAGAACCTTAAGCTTCAAGTCCCATCTAATAAGTTGGCACCTCGGTTTATTGGCCCTTACAGAATCCTTCACAAAATTAATCCTGTTTCCTATGCCTTGGACATACCTGCATCCATGCGCATTCATAATGTTTTCCATGTGTCTCTCCTTAAGCCTCTTGTATGCAACCGTTACACTACTACACCCGTGGTGCCAGGGCCAGTTGAGGTCGAGGGTCAGGAGGAATACGAGGTGCAGAGTATCATTGACTCCCGGAGGCTTCGAGGAAAGGTACAGTACTTAGTGCATTGGAAAGGTTATGGTCCTGAGGATCGATCCTGGGTGGATAGTAAGGACCTTCATGCACCCAGGCTACTGCAGATTTTTCACGCCAAGTACCCTCAGAAACCCAGACCCTATTCTAGGAGAGGGGGTCTTTGAAAGGGGGGTACTATCACGGTACCCGTGATTGCTGCAGTTCTCTGTCTATCACCTGCAGGGGGCTCTCACTGGCTGTCTGCAGTCAGCCCGCCTCTGGTTGTCTTTTTAAACTCAGTCTGGGCACCCTTTAGTACCCTTTCGTGTTGTCTCTGACAGCATTAAATTTGCCTGTCTGCTGAAGCTATTGGGCCTGTTCCTGAGTTTACCTGTTCCTGCCTGCTTGTCAGTTCCAGTCCGGTTCCGGTTGCTGTCGTTCCGGTTGCCAGCCGACTAGCGGTACTTGTCCCGGTTGAGCCTCGGCCTGCTCCTGCTGTTTCCGGTGTTCAATGGTTTAGTCCATTAGCCTTGCGGCTTACAACACTGTCTGTTGGTCCCAGCGTGCAGATGCTGGTTTACTCCATTAGCCTTACGGCTCACAATACTGTTTGTTGGTCCCAGCGTGTCGACGCTGGTTTACTCCATTAGCCTTGCGGCTCACAATACTGTCAGTTGGTTCCAGCATGCGGACGCTGGTTTGCTCCATTGGCCTTGCGGCTCATTCTACTGCCTGTTGGTTCCAGCATGCGGACGCTGGGTTACTCCATTTGCCTTGCGGCTCAAGGTACAGTTGTTGGTCCCAGCGTGCGGACGCTGGTTTACTCCCTGACTTGCAGTCAGGTTTCTAGGTGCTTTCCGGTCCTAGCAGCACTTGTTTCAGATATGTACTGACACTAGCCTCTCCTTGGGTGAGACAGCTTGACCGAATACTCTATTTACCATCCTACTGTCATCGTCATCTGACAGTCGCTGGTCTTTGTGTGTCTTCCTCCTTGGGCTGCCCTGCCCGGTATTGGTAAGGCCGGTAGAACCTTTCACGTTGCCACCTTTAGGTTGCCTTACCCAGTATTGGCAGGGCCGGTAGAGCCTATCCTTGGGTATCCATTCTGGGCTGCCCTGCCCGGTATTGGTAAGGCCGGTAGAACCTGTTACGTTGCCACTCCACGGTTGCCTTACCCGGTATTGGCAGGGTCGGTAGAGCCTATTCCTTGTGTATTCCTCAGGCTGCCCTGCCCGGTATTGGTAAGGCCGGTAGAACCAGTACGTTACCATCTTACGGTTGCCTTACCCGGTATTGGCAGGGCCGGTAGAGCCTACTTATCACTATTCCTTCAGTATCGCTTGGGTTGCCTTGCCGGTATTATTTGCAATTGTCAATTGCTTATATATATGTGATGTTTGTATATGTATGAAAACCCTATGGGATTGCCTTAACTTTTCAATAAAGTTATGTTTTTACCTAAACCTTACGTCTGAGAGTCTTAACAAACAGTGATACCCACAAGGCCTGAAGACTTGCTATATGGAATTTAGAGCAGCACCACAGTCGTCAATAGCGGACTCAAGCTCCAGCAGCAATGCCACTCCTTATACTGAATGCACGCCCACAGTTCAGCAGGCCTTATTGGCAAATGTCAAGCAACACACACTCAAGCTCTCAATTATGTCGCGAGTAGGAAAGCGGCTAGCGGAATGTGACACTGAGCAGCTTGGTAAATGGAATGAATATGCCCATAGGTAAGGCCAGGATAGCCAGTGACCGGGACAGGAGTAAAGGCAAAGGCAGAGCCGCATATATAGGTGCGCAGCAAATCAGAGCAAGATCGTAGCGGACATGCAAGTCAGGCCGGGTCATCAACAGGGAAGGCACAAGCCAAACCTTGGTAATGCTTAGAACGGAATCACAGCCAATACCGAGTCATACACTGAGGAGGGATCGCAACCAGTACTTTGATAGTAAATCGGAATCGCAACAAAACCGGATCATACACAATTGGGTTCGCATCCAAAAAACCTGGGTCATACACAATCGGGTTTGCAGCCAAGATCGGGTTATACACGGAATGCTTAGCAGAAGTAATACAGCCGGGTAGCAGGTACTGAGCAAGCTCAGACTACACCAACGCAAAGGCGACTTGGAACCCAGTGAGCCAGGCTTAAAAAGTCTACACAGCCGGAAGCAGCAGGGCGGGGTTAACTTTCAGAAGTCGATATAGAGAACGAAGCAGAAACGAGGTAAGTATATCTTTCAAAAGCCCCATGCCATGCTGCTCCAGTACTACAGCCCCTCACGCAGATATGGACACCACAGGAACACCATGACAACACGGCCAGGAACCCAGCAGAAAGCTCGCAATGGTCGAACACCCACAGCAAACAGGAACTGGGTAATTCGCCATCAAGAACACTCCGCTGGAAATTAGATATCATGACAGTACCTCCCCATCAAAGACCCCTCCTCCTCGGAGTCTCCTTGGGCTTGTCAGGAAATTTGTTATGGAATCTACGCACCAAAGTGGAAGCATGAACATTCTCTGCCGGAACCCAGGAACGCCCCTCAGGCCCGTAGCCTTTCCAGTGAACCAGGTAATGGAGCCGCCCACGGACAATTCGAGAATCCAGAATATTTTGGACCTCATATTCCTCGTGATCTGCAACTCTCACAGGAGCGGGATGGGAAGGGAAGGAAGTGTTTCGGTTGCAGACCAAGGGTTTCAGCAGAGATACATGAAAGACGTTGTGAATGCGCATATGAGCAGGAAGTTCTAATGCATATGCCACCGGAATAATTTTGTGTAATACTCTGAATGGACCAATGAATCTTGGGCGAAATTTGTCACATGGCACCTGAAGATGGAGATTGTGTGTTGTAACGGACCCCTAGGCCGTTACATGGAGGCCTTGTCTGTGTAATGTATGCAAAGTTTTAGCATAGGGTTTGCAGGGGACAGGTAGGCTGCCTAGGGATTGGTCCCTCCTGTCCAGGCATCTGGTGACTCACCTGACCAGGATTGGTCTGTGTATTTTGTCACTCTGAATTCTATTGGTCAAGATTCAGAGTGGCAAGATTAAATTATGTAGAATGCCCTTCTTTGTGTACAACCCCATTGTGCCTTTTGTTCTACTGTTTATGTTTCATTGTTTAGATGTGTATTGCAGCCAGACACTATTGATTCCCCTCAGTATGTCTTTGTACTAACCCCATTGTGTATTGTCTGAACAACTGTATAAAAGAGCTGATTTTTGACTGAATAAAGGAGAAGTCGTTTGGACTTGAACCTGTATCCTGTCCTTATTCTGAATGGTTTAAAGGGACCCCTCTGTCCCCCATTCAGGCAGCTGATGTTCCAGGGTTCCAGTGGGCCGATTTCCTGTGTTCCAGTCTTGTTTCCAGTGACTATTTCCAGCCTATTATCCAGCTGCAAAGTGCAAGCCAGCTTTCCAGCCTACAGCCTAACAGGAGGGATTCCAGCTCTTTGTAGTGGATTTGCCAGGCTACCCACTTGTAGCCAACCCCAGGAGAGAGAAACCCAGCACGACGGCCCTGGACAGCGCGGCGTCCTAGGGGTTCCGTTACACTGGTGGGCAGCGGTGGGATCTCTCTCTCACTACACTGAGGAGATTCAAACCACCCACTGGGATCGGCGATGGCGGAGCAGTACAGACACAGATCTTTGGCAGAACTGCAGGCTTTGGTGGAGGAACGGGGGAGAGAAACCAGAGGACTTAAACGAATGGATCTCTTGGCCGTACTGCAGGAGATGGACGAAGAAGCTGAGGAGCAAGCAAGAAATACTGCGCTACCCAGAGAGTCCAGCCCAACTCCCCGGGACCGGAGTCCTGACCCGCAACTGGAGGACTTACGACTGGCAGCTGCTCACCCGGTGGACAGGAAAATCCGCCAGAGGATGCGGCATTTGGGACCTAATCCTGCCTGGGCAGATGTACAGCAACTCATGAAGGACGCCCAGACAGAGTACTTGGCTGAACTACGGGCCCAAACCCCTGGCTCCTTCAGCCCAACTCCCACTGTACGCTCGGATCAGGAGGACACTAGACCTCGAGTTTCCCATCATATGTTTCAACCATTTGATGAGAAAACGGGAGATATTGATGGATATTTGCAGGGGTTTGAGAAACAGTGCCACCTGCATCGCATCGACTCCAGGGATTGGGTCAATTATCTGGTGGGCAAACTGACTGGCAAGGCAGCAGAGGCATACCGGGCTGTGCCTGTTGAACACATAGCCGATTATTCGGAGGTAAAGAAGCGATTGCTGGCAAGGTACGCCATTACGCCGGAAACTTACCGCCGGGCCTTCAGAGACATGCAGCGGAAGAAGGGCAGTACCAATGTGGAAGTAGCCTACGACTTGGAGAGGGCCTTCAGGCAGTGGATGCAGGGATCAGGGGTTACTACCATGGAGGAAGCGTACCAGCTGTTAATGTTGGAACAATTTTACACACAGCTTTCTGCCCCAGTGCAGGCATGGGTTAAAGACCAGGACCCCACCACGGTGACCCAAGCGGCAAAGTTAGCTGATCGATATGAGGACACTCGAGGGGTGGAATATCTGGGGCCAAAAGGACCTACCCTCAATCCTCTTGCCCCTTCATACAAGGCTAAGACAGCTCCTGAAACTAACCGGCCAGGGGCTCCTGTCCAACCCCGGTCCCCGTCCCGGCCGGCACAGCGGCCTGGACCAGAGTGTTTTGGATGTCGACAATTTGGACATATCAAAAGAAACTGTCCCCAAAAAGAGAAAAATTCCGTGCCTCGGCCTGGTATATCTCGGGGCGGTGGATACGGATCTATGCCCAGTCAGGGGTACCGGCAAGTGCACTGTGTACACGAGGACTCTTATGCCCCGGAAGGCCCCCCACTTGACCCCGAAGATCAGGGGTGGCCTGGCCCTAGGGAAATATGCCTGCATCCCGAGGATAGAGGAGCAGGAACCTTTTGCCATGAGATTGCAATGGTGAAAGACAATAGGAAACAGCACGTCCAACCCGTACAACTAAATGGTCGGCCCGTGAAGGGACTCAGGGATTCGGGGGCTACCCTTACCTTGGTGCAGCCCCGCTGTTTGGACCCGGGTCACCGGCTTCAACGGACTGTGGAAGTACGAGTGGCCGGAGGAAAACTGTACCAGCTGCCCATGGCTCAAGTTCACCTGGACTGGGGCTCTGGCCAAGGATACCGAGAAGTGGGAGTAATGCCTGGACTCCCTGCTGATGTGCTGCTGGGCAACGATTTGGGCGATTTGCAAAGCCACTTTGGTCAACCCTCGGAACCGCAGGATTGTCAAGCAGTCACCCGGAGTCAGAACCGGAATCCCGGGGTAAGCCAGACTAACTTCCCGGCCGACCCTGAACTACCCGGGGCCGAGCTTAGGTGGTCCCCACCTGCAGAGTTTAGGGCCACATTACTTACTGACCCTACCCTAGCCAGCTACCGACAGAGAGCCCAGACGGGGGAGGTAGGCTCTGGGGGGGAGACGTTCCAATGGACAGACGGGTTATTGTACCGACACACGGTTAGCCCAGTTCATGGGGTGACTAAGACCCAGCTACTGGTACCCACGCAACATAGGGCTGACTTACTAGCACTGGCACATGAGATTCCCCTAGCCGGACATTTAGGGGTCCGGAAAACAGAATACCGCCTCAGCAGGGCCTTTTTCTGGCCCCGCATGTCCAGGAATGTGAGAACCTTCTGCCGGACATGTGACACGTGTCAGAGGGTAGGAAAACGGGGAGACAGACCCAGAGCCCCCCTTCAGACCTTACCTATCATCGGGGAACCCTTCCAGCGGGTGGCGGTGGATATCGTGGGCCCTTTGGCTAGGGCCAGCGCATCCGGGAAAAAATTCATAGTCACACTGGTGGACTTTGCCACCAGATACCCGGAGGCGGTTGCCCTATCCAAAATCACGGCAGAAAATGTAGCCGATGCCCTCATACCCATCTTCACCCGGGTAGGATTTCCCCGAGAGATCCTGACTGATCAGGGGACACAGTTCACCTCAGACCTCCTCCAGCAGCTTTGGAAAACCTGTGGGGTGAAAGCTATCCACACGACGGCTTATCACCCCCAGACAAATGGGCTCTGTGAAAGGTTCAATGGGACCTTGAAGCAGATGCTCCGAGCGTTCACTGACACTTACAGGGACTGGGAAAAGTATTTACCTCACTTGCTCTTCGCCTATCGGGAGGTGCCACAGGAGTCCACGGGCTTTTCTCCCTTTGAGCTGTTATATGGGAGAAGAGTCAGGGGACCCCTGAATATCCTCCGGGAGTACTGGGAGGGAAAATGCCCCACGAAAGAAACCCCGGCAGTCACTTATGTGATAGAGTTAAGAGAAAGGCTGCAATCCCTTATGGAGGCAGCTAGGCAGAATCTCCAGAAAGCGCAGGATCACCAAAAAGAATATTATGACCGGACGGCCCAAGTCAGGGAATTCAGCGCAGGGCAGAAGGTGTTAGCTCTGCGACCCATTCGGCAGAACAAGTTACAAACTGCCTGGGAAGGCCCCTACCAAATTGTGGATAGGCAGGGGGAAACCACGTACATTATCAGTCAGGGACCCCATCAGCGGGATCGCAGAATTTGTCATGTGAACGCTCTAAAGATCTATCAGGACAGGGCAGACGCCGTCCTTGCTATTTGCACCCCAGTCCCTCAGGAGGAGGAAGATCGGGAAATTCCCGACTTCCTAGCCACGGCCCAAGACCCAGCTCCCAAGGACCTGACCCTAGGGGAACAGCTTGCCCCTACCCAGCGGGATCAGATTAGGGAAGTCATCAGCCACTGGTCCACCATATTCTCGACTAAACCAGGACTGACTCACCTCACCCAACACGTAGTTGACACTCCAGGCCAACAACCCCTACGACAGCCCCCATACCGGGTCCCGGAAGCGGTAAAAAATCACATCAGGACGGAAATACAGGAGATGCAGGAGATGGGCGTCATAGAGGGGTCCAGCAGCCCATGGGCCTCACCGGTAGTCCTGGTGCCCAAAAAAGATGGAACCACGCGGTTCTGTGTGGACTACCGGCGGCTCAATGATAAAACCACCACAGATGCCTACCCTATGCCAAGGGTGGATGACTTGCTGGACCGATTATCTGGGGCCAGATTTGTGACCACCTTAGATCTCAGCCGGGGATATTGGCAAATCCCTCTAGCTCCGGAAGCCAGGGCCAAGTCGGCATTCATCACCCCTTTCGGCCTGTACCAATTCACGGTCATGCCGTTTGGGATGAAGAATGCCCCAGCCACCTTCCAAAGGCTAGTGGATCAGTTGCTCGAGGGAGCGCAGGAGTTCGCCTGCGCTTACCTCGACGATATTGCCATTTACAGCCACTCCTGGGAGGAGCACCTATTACATGTGGAGGCCATTTTAGGGAGAATTCACAGGGCAGGGCTGACCCTTCGCCCCGACAAATGCCAAGTGGGAATGGGTGAGGTGCAGTATCTAGGACACCGAGTAGGGAGCGGAGTGCAGCGTCCCGAACCAGCCAAGGTGGAGGCCATTGTCCAGTGGCCCCGGCCTACAACCAAAAAACAAGTCATGGCTTTCCTGGGTACTGCGGGGTACTACCGCAAATTCGTACCCAGATACAGTGACATTGCGAAGCCGCTGACTGACCTCACTAGCAAGAAATTGCCCCGAGTAGTCAACTGGACCCCAGACTGTGAAACAGCCTTTGTAGCCTTGAAATCAGCGTTAGGGGAAGCTCCAGTATTAGCAGCACCGGATTTTAACCTGCCTTTTCTACTACACACAGATGCCTCCAACGTGGGCCTGGGAGCGGTACTAAGCCAGGTGAACGTCAAGGGGGAAGAGCATCCGGTAGCCTATCAAAGTCGTAAGCTCTTGGAGCGAGAAGTAGGCTATGCCGCAGTAGAGAAAGAATGTTTGGCCTTGGTCTGGGCCATCAAGAGGTTCCAAGCCTACCTCTATGGGCGAGAATTTACGGTGCTCACCGACCACAACCCCTTGGTCTGGCTTAATCGAGTATCGGGGGACAACGGGAGGCTGCTACGGTGGAGCTTGGCCTTACAGCCGTACAATTTCACCGTCCAGTACCGGTCTGGCAGAGACAATCGCAATGCAGATGGACTATCTCGTCAGGACGATGTTTGATTTTCCTGTTGCCCAGCCTGGACAAGGGTACTATTTGTTGTTGCACAGCCCCGGACAAGGGGGCTACTTGTTGTTACTAGCCCAGAACAAGAGGCTGTCCAAGCCTTTGGCCCCGGACTGCCAAGGCTTGGGGCTGGAAGGGGGGGGTGATGTAACGGACCCCTAGGCCGTTACATGGAGGCCTTGTCTGTGTAATGTATGCAAAGTTTTAGCATAGGGTTTGCAGGGGACAGGTAGGCTGCCTAGGGATTGGTCCCTCCTGTCCAGGCATCTGGTGACTCACCTGACCAGGATTGGTCTGTGTATTTTGTCACTCTGAATTCTATTGGTCAAGATTCAGAGTGGCAAGATTAAATTATGTAGAATGCCCTTCTTTGTGTACAACCCCATTGTGCCTTTTGTTCTACTGTTTATGTTTCATTGTTTAGATGTGTATTGCAGCCAGACACTATTGATTCCCCTCAGTATGTCTTTGTACTAACCCCATTGTGTATTGTCTGAACAACTGTATAAAAGAGCTGATTTTTGACTGAATAAAGGAGAAGTCGTTTGGACTTGAACCTGTATCCTGTCCTTATTCTGAATGGTTTAAAGGGACCCCTCTGTCCCCCATTCAGGCAGCTGATGTTCCAGGGTTCCAGTGGGCCGATTTCCTGTGTTCCAGTCTTGTTTCCAGTGACTATTTCCAGCCTATTATCCAGCTGCAAAGTGCAAGCCAGCTTTCCAGCCTACAGCCTAACAGGAGGGATTCCAGCTCTTTGTAGTGGATTTGCCAGGCTACCCACTTGTAGCCAACCCCAGGAGAGAGAAACCCAGCACGACGGCCCTGGACAGCGCGGCGTCCTAGGGGTTCCGTTACATGTGTGGACAACCAAACTCGGTCTCCAACCTGAAAAGTAGGAGCTGGAAGCCACCTTTTATCTGCTTGTCTTTTTTGTCTTTGAACTGACACCTGTAGAGTATGCTGAACACGTCTCCAAGAGTCTGGAAGAGACCTTAGATGCTCATCCAGAGCTGGAATAGTCTGAGTCTGAAAGGATTCTGGAAGAACTGAAGGTTGGAAACCGTAATTAATCAGAAACGGGGAGGACCTCCTGGAAGAGTTAACTGCAGAATTTCTGGCAAATTCTGCCCATGATAAAAGCTGAGCCCAATTGTCATGATGATTGGAAATATAACAACAGAGAAACTGTTCCAATGCTTGATTAGCCCTTTCAGCTGCCCCATTAGACTGTGGGTGATAGGCAGAAGAAAATGCGAATTGAATGCCCAACTGATCGCAAAAACATCTCCAAAATCTTGATACAAATTGGCTACCTCTGTCAGATACAATAACCTTGGGAATACCATGTAGCCGAAATACCTCTCTGGCAAAGATCACCACCAGTTCTTGAGCAGAAGGGAGGCCCTTTAAAGGTACAAAGTGAGCCATCTTAGAAAACTTGTCTACGATCATAAAAATAACCGTATAGCCCATGGATCGAGGGAGCTCAACCATAAAATCAATGGACAAATGAGACCAGGGATGCTCCCCATTTTCCACAGGTCGTAGTAGGCCCACCGGCAAATGATGATGAGATTTATTTTGCGCACACGTAGTGCACGCTGCCGTAAAAGCAATGCAGTCTGTCCTGAGACTAGGCCACCAGAAGACTTGGGAAATGGACCAAATCAATTGGTCCCGACCTATGTGTCTGGCGATCTTGGAGGCATGGTATGTTTCAAATAATATGATGCGCAAATGTGCTGGAGCAAAACATCGACCTTCAGGTTTTTCAATGGGAACCGAGGTATGCGCAGACAAGATCTCCTCCCCCAAAGGGGATGTGATACAAGTACGTATAGTAGCCAGAATGCAGTCAGCCGGAATAATAGGTGACGGAGGAACCTCTTCCTTGGCTGTGGAACAAAATTGGCGTGACAACGCATCTGCTTTAATCTTCTTTGATCCGGGGTGATAAGAGACCACAAAATTAAAGCGTGAGAGGAACAGCGCCCATCTGGCCTGTCTAGGCGACAACCGTTTGGCTTCAGAGAGATAGATCAAATTTTTATGGTCAGTCAAAATAGGAATTGGGGACAGGGTTCCCTCCAGTAGATGCCTCCATTCCTTTAGGGCAAGGATTATGGCCAATAATTCTCTATCACCAATCTGATATAGTGATTCAGCTTTGGATAATTTTTTTGAAAAATAACCGCAGGGGCGGAGAACTGCCCCTAGGGCCGAACGTTGGGACAAAACGGCTCCAATACCAATCTCAGATGCGTCTACCTCCAACGTGAAAGGTAAGGAAGAGTCAGGATGTACCAAAATGGGTGCGGCAGCAAAGGCAGCCTTCAAATCTTCAAAGGCCTTAATAGCTTCTGGAGACCAAATGTTATTATTTGCCCCCTTACAAGTCATTTGGGTAAGAGGTCTGACAATTGAGGAAAAATTCTGAATGAATTTCCTATAATAATGGGCGAAGCCCAGAAATCTCTGAATTGCCTTAAGATCCGTCGGACTTGGCCAATTCAGAACTGCGGATAATTTTGTAGGGTCCATAGCGAATCCAGTAGCGGAAATAATATAGCCCAAAAAAGTGACCTGAGTTTTATGGAATTCACACTTCTCCAGTTTACAAAATAGTTTGTTCTCGCGTAAGAGACTTAGGACTTTAGAAACATCAGCTTGATGGGTCTCAAGCGTAGGAGAATTAATCAAAATATCATCAAAGTAGACAATTACACAACTTTGAAGATGTTCTCTCAACACATCATTAATAAATTGTTGGAAGACAGCTGGGGCATTGCTCAAACTAAACGGCATTACTAAATATTTGTAATGACCACTGCGGGTATTAAAGGTTGTCTTCCATTCATGCCCTTCTTTGATTCGAATCAGATTATAGGCAGCCCTTAAGTCGAGTTTTGTGAATATCTTAGAACCTTTAACTCGATCAAATAATTCTGTGATTAATGACATAGGGTACGCATTTTTCACCAGAATCTTGTTTAATCCACGGAAATCAATACATGGACGTAACTCTCTGTCCTTTTTCTTTACAAAAAAACATCCAGCACCAGCAGGAGAAGTGGATTTTCGAATTATACCCTTAACAAGGGCTTCCGAGACATATTCTTCCATGGCTTTGTTTTCTTCCACTGATAATGGATAGACTCGCCCCTTGGGTGGTGAACAGCCAGGGAGAAGTTCCAAAGAGCAATCATAGGGCCTATGAGGAGGCAAAGCCACTGCTTGACTCTCACTGAACACATCAATGAACGAAGCATACTCTTGCGGAAGGCCAGAAATGGAAGCCGATGTGGCTCTCACGGGACAGGTTAAACAAGACTTTGTGCAGAGTGGAGACCAAGACAAAACTTTGCAAGAATACCAATCCATCTTAGGGTTGTGTTTCTGTACCCATGGGAACCCGAGAACAATGGCATGATGTGGAGATTTAATAATCTGAATCTTTAGTGTCACCGTATGCAGGTCTTCCACCCTTAGGGTTAACAAAGCAGACTTGTGAGTAATGTGGGACAGTTGTAAAGGCCTGCCATCGATTGCCTCAACCGCCAACCAACAGAGATTCGAGAGGTACCAATGGTATATCTTTGCTGGCTGCAAATTCTGCATCCATAAAACAGCCAGCAACACCAGTGTCCAAAAATGCTAGGACAGATACGGACTTGTTTGCCCAGTAAATACAAGCCTCTAATACAGGTTTGTCCAAAACGTTGTCTTGAGGCAATGAAACTTTACCAATAACTGGTCCTCTACCAGTTCTGAAGTTTGAGCGTCTTTCAGGACGCACGGGACAAGATCACAACATGTGTCCAGACTTGCCACAATAAAGACAGAGTCCCTCCCTCCTTCTAAAGGCCCTCTCCTCCTTCCACAGACGTGTAGCTCCCACCACCCTACGGTCATCAAGGTCAGACACCAATTCAGGAGGCATGGGAGGCGAGGGAGGATAGGGAGGGTTGGAGATGTGTGGAGAATCTTCCTCTAGCTGTCTACGGCCCTGTTCTCCAAAATCCGGTCTCCCTTTGACCAAGGCATCAACTTGCATAGGCTCGGCTTCATCTGAAATGAATCTAGGAGGTCTGGGAGGAGAGGGAGGATAGGATGGGTTAGCATAACAGGACGATCACTTGCCAGAGAATTTCTGTAAATATTCTTTAAAAGAAGGTCTCTCCCTTATTCTGGTATCCATCAAGATACAGAACTCAATCAGCCGGTCTAACTCATTGGGAAGGTCACGTGCAGCGATCTCATCTTTCATAGTGTCGCAAAGGCCCTGAAAGAACAAAGCTATTAAGGCTTCATCGTTCCAGTCAACCTCAGCCATCTGAGGCAGAAATTCAATGGCGTAATCCGCCACCGTGCGCTGCCCTTGTCTAAGAGTCATCAAATGCTTAGATGCCAAAACCACGAGGCCCGGCCTATCGAATACTTGTTTAAAGGAGCAAACAAACTCCACAAAATTGTGAACAATGGGTTTGTTGGTCTCCCATAACGGATTGGCCCACGCCAAGGCTCTCCCGGTCAGGAGGGAGATAAGAAAGCCCACCTTACTGCGTTCATTAGGAAATACATAGAATACCAGTTCAAAATAAATGCCTAATTGGTTTAGGAAGCCCCGGCAACCATCTGGGTCTCCCCCGTACCTTTGAGGAAGCTGGGCCGACCCAGTCAATCTTTTGACTGTGCTAGTCTCAATCAGAGTGGTAGGTACTGGTGCCCTGGTAGGTTCAGAAGGGGCCACCAGTTGAGTACAAATCTGTTCAAGATTGGCAGTACGTTGTGACACCGTTTGCATGGCTAAAGACAGTTGGTCCAATCGTTGACTCAACATCTCCATCCTGTCTAGGATGCTTTGAAATACTACCCCACCTTCACCGTCCGAACTCATGGCCCTTGCGTACTGTAACAGGCACCAGAATACTCTGAGTCGGTTCAGTTAAGTGAGGATAGTTTATTGAAGATAGCAAGTTAAACAAAATGTGAAAACTCAGCAATAGATATACACCATATGAAACAATAATCTTGATCCAAAGTACTGGCACAGGAACTCAGGAACTGAAGACGTCAGGAGGGCAGCAGGCTACTGGAACAGAGGAAAATCCAAGAGAATGGCCAGAACCCATATAGCAAGGATCTTACTATGGAAAAGACCACAGGTAAGGTATGGAAGGTAGAAGTAGAAGAAGTCAGAGATGCTCAACTAGACTCATGAGCTTGCAAGGGTATGCAAAAGCTCACTGGGACTGTGTCCTCGCGTCCAGGGTGCAATCTCTTTTAGCTCACAAATGCCATACACAGAGAAGAAATATTCTGAAGCACATCATACTGGTCCTGCCAAAATGACAGTCCAGCCACGAAATGCCAGACAATTCCTCTCTGAACAAGGGAAGCAGCTAACCCCAGACGTACGTTTCGGCCTTCTTGGGCCTCGTCAGTGAGGTGCAGCTGATCCCTCTAGGCACTTGTGAGCAAGGGGTCCACGTCTGGATTCCCCCATTACCCTTAGGGTGACTAACCCCAAGAGCAATTTGCATAGAAGTAGAAGAAGTCAGAGATGCTCAACTAGACTCATGAGCTTGCAAGGGTATGCAAAAGCTCACTGGGACTGTGTCCTCGCGTCCAGGGTGCAATCTCTTTTAGCTCACAAATGCCATACACAGAGAAGAAATATTCTGAAGCACATCATACTGGTCCTGCCAAAATGACAGTCCAGCCACGAAATGCCAGACAATTCCTCTCTGAACAAGGGAAGCAGCTAACCCCAGACGTACGTTTCGGCCTTCTTGGGCCTCGTCGGTGAGGTGCAGCTGATCCCTCTAGGCACTTGTGAGCAAGGGGTCCACGTCTGGATTCCCCCATTACCCTTAGGGTGACTAACCCCAAGAGCAATTTGCATAGAAGTAGAAGAAGTCAGAGATGCTCAACTAGACTCATGAGCTTGCAAGGGTATGCAAAAGCTCACTGGGACTGTGTCCTCGCGTCCAGGGTGCAATCTCTTTTAGCTCACAAATGCCATACACAGAGAAGAAATATTCTGAAGCACATCATACTGGTCCTGCCAAAATGACAGTCCAGCCACGAAATGCCAGACAATTCCTCTCTGAACAAGGGAAGCAGCTAACCCCAGACGTACGTTTCGGCCTTCTTGGGCCTCGTCGGTGAGGTGCAGCTGATCCCTCTAGGCACTTGTGAGCAAGGGGTCCACGTCTGGATTCCCCCATTACCCTTAGGGTGACTAACCCCAAGAGCAATTTGCATAGAAGTAGAAGAAGTCAGAGATGCTCAACTAGACTCATGAGCTTGCAAGGGTATGCAAAAGCTCACTGGGACTGTGTCCTCGCGTCCAGGGTGCAATCTCTTTTAGCTCACAAATGCCATACACAGAGAAGAAATATTCTGAAGCACATCATACTGGTCCTGCCAAAATGACAGTCCAGCCACGAAATGCCAGACAATTCCTCTCTGAACAAGGGAAGCAGCTAACCCCAGACGTACGTTTCGGCCTTCTTGGGCCTCGTCGGTGAGGTGCAGCTGATCCCTCTAGGCACTTGTGAGCAAGGGGTCCACGTCTGGATTCCCCCATTACCCTTAGGGTGACTAACCCCAAGAGCAATTTGCATAGAAGTAGAAGAAGTCAGAGATGCTCAACTAGACTCATGAGCTTGCAAGGGTATGCAAAAGCTCACTGGGACTGTGTCCTCGCGTCCAGGGTGCAATCTCTTTTAGCTCACAAATGCCATACACAGAGAAGAAATATTCTGAAGCACATAATACTGATCCTGCCAAAATGACAGTCCAGCCACGAAATGCCAGACAATTCCTCTCTGAACAAGGGAAGCAGCTAACCCCAGACGTACGTTTCGGCCTTCTTGGGCCTCGTCGGTGAGGTGCAGCTGATCCCTCTAGGCACTTGTGAGCAAGGGGTCCACGTCTGGATTCCCCCATTACCCTTAGGGTGACTAACCCCAAGAGCAATTTGCATAGAAGTAGAAGAAGTCAGAGATGCTCAACTAGACTCATGAGCTTGCAAGGGTATGCAAAAGCTCACTGGGACTGTGTCCTCGCGTCCAGGGTGCAATCTCTTTTAGCTCACAAATGCCATACACAGAGAAGAAATATTCTGAAGCACATCATACTGGTCCTGCCAAAATGACAGTCCAGCCACGAAATGCCAGACAATTCCTCTCTGAACAAGGGAAGCAGCTAACCCCAGACGTACGTTTCGGCCTTCTTGGGCCTCGTCGGTGAGGTGCAGCTGATCCCTCTAGGCACTTGTGAGCAAGGGGTCCACGTCTGGATTCCCCCATTACCCTTAGGGTGACTAACCCCAAGAGCAATTTGCATAGAAGTAGAAGAAGTCAGAGATGCTCAACTAGACTCATGAGCTTGCAAGGGTATGCAAAAGCTCACTGGGACTGTGTCCTCGCGTCCAGGGTGCAATCTCTTTTAGCTCACAAATGCCATACACAGAGAAGAAATATTCTGAAGCACATCATACTGGTCCTGCCAAAATGACAGTCCAGCCACGAAATGCCAGACAATTCCTCTCTGAACAAGGGAAGCAGCTAACCCCAGACGTACGTTTCGGCCTTCTTGGGCCTCGTCGGTGAGGTGCAGCTGATCCCTGTAGGCACTTGTGAGCAAGGGGTCCACGTCTGGATTCCCCCATTACCCTTAGGGTGACTAACCCCAAGAGCAATTTGCATAGAAGTAGAAGAATTCAGAGATGCTCAACTAGACTCATGAGCTTGCAAGGGTATGCAAAAGCTCACTGGGACTGTGTCCTCGCGTCCAGGGTGCAATCTCTTTTAGCTCACAAATGCCATACACAGAGAAGAAATATTCTGAAGCACATCATACTGGTCCTGCCAAAATGACAGTCCAGCCACGAAATGCCAGACAATTCCTCTCTGAACAAGGGAAGCAGCTAACCCCAGACGTACGTTTCGGCCTTCTTGGGCCTCGTCGGTGAGGTGCAGCTGATCCCTCTAGGCACTTGTGAGCAAGGGGTCCACGTCTGGATTCCCCCATTACCCTTAGGGTGACTAACCCCAAGAGCAATTTGCATAGAAGTAGAAGAAGTCAGAGATGCTCAACTAGACTCATGAGCTTGCAAGGGTATGCAAAAGCTCACTGGGACTGTGTCCTCACGTCCAGGGTGCAATCTCTTTTAGCTCACAAATGCCATACACAGAGAAGAAATATTCTGAAGCACATCATACTGGTCCTGCCAAAATGACAGTCCAGCCACGAAATGCCAGACAATTCCTCTCTGAACAAGGGAAGCAGCTAACCCCAGACGTACGTTTCGGCCTTCTTGGGCCTCGTCGGTGAGGTGCAGCTGATCCCTCTAGGCACTTGTGAGCAAGGGGTCCACGTCTGGATTCCCCCATTACCCTTAGGGTGACTAACCCCAAGAGCAATTTGCATAGAAGTAGAAGAAGTCAGAGATGCTCAACTAGACTCATGAGCTTGCAAGGGTATGCAAAAGCTCACTGGGACTGTGTCCTCGCGTCCAGGGTGCAATCTCTTTTAGCTCACAAATGCCATACACAGAGAAGAAATACTCTGAAGCACATCATACTGGTCCTGCCAAAATGACAGTCCAGCCACGAAATGCCAGACAATTCCTCTCTGAACAAGGGAAGCAGCTAACCCCAGACGTACGTTTCGGCCTTCTTGGGCCTCGTCGGTGAGGTGCAGCTGATCCCTCTAGGCACTTGTGAGCAAGGGGTCCACGTCTGGATTCCCCCATTACCCTTAGGGTGACTAACCCCAAGAGCAATTTGCATAGAAGTAGAAGAAGTCAGAGATGCTCAACTAGACTCATGAGCTTGCAAGGGTATGCAAAAGCTCACTGGGACTGTGTCCTCGCGTCCAGGGTGCAATCTCTTTTAGCTCACAAATGCCATACACAGAGAAGAAATATTCTGAAGCACATCATACTGGTCCTGCCAAAATGACAGTCCAGCCACGAAATGCCAGACAATTCCTCTCTGAACAAGGGAAGCAGCTAACCCCAGACGTACGTTTCGGCCTTCTTGGGCCTCGTCGGTGAGGTGCAGCTGATCCCTCTAGGCACTTGTGAGCAAGGGGTCCACGTCTGGATTCCCCCATTACCCTTAGGGTGACTAACCCCAAGAGCAATTTGCATAGAAGTAGAAGAAGTCAGAGATGCTCAACTAGACTCATGAGCTTGCAAGGGTATGCAAAAGCTCACTGGGACTGTGTCCTCGCGTCCAGGGTGCAATCTCTTTTAGCTCACAAATGCCATACACAGAGAAGAAATATTCTGAAGCACATCATACTGGTCCTGCCAAAATGACAGTCCAGCCACGAAATGCCAGACAATTCCTCTCTGAACAAGGGAAGCAGCTAACCCCAGACGTACGTTTCGGCCTTCTTGGGCTTCGTCGGTGAGGTGCAGCTGATCCCTCTAGGCACTTGTGAGCAAGGGGTCCACGTCTGGATTCCCCCATTACCCTTAGGGTGACTAACCCCAAGAGCAATTTGCATAGAAGTAGAAGAAGTCAGAGATGCTCAACTAGACTCATGAGCTTGCAAGGGTATGCAAAAGCTCACTGGGACTGTGTCCTCGCGTCCAGGGTGCAATCTCTTTTAGCTCACAAATGCCATACACAGAGAAGAAATATTCTGAAGCACATCATACTGGTCCTGCCAAAATGACAGTCCAGCCACGAAATGCCAGACAATTCCTCTCTGAACAAGGGAAGCAGCTAACCCCAGACGTACGTTTCGGCCTTCTTGGGCTTCGTCGGTGAGGTGCAGCTGATCCCTCTAGGCACTTGTGAGCAAGGGGTCCACGTCTGGATTCCCCCATTACCCTTAGGGTGACTAACCCCAAGAGCAATTTGCATAGAAGTAGAAGAAGTCAGAGATGCTCAACTAGACTCATGAGCTTGCAAGGGTATGCAAAAGCTCACTGGGACTGTGTCCTCGCGTCCAGGGTGCAATCTCTTTTAGCTCACAAATGCCATACACAGAGAAGAAATATTCTGAAGCACATCATACTGGTCCTGCCAAAATGACAGTCCAGCCACGAAATGCCAGACAATTCCTCTCTGAACAAGGGAAGCAGCTAACCCCAGACGTACGTTTCGGCCTTCTTGGGCCTCGTCGGTGAGGTGCAGCTAATCCCTCTAGGCACTTGTGAGCAAGGGGTCCACGTCTGGATTCCCCCATTACCCTTAGGGTGACTAACCCCAAGAGCAATTTGCATAGAAGTAGAAGAAGTCAGAGATGCTCAACTAGACTCATGAGCTTGCAAGGGTATGCAAAAGCTCACTGGGACTGTGTCCTCGCGTCCAGGGTGCAATCTCTTTTAGCTCACAAATGCCATACACAGAGAAGAAATATTCTGAAGCACATCATACTGGTCCTGCCAAAATGACAGTCCAGCCACGAAATGCCAGACAATTCCTCTCTGAACAAGGGAAGCAGCTAACCCCAGACGTACGTTTCGGTCTTCTTGGGCCTCGTCGGTGAGGTGCAGCTGATCCCTCTAGGCACTTGTGAGCAAGGGGTCCACGTCTGGATTCCCCCATTACCCTTAGGGTGACTAACCCCAAGAGCAATTTGCATAGAAGTAGAAGAAGTCAGAGATGCTCAACTAGACTCATGAGCTTGCAAGGGTATGCAAAAGCTCACTGGGACTGTGTCCTCGCGTCCAGGGTGCAATCTCTTTTAGCTCACAAATGCCATACACAGAGAAGAAATATTCTGAAGCACATCATACTGGTCCTGCCAAAATGACAGTCCAGCCACGAAATGCCAGACAATTCCTCTCTGAACAAGGGAAGCAGCTAACCCCAGACGTACGTTTCGGCCTTCTTGGGCCTCGTCGGTGAGGTGCAGCTGATCCCTCTAGGCACTTGTGAGCAAGGGGTCCATGTCTGGATTCCCCCATTACCCTTAGGGTGACTAACCCCAAGAGCAATTTGCATAGAAGTAGAAGAAGTCAGAGATGCTCAACTAGACTCATGAGCTTGCAAGGGTATGCAAAAGCTCACTGGGACTGTGTCCTCGTGTCCAGGGTGCAATCTCTTTTAGCTCACAAATGCCATACACAGAGAAGAAATATTCTGAAGCACATCATACTGGTCCTGCCAAAATGACAGTCCAGCCACGAAATGCCAGACAATTCCTCTCTGAACAAGGGAAGCAGCTAACCCCAGACGTACGTTTCGGCCTTCTTGGGCCTCGTCGGTGAGGTGCAGCTGATCCCTCTAGGCACTTGTGAGCAAGGGGTATGGAAGGTATGGAAGGTAACCCAGCCTCAGGTAAATAAGCACACCAGACGCAACACTGAACCAACAATAGACCCACAAGGCCTGAAGACTTGCTATATGGAATGTAGACCAGCACCACAGTCGTCAATAGCGGACTCAAGCTGCAGCAGCAATGCCACTCCTTATACTGAACGCACGCCCGTAGTTCAGCAGGCCTTATTGGCAAATATCAAGCAACACACACTCAAGGTCTCAATTATGTCGCCAATAGGAAAGCGGCTAGCAGAATGCGACACTGAGCAGCTGGGTAAATGGAATGAATATGCCAACAGGTAAGGCCAGGATAGCCAGTGACCGGGACAGGAGTAAAGGCAAAGGCAGAGCCGCATATATAGGTGCGCAGCAAATCAGAGCAAGATCGTAGTGGACACGCAAGTCAGGCCGGCTCATCAACAGGGAAGGCACAAGCCAAACCTTGGTAATGTGTAGAACGGAAGCGCAGCCAATACCGAGTCCTACACTGAGGAGGGATTGCAACCAGTACTTTGATAGTAAATCGAAATCGCAACAAAACCGTGTCATACACAATCGGGTTCACAGCCAAAAAACCTGGGTCATAGACAATCGGGTTCGCAGCCAAGATTGGGTCATACACAATCGGGGGTTCACAGCCAAAACCGGGTCATACAAGGAACGCTTAGCAGAAGTAATACGGCCGGGTAGCAGGTACTGAGTGAGCTCAGACTACACCAAAGCAAGGGCGACTTGGAAACCAGTGAGCCAGGCTTAAGAAGTCTACACAGCCGGAAGCAGCAGGGCGGGGTTAACTTTTAGAAGTCGATATAGAGAACGAAGCAGAAACAAGGTAAGTATATCTTTCAAAAGCCCCGCGCCATGCTGCTCCAGTACTACAGCCCCTCATGCAGACATGGACGCCACAGGAACACTGTGACAACAAGGCCAGGAACCCAGCAGAACGCTCGCAACGGACGAACACCCACAGCAAACAGGAACTGGGTAATTCGCCGTCAAGAACGCTCCGCTGGAAATTAGGTACCATGACAGTCAAAGCTGGGAGTGTTGCATCTCTCAGTGGTCCCATCTCTCTGTTACGGGTGTGTTCAACTATTGTTGGTTTCCTGGCCTTGTTGTCAGAGTTTGTACGAGTGAGTCATTACTATCCTCCTGGTCGACCAGTTACTCTCACTTGGTTATCCCTGTATGACTTTGGTTACAAATGGTTTATGAGTCGAATAGTCGCATATCAATCACTAGGTGGTGTTAGTGTCCCGCTCTGTATTATCTATGCGTATAACGAGAGTTTGTTGATCCTAGTAGTACTTGTTATGAATCTCAGTTGTAGATCCATAGCACTTGTTTCAGTTCCCAGTTGCAGGTTATTTCCCTTTATCCTTGTCAGATACTCTTCGACTCCAAGATGAAGATTCTTCTTATCTAGGTTTTAGCCAACTTCGGGTCTCAGATCCCTCAGGGGTTCTCTATAGTTATTGGTACCCTGTTTCTCCACTCTGTACCTGTCAAGAAATAATCTTTTGGTGTTCCTGTCTACTGCACTGAGATCCTTTCTCTTAGTAGTCTGAATGTAAGTCCAGCCTATTTTCCATCCTGGTCAGGGTCTTGGCTCAACCAGGATCGGACAGCAGCTTTAATCTGTCCTTGGCCCCAGCAAGAGATTAGGGTGACCATCTTCACTACCAAGCATCAATCTCTAGCATCTCACCTGAGCTTCTGTCTCAGACTCCTTAGGTCAGCATTACATAGAATTAATTTGTCAGATATCGGTAATGATATATTCTTGTGTGGGCTGCAGGACGCTGTGGAGAGGGTGCTATTTTTGTTGGTTGGGCGGAGTCCAAACTAGATGTAGTGTGCCCTCCTGGTGGTGGGTTGGTTGATGCCCATGGGCAGCGCTCCAGGGCATGTTTGGTCCTCATTGGCATGGGTGGGTACTTTAGGGTTGATGCAAGCAGGTTATGTGCTCACCTAAGGGTTGCTGGCATTGGTTACGTGCCCACCTGCCCATACTGGGAGGGGGCTGATTCCTACCTAATTGGGAGGCGTTTTGTTAAGGGCTGGTCCAAGCTGACTGCCATGGCTGTTTATAGCCACTCCTGTTTGTGTTTCTGGTGGGAGTTAACCAAAAGATCAGTTGTGGGTATGGATCTTCCAATCATATCTCTTCTGAGAGCCATGTATAATCCATGGACAGCACTGTCAGACACTTTAAGAAAAGTAACACAGAGACACACACACACACACACACTTATATAAATATGCGTGTGTGTTTGTACAATTGGAGCATGGTATTGTCCATGTAATGCTTTTATTTTGTTATTTGAATTATATTTTTTATTAATATGTCAAATTCATTTTAAGCTGAATGTAAAGAGTGATGCTGGGGAGGAAGGAGAGAGACTTGGTGGAAGGTGATGACTGCAAAAACATACATTGTGGAGTGGGAGAGTGTGTCAGACTGAAACATGTATAACCCACCAGTAAAGCACAGTTTTAGGGCCAACTTGAAATAATGTTTATGTATAATAGATTTTATATATATTTTTTCAACGATAGTGAAGCACTCGCACTTGAATTAGTATGTGCCTGGGTACTATTTTCAAGAACTGGAACATTCAGAGAGCTGATGTAACATAAAAAGCACTCTCAGGACTTCAATGTGAAAAACAAAAAAATTATTTATTGTATTAACATTTTGTTTATAGATACATAACACAGTGTAAAAACCCTTCCTAATATACCCCTGTCCTTGAAAAGTGAGTACTATTTAAATTTCAAACAGATATATATGAATGTGCTAGTAAATGTATCAATATTTATTAACAATACAATATGCTAAAATTGATGGGATATACCCACCTCTTAAAATACAAATGAAACAATAACAAGCAATTTAGTACAATAGTGTATGGATGTGCCCTTACAGCAAATGTATAATTGTAGAACATCTATAAACAATCAGTGCAAAAACAGACAATAAGACAGGAGAATCCTGTATGGGTGCACCCAGCATTCGTGGATGGAACAGGATCACTGTTCAAACATCATCGTCAAGGGAAGGTGAGATCTCCTCTATTCAGTTCTCTGTCGGTGCTCTGCAATGTGATGGAGTCCCATGGTATGCCACTCACTCTCCGGTGTCCCGGTATCTCAGGATTTCCAATGTTGAGTTTTTGCTGACGCTTGCAGACAAACTCTCAAATTAGTTTCTTCCCTTGTGAAACAGTCCAAATGGCTGGGTGAGGATAATGTGCTGGAGTCCTATGTGGAAGAGTCCGACTGACTCTGCAATCCCTGAAGTTGTAGGATTGGTATGTCGAATTCATAGTGATTAATGTCTGTCCGATCTTATTCTTTTGTCATAGGTTGAAGCAGAGATGAAGTTGATGCTCTGCCACGTGTCTGAGTGTCAGACAGTAAGCTCTTGGTCAAAGTGTTAGAACTTCTGTTCTTTTTAATTTGACAAATAAAGTTCAGGGATTGGTATCTCAAGTCTCTTGACTATATGAATGTTAAGAGCTAAAATGAATAGGTTTTGGGGGGCCGGATACCTCAAGATGGGAGCAATAGAGAAGGATATAAAAATCGAGAACCAAATGTAGAGGATGGCTGTCATAAGGACACATTTTTTATGGACAACCAAACCCTGTCACCAGTAGAGAAATGCAGAGCCAAGGAATGACAATTGTCTGCCTGGATCTTATGATGGATCTGAGAACTTAATAAGGAGGATAATATAGAAGGTGGAGCGGATAGAATGCCAATGGTCAGCTAAGGACTGTACTTGGGTTTCAGCAGAAGGAACCAAGGCAGTACCAGGACTGAGAAGCAGCACTCTGGGGTTATAACCCAAGGCCTTCTGTGCTTGTCTGGGTATCTCCTTGCAGTTCTTTTTTGGCTATCACCCCCAGACAAACGGACTAATCAGTCTCTGGAACAGTTCCTTCGCAGTTATTGCAACCAGCAGCAGAACGACTGGTCTCATCTCTTACCCCTTGCTGAGTTTTCTTATAAGTTGCTCCTTCATCCCTCTCTGCACAGTTATTGGTGGCCTGCGGGAGTGCTGTGCTATTCAGCAATCTCCCCTCTCCTCGTCATCATGCTCTTAGCAGGGACATCACTTCCGGGCTGAACTTCTGCTCTGGAGCCTTCTTAAGTTGGTCACAGGTTACCTCGGTATGCAATTATAGCATTAATACATGAGCCTTGGCATTGCCTAGTATCCTGTCCTAGTAGCCACTTATTTGCTGGAGTATCCTTTTGTCTTCCTTATTGCTGACCTTTGGCCTGTCCCTGGGTTTCCTGTCTTGCCTGCAGTTTGTCTGACCTGATACACTCATCATTGCTGACCCTTGGCCTGTCCCTGGATTTCTGCCTTGCCTGCTGATCTATTCTGACTGATTATCTGTTGCTGAACCTTGGCCTGTCCCTGGACCTTGCCTCTGTCTGCTTTCGTCTCTATAGCTGAACCCAGGCCTGTCTCTGATCTCCCAGTAATGTTGGTCTGTTCTCTCTTTCTGTTCTCTTTAGTTTCTACATCCTGCCTGTCAGAGTATCCTGTATGCTCTCACTGTGCTGTCAGCCTGAGCTACTCTTGTTTCTTCAGCCTGCTCTTCAGAGTATCCTGTCTGCCATCCTGTGCTGATCTAATCTTGGTGAGTTCTTTTTCTTATTATCTGTTCACTGTTATTGGGAAGACTCCTTGAGCCTGGTAGTGTTAGTCCTTACTGGGGTGTGTTATCCTGGGCCTTCTTCAGCTCTGCTGAAGAGGGTCATTTGGCTTTGCTGCCAGCATGTTTACAAGGCCCTGGCCACAGCACAATACACTGCAGGGGGTCTACAAATACCAGCAACTACCGCTAGCTTCGTTCTCTAGCCTTCACTCTAACAGTCCTTGTTGAAGGAGTCACATCTTCTTGAGTTTCTCCCACTGGGCTTGTCCTTTAGTACTTTAGTCCTCTGTGTATCTACAGTGTTGTGACAGAGCCGGGTCATAAAGGAATAACACAGGAAAAGAAGTAGAGGAGCAATAAGCAGAAGAGTAGTCTGTAACGAGGTCAAGGTCACTAACAAGGGATCTCAACATGAGGAGAGGGAACTGGAACACAGGAACCAGACTGAGCTAAACTCAAACTCTTATTGGAAAGCTAAGATCACATGCCAGTACTAGGAAACTGACGCCAGATAAAGGCAAAGGAGCAAGAACGAAAACCACAATGGGAAAGAAGGAACCCAGGGAGACAAGGTAAGTGAATAAGACCAGGAATGGAATGGATGACCGGACAAATGGACAAAGCGTGACACCAACCTGGACAACAACGTCGACAATGCACTCATCGGTGTCATGTCAAAGCTGCCGTGCACCAGAGGTCATTGGCAATAAAAGTCATCCAGGTATTGTACATCAATAAACCTAACTGAACATTTGCATGAAGCTAATTAGGGTCTAACAGTACTGGTAAACAGCTAGTACTGGTAAACTAGCTGTGGGTATCTTAGGTCTTGTAGTGAAAAGTAATGTACTATGGATATACAGTATTGTGCAAAAGTTTTAGAAAGATCTGAAAAACGTACGTAAAGTAAGAATGCTTTAAAAAATAGTAACATAGTAAATTAGGTTGAATAAAGACACAAGTCCATCAAGTTCAACCTTCTCCTCATACCCAAGTAATTTTATAGCTTTCCTGCTACCAAATAAGTTAGTCTTTATCAGACCTTCCTGATCTGCCTACTAATAAACAGTATAACTATGTATGTTCCCTTTGGAAAGAAATGTATCTAATCATCTCTTGAATGTATCCATTATATCTGCCATAACCACCTCATTGGGCAAAGAATTCCACAAGTTAACAGTCACTGTAAAAAAAACCCTTCCTCTGCTGAAGTCTAAACCTCCTTTACGCTAATCTCAAGGGGTGTCCCCTGGTCATCTGATCAGACCTTGGAATAAATAGCTCACCGCTGAGATCCTTGTATGGACCTCTCATATATTTACAATGTGATAAGGTCTCCTCTTAGTCATCTTTTCTCTATAGTAAATAAACCAAGTTTGTCTAGTTGTTCCTCATACGTCAAGTCCTCCATTCCCTTAATTAATTTTGTTGCTCTTCACTGTACCCTCTCTAGTTCTAGTATATCCTTTTTCAGAACTGGTGCCCAAAACTGCACTGCATACTCAAGGTGAGGTCTTACCAATGATTTGTACAATGGAAAAATAATGTTATCCACTCTTGCTTCAATACCTCTTTTTATGCAAGACAGGATTTTGTTTGCCTTTGCTACTGCTGTTTGACACTGGTCACTGTTTCCAAGTTTGTAGTTGACAAGGATACCGAGGTCTTTCTCTAGCAACGAGTCCCCTAAAATGCTTCCATTAAGTTTATAAGTAGCCTTGGGATTATTTCCTCCCAAATGCATGACTTTACACTTCCCCACATTAAACTTCATATTCCATTTGTTTTCCCAATCTGCCACTGTATGTAAATCCCTCTGTAGCGAGAAAATATCCTGTTCTGAATTAATTACCCTGCATAATTTAGTGTCATCTGCAAATATTGATAATTTGCTTTTATATCTGTTTCTAGGTAATTTAAAAACATGTTAAAAAGCAGCGGACCTGATACTGAACCCTGAGGTACTCCACTCGCCACTTTAACTGTATTGGAGAATTGTCCATTTACAACCACACACTGTTCCCTATCCTTCAACCAGTTTTGTATCCAATTGCAAAGGTCATCTCCTAGCCCCAATTTCCTTATTTTATACCCCAGCCTTCTGTGTGGCACTGTATCAAATGCCTTTGCAAAGTCTAGATATACTATATCAACTGCCTTCCCATTATCATGGTTACTGCTTTCTTCCTCAGAGAAGCTGAAAAGGTTAGTTTGGCATGATCTATTCTTCATAAAAACATGTTGATTCCTGATCTTATTTTTTGTGTTGTAATCCTGAATATAGTCCCTTATTATCCCTTCTAGCAGTTTTCCCACTACAGAGGTCAAACTCACAGGTCTATAGTTTCCAGGTTCTGTTTCAGTTCCCTTCTTAAATAGAGGCACTACATTGGCTCTTCGCCAATCTTGTGGCATTGAGCGTGTGGTGAGAGAATCTTTAAAGAGTAAACATAGGGGTTTTGCCAACACTGCACTGAGTTCCCTAAGAACCCTTGGATGTATACCTGTCACGGATTTGAAGACTCTCAGACTTAAGGTTTGGTAAAATAACTTAACTTTATTAAAAGTTAAAGGCAGTCCCCTAGGGTAAACATACATAACAATACAACAGTAATATAACATATAATAGGTTCTACCGGCCTTGCCTAAATACCGGGCAAGGCAACCCAAGTGACAGTTTTAATGACAGGCTCTACCGGCCTTGCCTATACCGGGTAAGGCAACCGTGAGATGACATGTACCGGTTCTACCGGCCTTACCAATACCGGGCAAGGCAGCCCCCACGGAATGCTGAATGTAGGCTCTACCGGCCCTGCCAATACCGGGTAAGGCGACCTTAAAGATGGTGAATTACAAGGTTCTACCGGCCTTACCAATACCGGGCAGGGCAGCCCAAAGGAGTACTGGAGTAGGCTCTACCGGCCCTGCCAATACCGGGTGAGGCAACCTACGGGATGGTATCGTCAAGGTTCTACCGGCCTCACCAATACCGGGCAGGGCAGCCTGAGCGAGTAGACCAGCTGTCAGGTGACTAAGACAGCATAGAGCATAAGTATAGGGGTCTTACTCAGCAGGAGTCTATTGCCAGGGATACTCAGACAACTGCAAGGAAGTGGACAGCGACTGACCACAGTACTGGATGTTCAGGTGCAAACCAACGTCCGCACGTAGGGACTAATGGTAATAGCGCCACCAGGTTTAATGGAGCAAACCAGCGACCGCACGCTGGAACCAACAATGTATATCGCAACCAGGTTTAGTGGAGTAAACCAGCATCCGCATGCTGGGACCAACAACGTATATCGCAACCAGGTTTAGTGGAGCAAACCAGCGTCCGCACGCTGGAGCCAATAATGTATCTCGCAACCAGTTTAGTGGAGTAAACCAGCATCCGCATGCTGGGACCAACAATGTATATAGCAACCAGGTTTAGTGGAGTAACCCAGCGTCTGCACGCTGAGACCAACAATGTATATTGCAACCAGGTTTAGTGGAGTAAACCAGCGTCCGGACGCTGAGACCAACAATGTATATTGCAACCAGGTTTAGTGGAGTAAACCAGCGTCCGCACGCTGAGACCAACAATGTATATTGCAACCAGGTTTAGTGGAGTAAACCAGCGTCCGCACGCTGGGACCAACAATGTATATCGCAACCAGGTTTAGTGGAGTAAACCAGCGTCCGCACGCTGGGACCAACAATGTATATCGCAACCAGGTTTAGTGGAGTAAACCAATAAAGTATGATCAGCAGCGAGAAGAACAATGTCGCAAGAGCGACGGCTGGAGCAGGGGATTCAGGAACTCAGTAAGATTAACCCGCGAGGTGCTGGAACACAGGAACACTGGAACTCTGGAACACAAGAACACTAGCATACAGGAACACTGGAACACAGGATCAGCAAGTACAGCAGGAACAGCAGGAACAGGCCCAGAAGCCTGACAAACAGGTCAGGCAGAGTGGAGTCAGAAACAGCACGTAAGGGCAACCTGGAAGTGCTCAGCCTGGGTTTAAAAAGGCTGTGTGAGGAGGGCTAATCACAGACAGCCAATCATGATACTCAGCAAGTGACTGACACTGAACAGCACCAATCACGGCACCGTGATAATACCATCAGGACCCGGTGCTTTGTCAGTCTTAATTTTGTTCAGTCTACCCATGACATCTTCTTGAGTTAATCCAATATCTGATAATTGTATTGTTTTAGTAGTTACTTGTTCAGGCTCTTCTACCATTCCTTGCTCCCTTGTATATACTGATACAAAGAAAATGTTTAGAACATTGGCCTTTTCTTTATCCTCACTAATCAACTCACCCATCTAATTTTTGAATGGTCCAATACACTCCCTCTTAAGTGTTTTGCTATTTATATATTTGAAAATTTTTTTTTGTATTAGTCTTACTTTCCCTTGCAATTCGAGTTTCATTTTCTAATTTTGCTACCCTAATTGCCTTTTTGCAATCTTTGTTGCACTCCCTGTATTTTAAGAAAGAATGTTCAGTTCCTGCAGACTTAAATAGTTTTAATGCTTTTTTTTTGCCATTTACATGTGCACTTAACCACATTGGCTGTGACTTACTTCTTTTGCATTTGTTCCCCATTGGTATATACTGTTGGGTACATTTCTGCAACCTAAATTTGAATTCTGACCATTTATCCTCAGTATTTTTGTCTTTAAATAATGTATCCCAGTCTACGTGTTGCATTGAAACCCTTAATATTTTGAAGTTAGCTTTTTTAAAATTAAGAGTTTTGGTTGAACCTATACAGTTTTGCTTTGCCAAACTGATCTCAAATGTAACCATGTTGTGATCACTGTTTCCCAAATGTTCTCTTACCTTAATATTGGATACCATTTCTGTGTTATTCATTATCACTAGGTCCAATATATTGTTATTTCTTTTTTGTTTGGAATAAGATTTTTATTGAAAGAAGTTTTTACATTTATGTTACATTTACAAACATCAAAGCATCTTGAACAAAGGGGCGAGGTCGTATGGGTCGACATTGTAGACCCGCACTCCCACACAATTGAGAAACAAACCAATGAAGAAGAAAGAATAACAATGTAGCTGTCCCGTGCCAGAGTACAGAATCCCACAAATCGAGCATATATCGTAACTAGAATGCAATTCATCCAAAAGGAAATAGTTCCTAAGAACCCAGAGATTGTAGGCTGAGTCCAGACTTCGGAAAGGAGGATAGAGATAAAATAAAAAAAGAGAAAAAAAAAAGAAAAGAGAGAATACGAAAACAAGACTAAGAGTAAGAAGAGCAGTAGAAAGGGGAAAGAGGTCAAGGAGAGAGGGGGAGGGAAGAGCATGGAGGGGTCTTCTACAGAGAACTGGACTCACTGCTGCTCGTGCCCAGACCGACCAAACAAGATCATAAAGCGACATCTTGTTCACAGAGACAAAATGTAATTTCTCCATAATCAAGTTGTGAGTGACCAATTGGGTCAACTCCTGGAGAGACGGGGCAGTAGGTGACTTCCAAGATCGGGCCAAAAGACACTTAGCAGCCAACAAAACTTGTCCTACCAGAATTTGAAAATGCAGTGGTAAGGTATCCAGCAGAATATGGAATAATGCAAGCTCCAGGGTTCTAGGTAGCAGAATGCCAGCGACTCAATGCAGCAAATCGAATACTAAAGTCCAAAACGTTTGAATAATGGGACAGGACCACCACGTATGTTCCATTGTGCCAAAACCCAAACAATTTCTCCAGCACAATTTAGAGACAGAGGGCTACATGCGAGCTGGAACTAAGTACTATCTATACAATACTTTCCTTGAAAGTTCAGCATGGTTCGAGCTGTGGGAAACCCGCATCAACGTCAAGAAAGCACTTCTCCACAATCGAGCAGGGATATAATAACCAAGCTCTTTCTCCAATGCTAACATGAAAGGAAGCTTGTCCGGATGATCAACAGTAAGAAGCGCAACATAACACTTTGACAGAGAACGGATCGATAACAGTGGGCGTTCACTGGCAGCCAAAAGACTTCAGGAGCTATCAGAGGCATGCCTCAATGTCACACGGACCGAAGACACAGCATGTCGGAGCTGAAGAAATTTGTAGAAGTCCCTGTTCGACAGGATATAACAGAGTTTTATGTCCTCAAAGGACAGCAAGGAGCCTCCGGTAAATAAGTTTGGAATCACCAGTTCTAACGACCAAAGAGGGGTAGCCAGGGACAGCTGAGACAGCACCCTAAATCGTGAGGCATAAAATTTCCAGATCAAGAGCAATACTTTAGTACTAGGTAGAGGCTTGGCAAGCAGGTGGGATCCACAATATGTCACAGACCTTGTGTGGGGATAGCTGTGCATCCTCCAAATCCACACACGCTATCGACCCCGGGGGGACATGGTATAGAATATTTTGGGCCATGTGCGCAGCCTTATAATAGTGTAGGAGAGAAGGGATGCCCAGCCTACCCACACTGGTAGGCAGCAAGAGCCATTTATTAGAGATTCTAGATGTCCTGGATGCATGGATAAATCGATAAATATCCCATTGGGCTTCCAACAGAAAAGAAGATGGAACCGAGATTGGCAAAGTGCGAAACAGGTACAACAACCTTGGCAACAGTGACATTTTAACCGAAGCAATACGACCCATCCAGGGTGGCATCAACCTAGACCAGCTTGCCAGATCCTGTTTGAAAGAGTTCCACATTTTTGGTATATTGGCTGAGAACAAAGCCTCAGGGTTTCTAGTAAGTTGAACCCCTAGATAAGAAATGGAGTCCCTTCTCCATTCAAATGGATACCTCGTCTGCAACATGTGTAGCTTGAAACCATCCATACGTAGAGGATGGGCTTGCATTTTAGACTGGTTAACCTTATGATAGGAGACAGTGCCAAATAGGTGCAACGTGTTCATAAAAGGGGGAAGGGACATCTCCGGGTCCGTCAAAACAATGAGGATATCGTTAGCAAAAAGTCCATGTTTCACTTCCGAAGATCCACAAAAGGAGTAACCATGAATATGTGGATTGCTCCTAATCATAGCAGCCAGTGGTTCAAGAGCCAACACATAGAGGATCGGGGACAAGGGACAAACCTGTTGGGATCCTTTAGAAATAGTAAAGGCAGTTGATGCAAAGCCTGCGTGCAAGGCTTTAGCGGTTGGGTCAGAGTATAGAGTCATGACAGCGCCAACAAAAGATGAAGGGAAATTAAATTTTTCTAGAACTGCCTGTAGATATGCCCAATGGAGGAGGTCAAATGCCTTCTCTGCATCAATCGCCAGCAGAAGGCTCTCCACTTTCGCAGAATGTACAGCATGAATCAAATTAACAATCTTCCTTGTGTTATCAGACGCTTGTCTACCCTTCACAAAGCCTACCTGGTCATAATGCAGTAAAGAAGGCAAAAAATCACATAGTCTGGACGCTAATATTTTTGCATACAGCTTAACATCAGTATTCAATAATGCTATAGGGCTGAAATTCGGGCAATGGGTAGGGAGTTTCCCTGGTTTAGATATGGCGGAAATGTGAGCAGATAGCATAGAGCGTGGAAAAGAACCCTTATCACCACAAAAGGAGAACAGGCGCACTAAGTACGGGGCCAACAAGGAGCTAAATGACTTATTATACAAGTTGGAAAAGCCATCAGGGCCTGGTGCCTTCCACAGTGGTAGAGACTTGACTGCAAGATGAACCTCTTCAAGAGAAAAGGGAGCCTGGAAGGAGTCATACTGCTCAGGTGTCAACCGAAGCAGATGCACTTTAGCCAAGAAAGAGTCAATATCTCATTGGGAGGGCTGCGGAACGGACGCATCTGACGCCAGGTTATAAAGCTTCTCATAATAACAAGTGAAAGCATCTGGTATTTTTGCTGGGTTCATAATCTTCTCCCCAGAGGTAGAAAATACGAAAGTTATAGAGCGCTTAGCGTCCACTTTTCTAAGCCACCGCGCCAAAAGCGCCCCCGCCTTGTCTCCTTGAGTATAGTAGGTCTGGTTCATCCGTCGCAACATCAGCTGGGTACGGAACAATTGAATATCAGATATCTTGTGGCGAATCAAAGCTATTCATCGGGTCCTCTGTCTGGTCATAAGGAGCTTATTAAGTGTCTCTAAGGTAGCCAATTCGGAAGTCAGACGGGATAACTTCTCCTCTCTCCTCCTCTTCTCCCGAGTCACGTGAGCAATAATATGGCCCCGCAGGACCGCCTTATTAGCCTCCCACAAGGTTGCTGGAGAGACTTCACACTTGTCATTCATTAGAAAATATTCTTTTAACTGTTCTTCCAATAGTTTCTTAGTGGCAGGTTGAGAAAGTAAATAGTCATTGATTCTCCAATGCCCCGAACCCCGAAAAGGAAACGTTTCCAAAAGTTCCAGTGTCAGCGGAGCATGGTCCGACCACTGGATAGTACCAGTGTCGCACACAGCCACCCGCTGAAGCAACATCGCATCTACATAAAAGTAAACTAAGTGAGAATAAGATGAGTGTACATGCGAGTAAAAGGTGAAGTCTCTGTCAGTTGTATGCAGACTCCTCCTCGCACAATGGAACTCCGATGCAACAGTCTTTTCAAATAAACTCCGGAAGGTTTAGCCGTGGAGTCCTCGTTAGGGTCAACTACCACATTAAAGTCACTACAGACCACCACAGAACCCCAGAACGAGGAGAACAATTTAGCTAACTTAGATCTAATGAATTGGGCTGAATCGGAATTAGGGGCATGGTATAATCTGTGTTATTAATGGTCGCTGCCACCAGAAGGTACCGACCACCAGAGTCTCTCAGGACATGATGGATTTGTACTGCCAGGGAGGAATGGAACCAGATTGACACTCCGGCCCATTTAGTGCTAGCAGAGGAATGATAAGCAATAGGGAACTGTCTAGGCAAGGAGGAAGGATTCTTAGCAATGGCAAAATGGGTTTCCTGGGCACAGACGACATGAGAGTGAAATTTAGTAGCCTCTTGGAAAAAAAAGCTTCGCTTATGTGGAGCATTAAGGCCTTTCACATTTATAGAAAGTAACTTAAGACTCGTATAGTCCTGGGAAAAAGAAATCTAAGCAAAAGCGGCCATACCAGCAAGGCTTGTCATCTGTAATAGTTTTATGTGCACTCAGAGACGGAAGGTTTTGATAAAACACAGTTTTATTAAATCATACAGAATAATAATAATCCTCGCGGGTCCAGCATATAAATACAATTATAATACTGACACAGGTCAGGTTACAGTTCGTATGATTCAGTGAGACAATGGCAGAATGGTACTATTAGGCCAGGAGTAGCGGATAGGCCCTAATAGTGGAAGGCCCACAGTACACTCTCTACGCAGAAAGTGACACAATAGCGACTGTAGTCACAAAGGAACAAGCGGAGCCCAGGATATGTGACTGGCTACTGGAACAACAGAGGTAGGCTGCAACCGGAGGTGCAGTGTAACGCCAAACCGAGACTGTGATAGACTGTGACCCAAGTGCACAGCACCGCCCCGCAAAGGGTTAACGAGCGCTCCTGCCTGAGGGCAACTGCTAGATAGTATAGACAGACTGAGGCGCCCAAGAGTAACCCAACCTCAGATGAAGGCAGTAAACAGGCCAAGCGTACCGTGGTGCAACCGGGATCTCCACACCAGAGTGAGAGAGGACAAGGCACTATGTAGTGATCGGATCACAGTATCGAACTGCCTGAGCAGTAACCAAGGCAACCAGAGGTCTGTACAAGACAGAGAGAGAGCACCGGACTACAGCCCCCAAACCACTGGAATGAGTGAGAACCGGGCGATGACACACAGAGCTTGAACGTAGCCAATCCGGGTCTGTACACAGAGCAGGAACGTCAGACAATCCGGGTCGGTACACAGAGCAGGAACGTCAGCCAAGCTGGGTCGGTACACAGAGCAGGAACGTCAGCCAATCTGGATCGGTACACGGAGCAAAAACGTCAGCCAAGCCAGGTCGGTACACAGAGCAGGAACGTAAACAGGCAGAGTAGTCAGGCAGTCCGGGTCATCCACTGGAATCATACGAAATAACGGAACAAGTGCTAGCAAGGGGAACACCATGAAAGGGTACTGCAGAAGTGACAGGACTGAGTATTTAAAGGCTGTCACTGGGAGGAGCAACATAACGTTAGCCAATAAAAAGGTATCCGGAAGTAGCACTTGTCAAAATATCGCCAGCAAAGCACGGGCACTGTGATAGTACCCCCCTCTCAAAGACCCCCTCCCCGAGAAGAGGGGCCCGGCTTCTGTGGATATTTGGCATGGAATCTGCGCTGCAACCTGGGAGTATGGAGGTCCTTCTGATTAACCCAAGAACGCTCTTCAGGGCCATAGCCCTTCCAATGAACCAAATATTGCAATCTCCCTCTGAATCTATGGGAGTCAATAATATTTTGGACTTTGTACTCCTCCTGACCTTGCACCTGAATAGGACCGGGGACCACAGGAGTGGTAGTATAACGGTTGCATACCAAAGGCTTCAGAAGGGATACGTGGAACACATTATGAATCCGCATGGATGCTGGGAGGTCCAAGGCATACGAAACTGGGTTAATCTTGCGGATAACTTTAAAGGGACCAACAAACTGAGTAGCCAATTTATTACATGGAACCTGCAGATTAAGGTTTCTGGAGGATAGCCATACCCTGTCCCCAACCTGGAAGGAGACTGCCAGCAACCGTCTGCGATTAGCGTGACGCTGATAACGCTGGAACGAAGCACTGAGGGTCCTCTGTACCTGTGCCCAAGTGGAGCGGAGTTGCTCGATATGCTCATCCAGAGCTGGAATTAGCTGCTTCTGAAATGAGTCTGGGGGCAAACATGGTTGGAACCCGTAATTGATGAGAAATGGGAAGCTCCCGGACGATGAATTTACCGCACAATTCCTGGCAAACTCTGCCAACGGCAACAGGTCGGCCCAATTGTCATGATGATCGGACACTAAACAGCGTAGAAATTGTTTCAATCCTTGACTGGCACTCTCGGCGGCCCCGTTGGTCTGGGGATGGTAGGCAGAAGAAAAGGATAATTGTATGCCCATCTGATCACAGAATGCCCTTCAGAACCTGGACACAAATTGGCTCCCTCGATTTGACACCAGCACCCTGGGTATACCATGCAACCAAAACACTTCTCTGGCAAAGACAACAGCCAACTCCTGGGCAGAGGGAAGGCCAGAAAGAGGCACAAAGTGTGCCATCTTAGAGAATCTGTTGACCACCATCTGAATAAATGAATATCCCCTAGACACTGGCAATTCTCCCAGGAAGTCAATCGAGACATGGGACCAAGGACACTCGCCATTAGGTACTGGTTGAAGCAGGCCAACTGGGAAGTGCCTAGGGGATTTGGCATGGGCACAAGTAGTGCATGCTGCCTTGAAGGCGGTGCAATCAGCACACAAGGAAGGCCACCAGAATAACTGTGAGAGAGACCAGATCAATTGGTCCCTGCCTACATGCCCAGATGCCCGGGATGTATAATAGGTTTCGAGTAGGCGGGTACGGAAAGGCTCAGCTACAAAACACTTGCCTACTGGGGTATCAGGGGATGCAGTAGCCTGGGTAGCAAGAATCTCCTCCCCCAGAGGCGAAGGGAGGCTGGTCCGCAAGGTAGCCAAAATGCTATCTGGCTAAATAATGGGTACTGGAGTCTCACCTTTTTCCATCTCTGGACCAAATCACCTGGACAGGGCATAAGCCCTAACATTCTTGGAACCGGACAGGTAGGATACAATAAAATTAAAACGGTACAGAAACAAGGCCCATCTGGCCTGTCGAGAGGACAATCTCTTCGCCTCAGAAAGGTACATTAGATTTTTATGATCTGTCAAGATCAATACCGGGGTTCTAGTACCCTCAAGTAGGTGTCGCCATTCTTTAAGGGCTAGAATAATCGCCAAGAGTTCTCTGTCCCCAATCTCGTAGTGACTGTGAGCACTGGACAACTTTTTTGAGAAAAAGCCACATGGTCTTAGCATACTCCCTGGGTCCAGGCGCTGTGACAACACTGCCCCTACCCCGGTTTCGGAGGCATCGACCTCCAAAGTGAATGGAAGGGAGGGGTTGGGGTGGGACAGTACAGGAGCAGAAGCAAATGTGGATTTCAGAGTCACAAAGGCTTGTTCAGCTTCCTGAGACCATTGGGAGGGATTAGCACCCTTGTGCGTAAGGTCGGACAGTGGCTTCACAATCGTGGAAAAGTCTCGAATTAATTTCCTATAATTCTTGGCAAAGCCAAGAAAGCATTGGATAGCCTTGAGCCCCATGGGACGTGGCCATTGCAGGATTGCTGCGAGCTTATCTGTGTCCATCGCAATGCCATCTTTAGAGATCACAAAGCCCAGAAAAGGCACCATAGGCTTGTGGAACTTGCATTTCTGAATTTTGCAGTATAGTTTGTTCTCACAGAGTTTGAGCAAAACTGCGGTCACATCCTTGATGTGTTGTGACAAATTGGACAGATGTATGAGAATATCATCAAGATAAACTACTACACAAGACTGTAGCATGTCACGTAGGATGTCATTAATAAATTCCTGGAACACTGCGGGGGCGTTACATAGCCCAAAAGGCATCACCAGATATTCATAGTGTCCAGATCTGGTATTGAACACTGTTTTCCACTCATCACCGGCCCTTATTCTGATCAAGTTATATGCAGCATGTAAATCTAACTTGGTAAAAATGGAGGAGCCTTTCAATCTGTCAAACATCTCCGTAATGAGTGGTATAGGATAGGCATTTTTGGGCATAAGTTTATTCAATCCACGATAATCTATGCATGATCGTAACTCGCCATTTTTCTTTTTCACAAAGAAGAAACCAGCCCCCGCAGGCGAGGATGACTTCCTGATAATACCCCTCTCCAGGGCATCCGAAATGTACTCCTCCATTGCCCATTCTCCTCGCAAGACAACGGGAATGCAAGACCCCGTGGAGGAACAGCACCAGGAGGCAGATCAATACCACAATCGCACGCTCGATGCTGCGGCAAGGCACTAGCCTCTCCTTTACTGAAAATGTCGCTGTATTTGCGGTATTCAGCTGGCACAGAGGGAGAGGTACACATAATCATGGTAGGGTGGGAAATACAATGTTTATTACAGAATTCAGACCAAGCCGTAATCTCGCAAGTCTGCCAGTTGAAGCTAGGGTTGTGCAGATGTAACCATGGAAACCCCAGGATGACGGCATGGTGAGGAGAACGGATAATCTGGAAACATTGTTTCTCGGTATGGAGCGCCCCAATATGCATAGAGAGTGGTATCGTTTCCATAGTTATTTGAGCCGGTACCAACGGACTGCCATCAATGGCCTCGATAGTCAGTGGAGATTCTTTCTCCACCAGTGGAATTTTGTGTAAGGCATCAAATGAGTCATCCATAAAATACCCGGATGTGCCAGAATCCACTAGGGCCAGAACTTCCACCGAGAGTTCTGCCCAGGAAATTACAGCCTGGACTGTAGGCTTCTGATTCATCGGATCTAGGGACCGCTGAACTCCACCTAGGGCCTGTCCCCCAAGGTACCCTAGGTGCGTTCGTTTCCCGGCTGTGTAGGACATGAACGCAGCAAATAACCAGCTTGACCACAATATAGACAGAGTCCCTGTCTGCGGCGATGAGCCCGTTCCTCCTTCGACAACCTAGTGATCCCTAACTGCATAGGTTCACCATTCTCACAGATACGTTCAGGAGGTGAGGGAGGCATGGGTGGGAAGCTTGGTCTTGCTTGTCCCAAATCTTTGGCCTGCTGCCTATGGTCTTTAGCCACCATTCGCACACTGATGCGGGACTCGATTAAAATCGAGAAATCAATAAACTCATCCAGATCGTTCGGCAGGTCTCTGGCTGCCGTTTCATCTTTTATGCTCTCACAAAGTCCCTGTGCAAATGCTGCCATCAGAGCCCCATTGTTCCAGCCCACCCCTGCTGCCAATGTACGAAATTCAATAGCGTAGTCTGCAACCGTACGAAACCCCTGCTGGATCTCCATTAATCTTTTGGCAGCAGAGGCGGCTCTTCCTGGGACTTCAAATACTCTACAAAATGCCCGTAAGAACTCACTGAAGTTCTTAGTACATGGTTTAGCTGCCTCCCATAATGGATTTGCCCACGCCAGTGTTCTGCCTGTCAACAATGAAATCATGAAGCCCACCATGCTTCGGTCACTAGGAAAGGCTTGAGGAGTTAACTCTAGGAAGATCTGCAATTGGTTTATGAACCCTCTGCACAGGGTGGGTTCGCCATCGTACTTTACCGATAATGGAGCAGTTAACCCTCTGTTCGAGTTAGCTTGCAACAAAGATTGAGCTCCCGGTGTCATAATGGGGGGGGCCACCGAGGCTTGCACTTTTTTTATCCAAGTGGGCGGTGCGCTCTAGAATTGTTTGTACCCCAATGCCAACTGGTCCAAATGCTGCTCGTGTAAATCCATCCTCCAATGGATACTCTGTGCAATACCTTCACCTGTACCGTCTGAGGTCATGGCCCTTTCGTACTGTAACGGTTTTATGTGCACTCAGAGATGGAAGGTTTTGGTAAAACACAGTTTTATTAAATCACACAGAATAATAATAACCCTCGCGGGTCCAGCATATAAATACAATTATAATACTGACACAGGACAGGTTACAGTGATATTAATAACCCACATAGGTCCAGTATATGTGAAACAATATACAATACTGACACAGGTCAGGTTACAGTTTGTATGATTCAGTGAGACAATGGCAGAATGGTATTATTAGGCCAGGAGTAGCGGATAGGCCCTAATAGTGGAAGGCCCACAGTGTACTCTCTACGCAGAGAGTGACACAATAGCGACTGTAGCCACAAAGGAACAAGTGGAACCCAGGATATGCGACTGGCTACTGGAACAACAGAGGTAGGCTGCAACCGGAGGTGGAGTGTAACGCCAAACCGAGACTGTGATAGACTGTGACCCAAGTGCACAGCACCGCCCCGCAAGGGGTTAACGAACGCTCCGGCCTGAGAGCAACTGCTAGATAGTATAGAGAGACTGAGGTGCCCAAGAGTAACCCAACCTCAGATGAAGGCAGTAAACAGGCCAAGCGTACTGTGGTGCAACCAGGATCTCCACACCGGAGTGAGAGAGGATAAGGCACTATGGAGTGATCGGATCACAGTATCGAGCTGCCTGAGCAGTAACCAAGGTACACAGATCAGGAATGTCAGCCAAGTCGGGTCGGTACACAGAGCAGGAACGTCAGCCAAGCCGGGTCGGTACACAGAGCAGGAATGTAAACGGGCAGAGTAGTCAGGCAGTCCGGGTCATCCACTGGAATCATAAGAAATAACGGAACAATCGCTAGCAACGGGAACACCACGAAAGGGCACTGCAGAAGTGACAGGGCTGAGTATTTAAGGGCTGTCACTGGGAGGAGCAACATAACGTTAGCCAATAAAAAGGTATCAGGAAGTAGCACTTGTCAAAATGTCACCAGCAAAGTACGAGCACCGTGATATCGTCATAGTCGTCCGAGTCTAGCACCCAAGAAAAAAAGGCACAGCGCCAACTAGTCTCAGTAGCCCGACTCGGGAAAATATTAGCATGCAAGAAAGGTCGAACTCTGCAACAGAGCCCATCCATACAGAAATGGTAGGGTAATGGGAAAGGGGGAAGAGAGTGATTAGGAAGATCGGGGAAGAACCCCAGGAGAGAGCAGTAAAGAACAGAAGTAGAAAGGAAAGGAGAACAGAATCGAAACAACCGCTCAATAGAACGTACATTTATCAGTGCATTAAACAAGAATACATACACAAACCATTTACAGCGTGACACTGGTCTCATACCCAGATGAGAATGGGGGTGAAACTAAAACTCGCCTCAAAGAAAGGCAGAGCAGGAGGCCCACAGTACCAGGCCAGGGAGAAGTACCAAAGCAATAAAACATTCATGTGGCAATAGATCGCGGACGAAAATCAAATGCCTCTGCACTAGAACAGAGTAAGTTAAGTGGGGGGCACCCGTGGGCAACCAAGAAGTCCTCAATAGACTCCTCAGGCAGCAAAGGGCAAATGACGTTACCAAGAAAGCAGAGCGTGGGGGTTAAATAACTAAGGGGGAGGTCAGTGCCGAGCTGGAAACGTATGAGTCTCATAATGGCCCACGCAATACATACACCCAGACCCAGAATTCTTAGCAGTCCCTCCAAAGATCTAGAGTAGAATAAGCACTTGGGGTTTTCCTCTTTTTTTTTTTTACCCCCTTACCAACCACCCCTCATGTAAGCAATAGGAATACCTGTGGGGTAGTTCCATAATGCACATCCCATCTGTCACCCATGTGGAACAGATTCAGTTAGGCTCCCCCTCATTCCACTTCCAGGCTGCCCCAGCTCAGAATGGAGATCCCCAAGTGCAACCGCAATCCCCCACCCCCACATGCATTCCAAATAAACTCAACACAATAAATATAGTGCAGAGAAGAACATATAAACAGTAATAACATATCCAAGCTAGTATAACAGGTATTAGAATATCAGCTGTCCCTCCGGTGCTAGCTCCTCCACATTGTTCCAATCAGGAACCATAAGGTATGTAGCAAAGCAGGCACGACACCTCTCGTTTAAAGGGTATCTTCCAGCACTGTAGAACCAAGTTGCATAAGAACTACCAACTAGGTACCGGGCAAATAGTAGAGTTCCATCTCTCAGCCCGCAGAGAAACCCGCCGCTAAAACGATTTCCAATCTCTGAGAAGACACAGGGGCCTCTGACCATTCTCTACTGAGCTGTTGGGCAGGTTGTTGCTGTTGGTCCGAAGCATCCGGAACTGATATATCCCAGGAGCCAAGAATGTGAACTCCATCTTCAGGTGTGTCAATGGTTGTAGCCACCCCGTTTCGAGTAACGCTGATCTTCGTCGGGAAACCCCACTTGTATCGTAGCTCTGCCTGACAGAGAGCTGCTGTCACAAAGCGGAATCTCCTCCTCTGCTGCAGAGTCGCAGAGGAGACATCTGCAAAGATCTGAATTCTGGAGAACGGGTATCACAAAGAAACAGAAGAAGATAGAAAAGAACCACTGAAATTCCCTTATCAAGTTATTGGGGACAATTTTAACCCACTCATCTAAGGGACATTCAGTGATAATAAGGGGCCTAGTTCAGTGCTGTCAAATATAGACAGGTATTATAGCTTAAAACTCAATTTTATTGGAAAAAACAAATACTAAAAACATATAGACACGCCACATTAAACTAATGTGACTAATTAAAATTTATTCTTCATACAGATTACGGTAGCTGGATATAGTTCTCCTATATTCTTGGAGGGACACTAGGCATAGTAACCTCCGCTTTTAAAGTGTATATCGCTTTCAATATACACAGAGATAATCGGAGACAGAGTTGGACTTATCAACACTTGCTCCTAAAAATCATATCCCTTTAAATATACGCTAGAACGGTTATCAAGTATATAAACCACTCACGTCCACCTTCGGCATAATAGCCTTTCCTTCTAGAGTGCGTATCCCTTTAAGTATGCGCAACAATGGTAAAAACCAGAGTTTGAACTTGACGGCTCTAGCTTCCGAAAACTATGTTCCCTTAAGTTTGTGCTAAATCAGTTCCCGGGTATATAACATTCACATCCACCCTTTAAACAATCCGAGGTGAGTTAGTAACAATCCCTTGATATATTAACACATTACCCGTGTTGCTTAAGTACTCCCCTACAGAGTATCTTCTACGGGAGTACTAGCAAACCGCCAATATTACCATCCTCAATATATAGCGAACACTAATATATTTAGTTTCTATTTTGCGGGAGTGTATACAGTTGTTACAAAATACTTTCCATATCCACATAGCCACATATATAGTTATTGTTGCACCCACTAGAGATTGATGTTTGCCGCATATATACGGCACTCTGTGTAGAATATGTTATCTTAATCTTTATGTATCTATACCCAACAATATGCTAGGCATAGATAAAGCTATGTAGACATTTATTTTAAATGACGAATATTTTGATTGTACGTCCCACAGTATTAAAACCCTGTCAGCATTAGCACAACCCAGAGACATCAGTTCAAACAACCAATCATATATAATTCATGAGACGGGCATCATGGTTACTTTATTATCAAAGGCAAATTTTTTTATTATTTATTATTGTTCCTTATTCACCAAAGTGACACCACTAATTACTTATCGGTGTCTTTTATTTCACATAGATGCATCGCTTGTTACATCCCATGTATGGCTTAGATGTCTCACATATGCCACTCTTCCTTCGAAGTGTCTAATATGATACTTCTGCCATGCTATCGTAAAACATAGCTAAGGACTCCTAATTCATAACCTATTGTAGCGCTCACTGACCAAAAAAGTGAAAGTCACTCTAACTGTCTCCCTCGTGGTGTAAGCCACATTCTAGCCTATTATCTATCTCACTCGCTTATAAGTGAAAATCACTCTGACTGTCTCCCTCGTGGTGTAGACCACATTCTAGAACTATATACTAAATAAATAAATTCAGCTTCTCGATATTATACTATTAAGTTCAAAATAACAATGGACAAACAGTCCACAAATTGCCCAACGCGTTTCTCCAGACACGCTGGTTTCATCAGGGGCCATCTATAGATTGAGCCGCAAAATTGCGCGCTATTTTATACCTGATGCAATTTGAAAAAGAGGCTTGAATCTAATCAAGCCTCCATTTCACCACAACCTGCGTTCTTCTAGCAAGTCGTGGAAACATACTCGGCTGACATGTCTCAATAGTATTCACAAAGGATAACATTAGCATAATGGATTAACCCATCATGTAAAGAATAAATGTAAAAAATTTTTTTAAAAGGTATTTCCAGAGGCAAATATTTATCATATAATGATGATGCATATTAAGAATAGTACCCAATTCTTTAGAGAACTTATATATAGATCTCATTCTATGAAAGGTTTATATGTGAAACCTTCATTTAATCCTCCTGGACTTAAAGTTTTTAATTGGTATATCCAAAAGGCTTCACGTTTGAGGAGTTTTCTGTCAAATTCCCCTTTTCTTGGAGAGACTTCGACCTTTTCAAGTCCAATAAATTGCATTACTGTACTATCATTGTCGTGAAATTCTAATATATGTCTAGCCACTGGTGTATCACGTTTATTTCCAATGTCTCCAATGTGTTCCAGTATTCTTTCTCTAAATTCACGTATAGTTTTACCCACATATTGAATACCACACATGCACTGCATCAAATATACAATGCCTGTGGTCCTACAGTTAATAAAACTTCTTATAGGGAAATTCTTTCCCATTTTATCTTGAAAATCTTTAGTTCTTTTTATCCACTGACATGCTTTGCATCGTCCACATTTATGGCAACCCTTCAGAGTATCTACAGATGATAGCCAACTAGTTTTGCAGTCCCTTTGAAAATGACTATGTACCACATAGTCACGTATGTTTTTAGTCCTACGATATGTGATAGAAGGCTTATCTGACAGTACATCTCTAAGATCGTGGTCAAGAAGTAAAAGTGACCAATGTTTTGATAGAATAGAATTAATTGCATTATGTTGCTGATTGTAGGTTCCAATTAGTCGTGTTTTTGTACAATCTTTGGTTTTATTTTCACTATCATTATGTAGTAATGTCTCACGATCACTAAAAAGTGCTCTGTGATATGCTCTTTTTAAAAATTTATTATGATAGCCTCTTGCCAGAAATCTTTTTTGAAGTTTCTTGGCCTCAGTTTTAAAATCTTCAATAGATGTACATAAGCGTCTGAGTCTCAAATATTGTCCCACTGGAATACCTTTAATGAGTGATGTAGGGTGGTGGCTAGTGGCATCTAGAAGACTATTAGTGGCTGTGGGTTTACGAAAAACCCGTGTGGTGATGATATTATTCTCATTTCTCACCAACATAATGTCAAGGAAGGGTAATTCATTTCTCTGGATGTCACTGGTTACTTTAAGATTGAGTGTATTTGTATTTAGTCTCTGTACAAACTCATGGAATACATTAATATTACCAGTCCATGTCATAACCACATCATCGATATATCTTAACCAGATGCCTATATACTTGGTATATTGAATGTTATCTTCAGAAAAGACCACCTTGTCCTCCCACCACCCCAAATACAGGTTAGCATACGATGGGGCACAGCAACTCCCCATTGCTGTGCCTCTTATTTGTTGAAAATATTGCCCATCAAAGGTAAAATAGTTATATGTAAGGACAAACCTTAGTAAACCAAGTACAAATTTATTATGATCTCTAAATTGGATGCCTCTGGTTTCCAAAAAACTTTTGGTTGCCTTAATTCCATTCTCATTTATGATGCTAGTATATAGAGATTCTATATCCAGACTAACCAGATAATCTTTATCTCCTAGGGGTATACCCTCAAGTTTTGTTATCGCATCCTGTGAATCACGGACATAAGATGGTAAGGCAGTTACAAATTTTCTAAGAATTCTGTCCACATATATTGATGCCTTTTCACTGAGGCAGCCATTGCCTGAGACAATTGGCCTACCTGGTGGTTTATTAGAGTTTTTGTGTACCTTTGGTAGACAATAGAAAGTTGCTATGGTCGGATTTTTTGGAAATAAATAATCCTTTTCTTTATCACTAATGACATGCATTTGAGTTCCACAGTCAAGAATGGTTTTCAATGTTATTTTAAATCTGTCAGTGGGATCAGTAGATAATTTTATATAACAATTTCTATCATTGAGCAATCTTTTACATTCCTCCACATAATCAGTGGTGTTCATTACCACCAAATTACCGCCCTTATCGGCTGGTTTGATAGTTAAATCATGATTATTACTTATTGCTCGAAGTTCTTTTCTTTCTAATGAAGAGAGATTATCATATTGGGGACTCTTTGGTCTGGACAACCTGCTATATAAATCCTCAAGATCTTTAGTCACTAGATCACAAAATACTTCCACTTGTGGGGATATATTTCTGGGGGGAGTAAAGCCAAGATTAATTTTTAAATCGGTGAAGGGTCCTTGTACCTGTGAATCCATTGATTCAGCTTCATCAATCAGAGATATTAAATCTCTAAGTATATTTTGATCTTCAATATTATATGATTGATGTAGATCTTTATTCTTGAAAAATTTATGTAACAATAATTTTCTACAGAACAGATTAAGGTCTTTCACCCACTCAAACAAATCAAAATTACTGGTTGGACAAAAATTAAGACCTTTTTCTAATAATTTAATTTGTGAGTCTGATAGTGTTACGTCCGAGATGTTATGAATCTGCATTTTATCTGACTCTATCTCCATCCCCCTCTGTATCCCCATTTGTCTCTGTCCCTTAGCTGGGGAACATTCCCTCTGTTGCCACCTTGATCTCGTATGCCTGCCCCTAAAAAATGTGGAGGAGGACCATTTCTCCTGTTTCTATTTTTTCTAGACCTCTGTTGTCTAGGATCGTTACTTTGTTCACTAGCACTGTCGGTTGTTAAATCTGATGTGGAGCCTTCACCATCTACACTAAGATCTTTATTTTGTGGAAAAATATATTTATATGCTTTATTATTGTCAAAGTCCTTCTTGTCTCGTTGAAATTTACGTAGCTTACGATTCTTTAAATCGTTTGCCAATTTATCTATATTAGATTTTAATTTTTCTTCCAATTCACTGAATTCTGTATCAGTTTTATATTCTTGAATATGTAAGAGTTGTTTCTCCACTTCTCCATTAATTTCCACAAGTTTGTTTTTTTCGGTTCTAACAATAAGGGCTATCAATTCTAGTGAACATTTTGTTAAAATATCCGTCCATTCTTTAATGAAGTCATCCTCCACCAAGTGTGCAGCTGGGTTAATATTTATTCGCAAACCCCTTGGAACAATTTTATTGGAGATATAGTTTTCCAACCCCGTTATCTCCCACCATTTTCTAGTCTGTTTTTGCATAGATTTTGTCAGTTCTTTAAAGTCATTATTGATATTATTTTCAATTTTCTTAGATTGAGTTTCCCCTACATGATCTCCAAAAATTTGTTTCGCCTCTTCCTGCCATTTGGAGAAGTCAATTGGTTGAGACAAAAAGCCAGCCATTAGTATTAAGAGTTCTACACCTAAACTTAAGTTTAATTAAAGAAGAGAATGGGAAATAAAATCCCTAAAGAGTCAAGAAAATAAATATGGTGTATATTTATTAATGGTTGCACTGCAGGTCCCACAATTAAATCATATATCACAAAGAAACAGAAGAAGATAGAAAAGAACCACTGAAATTCCCTTATCAAGTTATTGGGGACAATTTTAACCCACTCATCTAAGGGACATTCAGTGATAATAAGGGGACTAGTTCAGTGCTGTCAAATATAGACAGGTATTATAGCTTAAAACTCAATTTTATTGGAAAAAACAAATACTAAAAACATATAGACACGCCACATTAAACTAATGTGACTAATTAAAATTTATTCTTCATACAGATTACGGTAGCTGGATATAGTTCTCCTATATTCTTGGAGGGACACTAGGCATAGTAACCTCCGCTTTTAAAGTGTATATCGCTTTCAATATACACAGAGATAATCGGAGACAGAGTTGGACTTATCAACACTTGCTCCTAAAAATCATATCCCTTTAAATATACGCTAGAACGGTTATCAAGTATATAAACCACTCACGTCCACCTTCGGCATAATAGCCTTTCCTTCTAGAGTGCGTATCCCTTTAAGTATGCGCAACAATGGTAAAAACCAGAGTTTGAACTTGACGGCTCTAGCTTCCGAAAACTATGTTCCCTTAAGTTTGTGCTAAATCAGTTCCCGGGTATATAACATTCACATCCACCCTTTAAACAATCCGAGGTGAGTTAGTAACAATCCCTTGATATATTAACACATTACCCGTGTTGCTTAAGTACTCCCCTACAGAGTATCTTCTACGGGAGTACTAGCAAACCGCCAATATTACCATCCTCAATATATAGAGAACACTAATATATTTAGTTTCTATTTTGCGGGAGTGTATACAGTTGTTACAAAATACTTTCCATATCCACATAGCCACATATATAGTTATTGTTGCACCCACTAGAGATTGATGTTTGCCGCATATATACGGCACTCTGTGTAGAATATGTTATCTTAATCTTTATGTATCTATACCCAACAATATGCTAGGCATAGATAAAGCTATGTAGACATTTATTTTAAATGACGAATATTTTGATTGTACGTCCCACAGTATTAAAACCCTGTCAGCATTAGCACAACCCAGAGACATCAGTTCAAACAACCAATCATATATAATTCATGAGACGGGCATCATGGTTACTTTATTATCAAAGGCAAAGTGACCAAAGTGACACCACTAATTACTTATCGGTGTCTTTTATTTCACATAGATGCATCGCTTGTTACATCCCATGTATGGCTTAGATGTCTCACATATGCCACTCTTCCTTCGAAGTGTCTAATATGATACTTCTGCCATGCTATCGTAAAACATAGCTAAGGACTCCTAATTCATAACCTATTGTAGCGCTCACTGACCAAAAAAGTGAAAGTCACTCTAACTGTCTCCCTCGTGGTGTAAGCCACATTCTAGCCTATTATCTATCTCACTCGCTTATAAGTGAAAATCACTCTGACTGTCTCCCTCGTGGTGTAGACCACATTCTAGAACTATATACTAAATAAATAAATTCAGCTTCTCAATATTATACAGAGTGCCGTATATATGCGGCAAACATCAATCTCTAGTGGGTGCAACAATAACTATATATGTGGCTATGTGGATATGGAAAGTATTTTGTAACAACTGTATACACTCCCGCAAAAGAAACTAAATATATTAGTGTTCTCTATATATTGAGGATGGTAATATTGGCGGTTTGCTAGTACTCCCGTAGAAGATACTCTGTAGGGGAGTACTTAAGCAACACGGGTAATGTGTTAATATATCAAGGGATTGTTACTAACTCACCTCGGATTGTTTAAAGGGTGGATGTGAATGTTATATACCCGGGAACTGATTTAGCACAAACTTAAGGGAACATAGTTTTCGGAAGCTAGAGCCGTCAAGTTCAAACTCTGGTTTTTACCATTGTTGCGCATACTTAAAGGGATACGCACTCTAGAAGGAAAGGCTATTATGCCGAAGGTGGACGTGAGTGGTTTATATACTTGATAACCGTTCTAGCGTATATTTAAAGGGATATGATTTTTAGGAGCAAGTGTTGATAAGTCCAACTCTGTCTCCGATTATCTCTGTGTATATTGAAAGCGATATACACTTTAAAAGCGGAGGTTACTATGCCTAGTGTCCCTCCAAGAATATAGGAGAACTATATCCAGCTACCGTAATCTGTATGAAGAATAAATTTTAATTAGTCACATTAGTTTAATGTGGCGTGTCTATATGTTTTTAGTATTTGTTTTTTCCAATAAAATTGAGTTTTAAGCTATAATACCTGTCTATATTTGACAGCACTGAACTAGTCCCCTTATTATCACTGAATGTCCCTTAGATGAGTGGGTTAAAATTGTCCCCAATAACTTGATAAGGGAATTTCAGTGGTTCTTTTCTATCTTCTTCTGTTTCTTTGTGATATATGATTTAATTGTGGGACCTGCAGTGCAACCATTAATAAATATACACCATATTTATTTTCTTGACTCTTTAGGGATTTTATTTCCCATTCTCTTCTTTAATTAAACTTAAGTTTAGGTGTAGAACTCTTAATACTAATGGCTGGCTTTTTGTCTCAACCAATTGACTTCTCCAAATGGCAGGAAGAGGCGAAACAAATTTTTGGAGATCATGTAGGGGAAACTCAATCTAAGAAAATTGAAAATAATATCAATAATGACTTTAAAGAACTGACAAAATCTATGCAAAAACAGACTAGAAAATGGTGGGAGATAACGGGGTTGGAAAACTATATCTCCAATAAAATTGTTCCAAGGGGTTTGCGAATAAATATTAACCCAGCTGCACACTTGGTGGAGGATGACTTCATTAAAGAATGGACGGATATTTTAACAAAATGTTCACTAGAATTGATAGCCCTTATTGTTAGAACCGAAAAAAACAAACTTGTGGAAATTAATGGAGAAGTGGAGAAACAACTCTTACATATTCAAGAATATAAAACTGATACAGAATTCAGTGAATTGGAAGAAAAATTAAAATCTAATATAGATAAATTGGCAAACGATTTAAAGAATCGTAAGCTACGTAAATTTCAACGAGACAAGAAGGACTTTGACAATAATAAAGCATATAAATATATTTTTCCACAAAATAAAGATCTTAGTGTAGATGGTGAAGGCTCCACATCAGATTTAACAACCGACAGTGCTAGTGAACAAAGTAACGATCCTAGACAACAGAGGTCTAGAAAAAATAGAAACAGGAGAAATGGTCCTCCTCCACATTTTTTAGGGGCAGGCATACGAGATCAAGGTGGCAACAGAGGGAATGTTCCCCAGCTAAGGGACAGAGACAAATGGGGATACAGAGGGGGATGGAGATAGAGTCAGATAAAATGCAGATTCATAACATCTCGGACGTAACACTATCAGACTCACAAATTAAATTATTAGAAAAAGGTCTTAATTTTTGTCCAACCAGTAATTTTGATTTGTTTGAGTGGGTGAAAGACCTTAATCTGTTCTGTAGAAAATTATTGTTACATAAATTTTTCAAGAATAAAGATCTACATCAATCATATAATATTGAAGATCAAAATATACTTAGAGATTTAATATCTCTGATTGATGAAGCTGAATCAATGGATTCACAGGTACAAGGACCCTTCACCGATTTAAAAATTAATCTTGGCTTTACTCCCCCCAGAAATATATCCCCACAAGTGGAAGTATTTTGTGATCTAGTGACTAAAGATCTTGAGGATTTATATAGCAGGTTGTCCAGACCAAAGAGTCCCCAATATGATAATCTCTCTTCATTAGAAAGAAAAGAACTTCGAGCAATAAGTAATAATCATGATTTAACTATCAAACCAGCCGATAAGGGCGGTAATTTGGTGGTAATGAACACCACTGATTATGTGGAGGAATGTAAAAGATTGCTCAATGATAGAAATTGTTATATAAAATTATCTACTGATCCCACTGACAGATTTAAAATAACATTGAAAACCATTCTTGACTGTGGAACTCAAATGCATGTCATTAGTGATAAAGAAAAGGATTATTTATTTCCAAAAAATCCGACCATAGCAACTTTCTATTGTCTACCAAAGGTACACAAAAACTCTAATAAACCACCAGGTAGGCCAATTGTCTCAGGCAATGGCTGCCTCAGTGAAAAGGCATCAATATATGTGGACAGAATTCTTAGAAAATTTGTAACTGCCTTACCATCTTATGTCCGTGATTCACAGGATGCGATAACAAAACTTGAGGGTATACCCCTAGGAGATAAAGATTATCTGGTTAGTCTGGATATAGAATCTCTATATACTAGCATCATAAATGAGAATGGAATTAAGGCAACCAAAAGTTTTTTGGAAACCAGAGGCATCCAATTTAGAGATCATAATAAATTTGTACTTGGTTTACTAAGGTTTGTCCTTACATATAACTATTTTACCTTTGATGGGCAATATTTTCAACAAATAAGAGGCACAGCAATGGGGAGTTGCTGTGCCCCATCGTATGCTAACCTGTATTTGGGGTGGTGGGAGGACAAGGTGGTCTTTTCTGAAGATAACATTCAATATACCAAGTATATAGGCATCTGGTTAAGATATATCGATGATGTGGTTATGACATGGACTGGTAATATTAATGTATTCCATGAGTTTGTACAGAGACTAAATACAAATACACTCAATCTTAAAGTAACCAGTGACATCCAGAGAAATGAATTACCCTTCCTTGACATTATGTTGGTGAGAAATGAGAATAATATCATCACCACACGGGTTTTTCGTAAACCCACAGCCACTAATAGTCTTCTAGATGCCACTAGCCACCACCCTACATCACTCATTAAAGGTATTCCAGTGGGACAATATTTGAGACTCAGACGCTTATGTACATCTATTGAAGATTTTAAAACTGAGGCCAAGAAACTTCAAAAAAGATTTCTGGCAAGAGGCTATCATAATAAATTTTTAAAAAGAGCATATCACAGAGCACTTTTTAGTGATCGTGAGACATTACTACATAATGATAGTGAAAATAAAACCAAAGATTGTACAAAAACACGACTAATTGGAACCTACAATCAGCAACATAATGCAATTAATTCTATTCTATCAAAACATTGGTCACTTTTACTTCTTGACCACGATCTTAATGATGTACTGTCAGATAAGCCTTCTATCACATATCGTAGGACTAAAAACATACGTGACTATGTGGTACATAGTCATTTTCAAAGGGACTGCAAAACTAGTTGGCTATCATCTGTAGATACTCTGAAGGGTTGCCATAAATGTGGACGATGCAAAGCATGTCAGTGGATAAAAAGAACTAAAGATTTTCAAGATAAAATGGGAAAGAATTTCCCTATAAGAAGTTTTATTAACTGTAGGACCACAGGCATTGTATATTTGATGCAGTGCATGTGTGGTATTCAATATGTGGGTAAAACTATACGTGAATTTAGAGAAAGAATACTGGAACACATTGGAGACATTGGAAATAAACGTGATACACCAGTGGCTAGACATATATTAGAATTTCACGACAATGATAGTACAGTAATGCAATTTATTGGACTTGAAAAGGTCGAAGTCTCTCCAAGAAAAGGGGACTTTGACAGAAAACTCCTCAAACGTGAAGCCTTTTGGATATACCAATTAAAAACTTTAAGTCCAGGAGGATTAAATGAAGGTTTCACATATAAACCTTTCATAGAATGAGATCTATATATAAGTTCTCTAAAGAATTGGGTACTATTCTTAATATGCATCATCATTATATGATAAATATTTGCCTCTGGAAATACCTTTTAAAAAAATTTTTTACATTTATTCTTTACATGATGGGTTAATCCATTATGCTAATGTTATCCTTTGTGAATACTATTGAGACATGTCAGCCGAGTATGTTTCCACGACTTGCTAGAAGAACGCAGGTTGTGGTGAAATGGAGGCTTGATTAGATTCAAGCCTCTTTTTCAAATTGCATCAGGTATAAAATAGCGCGCAATTTTGCGGCTCAATCTATAGATGGCCCCTGATGAAACCAGCGTGTCTGGAGAAACGCGTTGGGCAATTTGTGGACTGTTTGTCCATTGTTATTTTGAACTTAATAGTATAATATCGAGAAGCTGAATTTATTTATTTAGTATATAGTTCTAGAATGTGGTCTACACCACGAGGGAGACAGTCAGAGTGATTTTCACTTATAAGCGAGTGAGATAGATAATAGGCTAGAATGTGGCTTACACCACGAGGGAGACAGTTAGAGTGACTTTCACTTTTTTGGTCAGTGAGCGCTACAGTAGGTTATGAATTAGGAGTCCTTAGCTATGTTTTACGATAGCATGGCAGAAGTATCATATTAGACACTTCGAAGGAAGAGTGGCATATGTGAGACATCTAAGCCATACATGGGATGTAACAAGCGATGCATCTATGTGAAATAAAAGACACCGATAAGTAATTAGTGGTGTCACTTTGGTGAATAAGGAACAATAATAAATAATAAAAAAATTTGCCTTTGATAATAAAGTAACCATGATGCCCGTCTCATGAATTATATATGATTGGTTGTTTGAACTGATGTCTCTGGGTTGTGCTAATGCTGACAGGGTTTTAATACTGTGGGACGTACAATCAAAATATTCGTCATTTAAAATAAATGTCTACATAGCTTTATCTATGCCTAGCATATTGTTGGGTATAGATACATAAAGATTAAGATAACATATTCTACACAGAGTGCCGTATATATGCGGCAAACATCAATCTCTAGTGGGTGCAACAATAACTATATATGTGGCTATGTGGATATGGAAAGTATTTTGTAACAACTGTATACACTCCCGCAAAATAGAAACTAAATATATTAGTGTTCTCTATATATTGAGGATGGTAATATTGGCGGTTTGCTAGTACTCCCGTAGAAGATACTCTGTAGGGGAGTACTTAAGCAACACGGGTAATGTGTTAATATATCAAGGGATTGTTACTAACTCACCTCGGATTGTTTAAAGGGTGGATGTGAATGTTATATACCCGGGAACTGATTTAGCACAAACTTAAGGGAACATAGTTTTCGGAAGCTAGAGCCGTCAAGTTCAAACTCTGGTTTTTACCATTGTTGCGCATACTTAAAGGGATACGCACTCTAGAAGGAAAGGCTATTATGCCGAAGGTGGACTTGAGTGGTTTATATACTTGATAACCGTTCTAGCGTATATTTAAAGGGATATGATTTTTAGGAGCAAGTGTTGATAAGTCCAACTCTGTCTCCGATTATCTCTGTGTATATTGAAAGCGATATACACTTTAAAAGCGGAGGTTACTATGCCTAGTGTCCCTCCAAGAATATAGGAGAACTATATCCAGCTACCGTAATCTGTATGAAGAATAAATTTTAATTAGTCACATTAGTTTAATGTGGCGTGTCTATATGTTTTTAGTATTTGTTTTTTCCAATAAAATTGAGTTTTAAGCTATAATACCTGTCTATATTTGACAGCACTGAACTAGTCCCCTTATTATCACTGAATGTCCCTTAGATGAGTGGGTTAAAATTGTCCCCAATAACTTGATAAGGGAATTTCAGTGGTTCTTTTCTATCTTCTTCTGTTTCTTTGTGATATATGATTTAATTGTGGGACCTGCAGTGCAACCATTAATAAATATACACCATATTTATTTTCTGGAGAACGGGGCCGGCAGAGGATTCTGCAAGTGTCCTGCTCGAAGAATTTCCTCCTTGACATGAATGTAATGGAGGTGTAGAATAACATCACTAGAGGCGTCCGTCGGTAGACAATGGATACGATCTATTAGCAAATCTTGCTCTGTAAAGTTGGGGAGAAGGCTGGAAAACAACTCCAACACCCGGTCTTTAAGAGAGGTCGGGAGGACAGCCTCAGGTATTCCTCGAATCTGGATGTTGTTGCGGCGTGATCTATCCTCCAAATTGTTAACTTTTGCTCGGAGGAACTGCACTTCTGACAGGAGATCCGAGTGTTTATTCGATAAAGAGTTATGGGAATCAATCACCTCCACTATTTTGCTCTCCACATGAGAGGTTCTCTCCCCCAACTCTTTGATCTCTCTTTTAAACTCCACAGTTATGGATTTCATATCCCCTTTAATTTGTGCATGGAGTGTCTTAAGCATGGACCTGATCTCACCCATAGATGAATCCTGAAGTCGAGAAGACACAGAGGCTGTTTTGTCCAACTCTGACATGTCGTCTTCTTCAAGCGCCGTACCGACTCCATCTTGGGAGTGAGATCCCATAAGCTTCTGCGCCTTCTTTTTTTCCTTTGGGGTGAGGAATTTGAGCATCTGCTCCTGCCCCCGTTTGTGTCTCTGCGAAGACATCCCAAAGGCTGCAGATATGAGTAAGGAAGCTGAAATTTCGGCAAGTTGTAGGCTGAAATCTCCCTGACCATGCAGGAGCTCTCCCACTACACTGCCATCTTCATTGCGCGCTAGGACACGCCCCCCCCCCCATATTGCTATTTCTTGGATAATTAAAATCTCCCATAATTATAGTATGCCCAAGCTGCACAGCTTTCCTCATTTTGTTAATTGATAAAAATAAACTATTAACAGGTCTATTGCAAACTTGTTAATAGTTTATTTTTATCAATTAACAAAATGCATAGTGAGTGAACAGAAGAAAAATTTATATCAAATCAATATTTGGTGTGACCACCCTTTGCCTTCAAAACAGCTTCAATCCTTCTAGGTACACTTGCACACAGTTTAAGGAAGTTGGCAAGTAGTTTGTTCCAAACATCTTGGAGAACTAACCACAGTTCTTCTGTGGAATTATGCAGCCTCAGTTGCTTCTCACTCTTCATGTAATCCCAGACAGACTTGATGATGTTGAGATCAGGGCTCTGTGGGGGCCGTACCATGACTTCCAGGATTCCTTGTTTTCTTTATGCTGAAGATAGTTCTTAATGACTTTGGCTGTATATTTGGGGTGGTTACCATGCTGCAGAATAAATTTGGGGCCAATCAGATGGCTCCCTGATGGTATTGCATAATGGATAAGTATCTGCCTGTGTTCAGCATTGAGGAGACCATTAATTCTAACCAAATCCTTAACTTAATTTGCTGGATTTCATTGCAGTAGATAAATGTTAACACCCGTTATATCAAAAATTTTCCTGTTGAAGTCTATGGGGAAAACTGAAGATAAAAGCAGTGCTAAAATTAACACCTGCAAATGAATCCAGCCCCCTAACAGCTAACGCAGTCTATTGAATTGCAACTTGTGGCATTTGTTTAATTTGTCTATGGGCCAAAACGCCTCTGACCTTATGGCCCAGCAAGGGTTTTTTTGTTGCCATTTTTTCATACCTTGAAAAAATGCCGTTGGAGGTTTTTTGCCTAGCGGGAACAATTGAATCGAGCTCTGTATCTCCTGTCACCTTTCTCCCATTCAGAATGTATAATTTCTTGAATAGAATGGTGTTCTGGAAACACTGGTGTATATTTTTTATTATCCTGGAAAGCTGTGTTTATTATGTTCAGTTCTTTCTGTACTTCAAGTAAGGCCCAAGGTTTTTCTCATATATTTAATAAAGGGATTAGTTTTATCCAGATTAAAAGCTCCTGATTCTTCTACAATTCCTCTATCTTCTTCTGAGGAATACAAAGACTCTAGATCCTTCAAACTTGCCATGTCCTCTTGTCCTATTCAAGAAGATGGACCATCTTCAGGATCATCCATCCAGGATCATCCATAATTGAACAGTACTGATAAGTTAATTTTTACTCTAGGCAGCCATATGATATTAACACCCTGAGCAGCAATGTATAAATAAAAATAAGGCAATAGAGAAATTTCACGACTCACCAGCCAAAATGGGATCCCAGCCAAAACGGGATCCCAGCCAAAGCTATGAAGAAGTAAGTAGCAACCTAGATAATGGTAAAGCATTAGATGTATTATATCTAGATTTTGCAAAGGCATTTGTTAAAACTCACACAAGAGGCTGGGGTATAAAATAAGTAAATTAAGGCTAGGCGATAACCTTTGCAATTGGATAGAAAACCTGTGTATTGTTGTAAATGGAAAAATTCTCCAACTCAGGGTTCAGTACTTGGGCCTATGCTTTTTAACATGTTTATAAATGACCTGGAAATATATATAGAAAGCAAATATCAATATTTGCAGATGATACTAAATTATGCAGGGTAATAAATTCAGAACAGGATATATGTTCTCTACAGAGGGATTTATGTAAAATGGCAGATTGAGTAAACAAACAGAATATGAAGTTTAATGTGGGAACGTGGAAAGTCTGTCACCATGAGAGGGGTAGGAACCCTCGTGGCCTAGGTACTGGTAGTTGCTGGGTTCGACGCTTGGGGGCGATGCTGGGGTGCGTTGACGGCGTGCCAGGTACTCCCTTGCTGCAGCCGAAGCTAGATAAAGGTGCTGGTCGCGAAACCAGATTGTTCCACCCCAGTTGAGCCGGGGTGCAACCAGGATGAGAGTACCTGGGATCCGTGTAAACCAGAACCAGAAGGCCAACGGAGGAGGAACAGACTAGCCAGGAAAAGGGGAGCTGGAGAACTGGGATGGTCAGACAAGCCGGGTCAGGATACCAGAGGGCCAGTGATGGTCAAGCGAGCCAGGTCAGGATATCAGAAAGCCAGGGATGGTCAAGCGAGAAATAAAACTATGTAACAAGCTCGTGGAACGGGCAAGGACTAAAGGACAGAGGGGGAATAAATACTCTAGCCAGCAAATGGAAACAGGAGGCAGACCTGAGTCCCATTGGGCAATACTGCCCAATAGAAACAACAGCACTGCCAAAAACCCAAATGGACTTATAAGATGTCCAATGGGTGAACAGAAATCCATCCTCCCTTATTGGGCATAAGACCATGCCCAATGAAAAAGAGAGGAGGGCATACTGGGAGGAGGTGCTGCTACTAGCAGCACCTATACAGCAAGCGCATGCGCGTCGGCTGTAAGAGTGGGGCGTACGGCGGAGGACCCGGACAGCGCGGCGGTGACCACGAGGGGTAACACAACCCCCCCGGAACGGGAGACCCCCGGGCGACCAGGCTTAGACGGGAAGGCGTGATGAAAGGCACGCCGTAGCGCAGGGGCATAAACGTCGAGGGCTGGAACCCAGTATCTCTCCTCAGGGCCAGTCCACAAGATACTGCAGAGAGCCACAAACGAGGCGGGAATCCAAAATCTTGCGGACAACATACTCCTCCTGTCCGTTGACCAGCACAGGAGGGGAGCACACAGAGGGGGCAGTGAAGTGAGTACGAAGGACTTTCTTCAGGAGTGATATATGGAAGGAGTCGGGTATACGCAGAGAAGACGGCAGCTCCAAGGAAAAGGTCACCGGGGTGAGCTGGGCCCAGACACGAAACGGACCAATAAACAAAGGACCAAACTTAGCAGAGGGCTGTATCACGGTGCCCGTGATTGGCTGCAGTTACTTGTCTGTCACCAGTAGGGGGCTTCTATTGGCTGTCTGCAGATAGCCCGCCTCTTATTGACTATTTAAACCTGGATTGGGCACCCTTTGAGTGCCCTTTCGTGTTGTTTCTGACCTTCTTGCTATCACTATGCTAGTGATAGCTGGGCCTCTGTTCCAGTGTTCCTGAGTTCCTGATCTCATGTGTTCCTGAGTTCCTGATCTCTACTGTTCCAGTGTTTCCTGCATGCTGAAGTTCTTCCAGTCCTGGTTCCGGCCTATTCTCTGGTGTTGCAGTTCCTGCTGATCTTCTCTGCTGTTTTCTGACCTGACTGATCGTTGCTGGTTCCTGTCATCTCATCACCTGTCTTCAGTATCCTGGCGACCTTCTGCCTGGTCGCGTTGGTGACATTGCTACAATTCCGTGTTGGTCCCAGCGTGCGGACGCTGGTTTGCTCCCAAGCCTTGCGGCTATACAAACTCGCTTGTTACACCAGTGTGCGGTCACTGGTTTGCTCCAAAGCCTATCAGCTATACAAATCTGTGTTGGTCCCAGCGTGCGGACGCTGGTTTGCTCCTAAGCCTTGCGGCTATACAAACTCGCTTGTTACACCAGTGTGCGGTCACTGGTTTGCTCCAAAGCCTATCAGCTATACAAATCTGTGTTGGTCCCAGCGTGCGGACGCTGGTTTGCTCCTAAGCCTTGCGGCTATAGAAACTCACTTGTTACACCAGTGTGCGGTCACTGGTTTGCTCCAAAGCCTTTCAGCTATACAAATCTGTGTTGGTCCCAGCGTGCGGACGCTGGTTTGCTCCTAGCCTTGCGGCTATACAAACTCACTTGTTACACCAGTGTGCGGTCACTGGTTTGCTCCAAAGCCTTTCAGCTATACAAATCTGTGTTGGTCCCAGCGTGCGGACGCTGGTTTGCTCCTAAGCCTTGCGGCTATACAAACTCGCTTGTTACACCAGTGTGCGGTCACTGGTTTGCTCCAAAGCCTATCAGCTATACAAATCTGTGTTGGTCCCAGTGTGCGGACGCTGGTTTGCTCCTAAGCCTTGCGGCTATACTCTCGCTTGTTACTCCAGTGTGCGGTCACTGGTTTGCTCGCTAAGCCTAACGGCTATACTACTCAGTGTTGTTTCCAGCGTGCGGACGCTGGTTTGCTCCAAAGCCTTGCTGCTTAACGATTCTGCTAATTTGCCAGTTCCATCTGACTGCTGCTATTATCTCTGGGCTGCCCTGCCCGGTATTGGTAAGGCCGGTAGAACCTTTTGCCACATTCCATCTGAGGTTGCCTTACCCGGTATTGGCAGGGCCGGTAGAGCCTACATTGTGTATCTATTGAGGCTGCCTTGCCCGGTAATTTGGTAAGGCCGGTAAACCGTTATGCTATTCCATCTGCAGGTTGCCTTACCCGGTATTGGCAAGGCCGGTAGAGCCTAAAGACTGTCCTGTCCGGTATTTTGACAGGACCGGTAGAGTCTGCCTTCTGTCTGTGCTATATTCTGTATATTATATATTATGTATGTTATTGCCATCCTAAGTTATCATTTATTATTTCAATAAAATTGATTTTTTTTACCTAAAACTTGTGTCTGAGAGTCATAATAAACCGTGACAGTACGATAGGGCCATGACCTCAGACAGCAAGGGTGAAGGTAACGCACAGAATATCCATTGGAGGATGGATGTGCTCGAGCAACGTTTGGATCAGTTGGCAGTTGCAATTCAAACGATCCTTGAACGCACGGTACCTGCTGCCCAATCTAGCTCTAGCCCGGTGGTCTCGCCAAGTCAGACACCGGAAAGTGATACCAGACCCCTAGGGGGTACTGTTAAAGGGTTAACGGCTTCTGCACCCTTGCCGCTAAGATATGATGGTGACCCTAGTCTCTGCAGAGGGTTCATCAATCAACTCGAAATCTTTATGGAATTGACGGCACACGCATTTCCCAATGATCGTAGTAAAGTGGGGTTCACGATATCACTGCTCACTGGCAGAGCATTGGCTTGGGCTAACCCCTTGTGGGAGAATGCTAAACCTTGTACTAAGAACTTTAGTGAATTTGTGCGTTCCTTTCGAAGAGTGTTTGAGCCTCCTGGTAGAACCACCTCTGCTGCCAAACGCCTTATGGAGATACAACAGGGCAGGCGTACAGTGGGCGACTATGCCATCGAATTCCGCACATTGGCAGCAGAGGTAGGTTGGAATAACGAGGCATTATTGGCAGCCTTCTCTCAAGGCCTGAATGACCACATTAAAGACGAAATCGCTGCTAAAGATCTACCTATTGATCTAGATGATTACATTGAGTATGTTATGATAATTGACTCCAGAATACGTGAGAGATCAATTGCCAGAGATCGTAAGTTACGGTCAAAAAATAATGAGCCTAGTAGCATGTTTTGCCCACCCATCCCTCCCTTGGCATTGAAGTCTAGTGAACCAGTACGGGAAACAAGTGAACCTATGGAAATAGGCTTCACTAGACTATCCAAGGCAGAGAGACTATATCGCAAACAACAAGGGTTATGTTTATACTGCGGTAAAAAAGGGCACTTGCTAAATTCCTGTCCGGTACGTCCGGGAAACGCACACACCTAGGGTATCTTGGGGGACAGGCCCTAGGTGGTGTACAATCGTCCCCAGTGTCGGGCATAATGAAACCCACCATACAGGTGGTATTGTCTTGGGCACAACGCTCTGTGGAGGTTTTGGCCTTGGTTGACTCCGGTGCAGCAGGGTATTTTATGGATGATACCTTTGCTGAATTGCACGGAGTTCCACGCATTGAAAGAGAAAACCCCTTGACTATTGAAGCGATTGATGGTAGACCCTTAGAACCGCCTCAGGTTATATTTGAAACTATGCCATTGTCTATGACTATTGGGGCACTTCACAGAGAAGAGCAGCAGTTTCAACTGATTAATTCCCCGCACCATGCGGTGATATTGGGATTTCCGTGGTTACAGTTACATAACCCACAATTCGATTGGAAAAAGTGTGAAATTGCTGCTTGGTCCCAGTTTTGTATGGACAAGTGCGTCATCCAGCCTATTAAGGTCATGTGCACCTCCTCTGCTATGCCGGATGTGTACCAACAGTTTGGCGATGTTTTTAGCAAAGGAGAGGCTAGTTTGCTACCCCAGCATAGACCTTATGATTGTTGCATTGAATTGCAGCCTGGTGCAGTACCTCCGAAAGGACGCACTTATCCATTATCTTGTGATGAAAATAAGGCTATGGAGGATTACATTTCTGATGCCCTTGCTAGAGGGATCATACGTAAATCTACCTCTCCAGCTGGGGCTGGGTTCTTTTTTGTAAAAAAGAAAAATGGCGAATTAAGACCATGCATTGACTACCGGGGCTTGAATAAACTAATGGCAAAAAACGCATACCCAATACCACTCATCACCGAGCTTTTTGACAGGCTTAAGGGCGCTTCGATATTTACCAAGTTGGACCTACGGGCCGCTTACAATCTGGTTCGCATTCGAGCAGGTGATGAGTGGAAAACTGCCTTTAATACTCGAGCTGGGCACTACGAGTATCTAGTAATGCCTTTTGGGCTGTGTAATGCACCCGCAGTTTTCCAGGAACTGATAAATGATGTTCTGAGAGATATGTTACAGACATGTGTTGTGGTGTACCTCGACGATATACTGATTTACTCCCAAAACATGGCACAGCACATCAAAGATGTATCCGCAGTATTGCTACGACTCCGTGAGAACAAATTATTTTGTAAAATGGAAAAATGTGAGTTTCATAGAACCAGTGTGCCATTCTTGGGGTTCATAATTGGCAATGATGGCATTGCCATGGACAAAGAAAAGTTGTCAGCTGTCCTACAATGGCCAAAACCCAAGGGTCTTAAAGCCATACAGCGTTTCCTGGGTTTCGCTAATTATTATAGGAGGTTTATTAAGAACTTTTCTTCCATTGTCAAACCTCTGTCCGATCTTACGCACAAGGGTGCTAATCCTTCTTGTTGGCCGGTATCTGCTGAGAAAGCCTTTGAGAATTTGAAGCTGGCATTTGCTGCGGCTCCTGTGTTATCCCACCCCAATCCTTTACTTCCATTTACGTTAGAGGTTGATGCCTCAGATATTGGGGTCGGGGCAGTACTTTCGCAGCGACACGAGAAAGGTGGAACTCTCAGACCTTGTGGGTTTTTCTCTAAAAAGTTGACTGTCACTCAAAGCCACTATGAGATAGGTGACAGAGAATTATTGGCCATTATCCTTGCTCTTAAGGAATGGCGTCATTTGCTTGAAGGTACTAAGAATCCTGTCTTAATCCTAACAGATCATAAGAATCTGACCTATCTCTCGGAGGCCAAGAGATTGTCCTCTCGTCAGGCCAGGTGGGCACTGTTCCTGTCTCGATTTAATTTCATTGTATCGTATTTACCAGGGTCAAAAAATATCAGGGCTGATGCACTGTCAAGACAATTTGAGGCCGACAGTGACAGAGTGGAAGCACCAGCTCCTATCATCCAACCTGATAGAATACTGGCTACTATACGCACGAGTATCACTTCTCCTCTAGGGGAGGAGATCCTGGCCTCTCAGGGGTCCGCTCCCCATGAAACCCCAGTGGGCAAATGTTTTGTCGCTGAATCATTTCGTACTAGGCTGCTCGAAACCTACCATTCCTCTAAGGCTGCGGGACATATTGGTAGAGACCAATTGTTATGGTCCCTTTCTCAGTTATTTTGGTGGCCTTCCATGAGAAACGATTGTGCCGAATTTACGAATGCCTGTGCCATCTGCGCCCGCGCTAAGACCCCGAGACATCTCCCTGTGGGCTTGCTTCAACCGGTGCCTAATGGCGAACGCCCCTGGTCTCATGTTTCCATTGATTTTATGGGAGAGTTGCCTATGTCGAAGGGGTACTCCTTTATATTCATGGTGGTGGACAGGTTTTCTAAAATGGCTCATTTCGTGCCCCTCCGTGGTCTTCCTTCAGCGAAGGAATTGGCAATGGTGTTCGCCAGAGAAGTATTCCGGTTGCATGGAGTGCCTAGGGTACTGGTGTCTGACAGGGGGAGCCAGTTTGTGTCTAGATTTTGGAGGGCATTTTGCCAACAGATGGGCATACAGCTGTCCTTCTCCTCTGCCTACCATCCCCAGACCAATGGAGCCGCTGAACGAGCTAATCAGGGCTTGGAACAATTTCTCCGTTGTTTCGTTACTGACCATCATGATAATTGGTCCGACTTGTTGCCTTGGGCAGAGTTCGCCAGGAACTGTGCGGTCAATTCTTCATCTGGGAGCTCTCCGTTTCTGATTAATTATGGGTTCCAGCCCTGTTTGCTTCCAGACTCATTTCAGACGCAACAGATTCCAGCTCTGGATGAGCATATCGAGCAACTCCGTTCCACATGGGCACAAGTTCAGAGGGCACTTGGTCAGTCATTTCAGCGTCATCAGCGCCATGCTAATCGCAGAAGGCTTCCAGCGGTTTCCTTTCAGGTTGGGGATAGAGTATGGCTTTCCTCCAGAAATCTCAAGCTGCAGGTTCCGTCTAATAAGTTGGCTCCTCGGTTTATTGGTCCATACAGAGTTATTCGCAAAATTAACCCTGTCTCCTATGCACTAGACCTACCTGCATCCATGCGTATCCATAATGTGTTCCATGTGTCCCTTCTTAAGCCTCTGGTTTGCAATCGCTATACTACCACACCTGTGGTGCCAGGACCTGTTGAGGTCGAGGGCCAGGAGGAGTACGAGGTTCAGAGCATTATTGATTCCCGTAGGCTTAGAGGAAGGGTACAGTACCTGGTACATTGGAAAGGGTATGGTCCTGAGGATCGATCATGGGTGGATAGTACGGACCTTCATGCACCTAGGTTAACTAGGGCCTTTCATGCCAATTACCCGCAGAAACCTAAACCCTATTCTAGGAGAGGGGGTCTTTGAAAGGGGGGTACTATCACGGTGCCCGTGATTGGCTGCAGTTACTTGTCTGTCACCAGTAGGGGGCTTCTATTGGCTGTCTGCAGATAGCCCGCCTCTTATTGACTATTTAAACCTGGATTGGGCACCCTTTGAGTGCCCTTTCGTGTTGTTTCTGACCTTCTTGCTATCACTATGCTAGTGATAGCTGGGCCTCTGTTCCAGTGTTCCTGAGTTCCTGATCTCATGTGTTCCTGAGTTCCTGATCTCTACTGTTCCAGTGTTTCCTGCATGCTGAAGTACTTCCAGTCCTGGTTCCGGCCTATTCTCTGGTGTTGCAGTTCCTGCTGATCTTCTCTGCTGTTTTCTGACCTGACTGATCGTTGCTGGTTCCTGTCATCTCATCACCTGTCTTCAGTATCCTGGCGACCTTCTGCCTGGTCGCGTTGGTGACATTGCTACAATTCCGTGTTGGTCCCAGCGTGCGGACGCTGGTTTGCTCCCAAGCCTTGCGGCTATACAAACTCGCTTGTTACACCAGTGTGCGGTCACTGGTTTGCTCCAAAGCCTATCAGCTATACAAATCTGTGTTGGTCCCAGCGTGCGGACGCTGGTTTGCTCCTAAGCCTTGCGGCTATACAAACTCGCTTGTTACACCAGTGTGCGGTCACTGGTTTGCTCCAAAGCCTATCAGCTATACAAATCTGTGTTGGTCCCAGCGTGCGGACGCTGGTTTGCTCCTAAGCCTTGCGGCTATAGAAACTCACTTGTTACACCAGTGTGCGGTCACTGGTTTGCTCCAAAGCCTTTCAGCTATACAAATCTGTGTTGGTCCCAGCGTGCGGACGCTGGTTTGCTCCTAGCCTTGCGGCTATACAAACTCACTTGTTACACCAGTGTGCGGTCACTGGTTTGCTCCAAAGCCTTTCAGCTATACAAATCTGTGTTGGTCCCAGCGTGCGGACGCTGGTTTGCTCCTAAGCCTTGCGGCTATACAAACTCGCTTGTTACACCAGTGTGCGGTCACTGGTTTGCTCCAAAGCCTATCAGCTATACAAATCTGTGTTGGTCCCAGTGTGCGGACGCTGGTTTGCTCCTAAGCCTTGCGGCTATACTCTCGCTTGTTACTCCAGTGTGCGGTCACTGGTTTGCTCGCTAAGCCTAACGGCTATACTACTCAGTGTTGTTTCCAGCGTGCGGACGCTGGTTTGCTCCAAAGCCTTGCTGCTTAACGATTCTGCTAATTTGCCAGTTCCATCTGACTGCTGCTATTATCTCTGGGCTGCCCTGCCCGGTATTGGTAAGGCCGGTAGAACCTTTTGCCACATTCCATCTGAGGTTGCCTTACCCGGTATTGGCAGGGCCGGTAGAGCCTACATTGTGTATCTATTGAGGCTGCCTTGCCCGGTAATTTGGTAAGGCCGGTAAACCGTTATGCTATTCCATCTGCAGGTTGCCTTACCCGGTATTGGCAAGGCCGGTAGAGCCTAAAGACTGTCCTGTCCGGTATTTTGACAGGACCGGTAGAGTCTGCCTTCTGTCTGTGCTATATTCTGTATATTATATATTATGTATGTTATTGCCATCCTAAGTTATCATTTATTATTTCAATAAAATTGATTTTTTTTACCTAAAACTTGTGTCTGAGAGTCATAATAAACCGTGACAGGCTGCTGGAGACGGAGATTCCTAGTTGACAGCCAGACCTCGTCGCCCACTGAGATGGGGGCACCAGGAACATGACGACGATCTGCAGCTTTCTTGAAACGCATAGCAGCCGACACCAAACGGGTACGCACTCGTAGCCAAAGTGATTCCAGGTCATCCAACTGAGAGTCCACAGCAGGTACTCCAGAAGAGGAAGATATGGGCAGAGACCGAGGATGAAAGCCGCCAGCGGCAAAGAAAGGAGAACACTGGAGTGCCTCGTGACGACAGCTGTTGAAAGCAAATTCGGCCAATGGGAGGAGGCTTGACCAGTCATCCTGTAGAGGGCCAACGAACAGGCGGAGGTATTGTTTAAGTGACTGGTTGGTCCGTTCCGTCTGTCCATTGGTCTGAGGGTGGTAAGCCATGGACAAGGCAACAGAGATGCCTAGTCGAGCACAGAATGCTCTCCAGAACCGCGAGGTGAACTGACTGCCTATCACGGTGCCCGTGATTGGTGCTATACACTGTCTATCACCTGCACGGGGCTCCCATTGGCTGCCTATTGCCTGCCCGCCTTTGATTGCCTATTTATACTCAGCTCGGGCACCTTTTGGTTGCCCTTTCGTGGTGTCTCTGACAGTACCTTTTTGTTCTTCGTGTCATGCTGTTTCGGCCTGTTCCAGTGTTCCAGAGTCCAGAGCTACAGAGTCCTGTGTTCCAGTCTGTCTTGCTGTTTGGGCCTGTTCCAGCTTTCCAGAGTCCAGAGCTACAGAGTCTTGAGTTCCAGTGTTCCTGATTCCACCTGTTCCTGTTACCAGTCTGTTTGCCACTCCGGTTGGTTTCCTCCGTGACGGCTGACGCTCCGGTTGTTCTGTCCGGCTTGGTTCCGGTTGCCCGTCTGTTCAGCGTTGCTCGCTGTGTTCCACCTTCACTTGGTCTCAGTATTCCCATCCGGTAGTCGCTTGGTGACATTGCTCTCTCTATCGCTCCGGCGATATTCTCACTGTGTCGTTCCAGCGTGCGGACGCTGGTTTACTCCATTAACCTGGTGGCTGCCGATACTGTTGGTCTCAGCGTGCGGACGCTGGTTAACTCCATTAAACCTGGTGGCATATCATACCGTTGGTCCCAGCGTGTGGACGCTGGTTAACTCCATTAAACCTGATGGCATATTAGACTGTTGGTCCCAGTGTGCGGACGCTGGTTATCTCCATTTACCTGGTGGCATATTATACTGTTGGTCCCAGCGTGCGGACGCTGGTTAACTCCATTAAATCTGGTGGCATATTATACTGTTGGTCCCAGCGTGCGGATGCTGGTTAACTCCATTAAACCTGGTGGCATATTATACTGTTGGTCCCAGCGTGTGGACACTGGTTAACTCCATTAAACCTGGTGGCATATTATACTGTTGGTCCCAGCGTGCGGACGCTGGTTAACTCCATTAAATCTGGTGGCATATTATACTTTTGGTTCCAGCGCGCGGACGCTGGTTAACTCCATTAACCTGGTGGCATACTATACTGTTGGTCCCAGCGTGCGGACGCTGGGTAACTCCATTAACCCTGATGGCATTCTATACTGTTGGTCCCAGCGTGCGGACGCTGGTTTACTCCATTAACCTGGTGGCTTACTATACAGTTAGATCCAGCGTGCACATGCTGGTTTGCTCCATACTACAGTCAAGTGCTGTTGGTTCGAGTCCCTGTCATTGTCTCTTGACAACCATTGGCACCTGTTGGTCTCCTCCTTTGGGGCTGTCCTGCCCGGTATTGGTGAGGCCGGTAGAACCGGTATATTCCATCTCACGGTTGCCTTACCAGGTATTGGCAGGACCGGTAGAGCCTCTTCACAGTGTTCCTTTTGGCTGCCTTGCCCGGTATTGGTAGGGCCGGTAGAACCGGTACATTCCATCTCATGGTTGCCTTACCAGGTATTGGCAGGGCCGGTAGAGCCTACCCACAGCATTTCCTGAGGCTACCTTGCCCGGTATTGCTAAGGCCGGTAGAACCGGTATATTCCATCTCACGGTTGCCTTACCCGGTATTGGCAAGGCCGGTAGAGCCTGCTATTGCTATCCCTTATAGCCGCCTGGGTTGCCTTGCCTGGTATTACTGGCAAGGCCGGGAGAACCTGTTCTATTTCTCTATTGCTATTATATTGTATGTATATGTATGTGAACCCTATGGGGATTGCCTTAACTTTTCAATAAAGTTATGCTTTTACCTAAATCTTTTGTCTGAGCGTCTTAACAAACAGTGACAGTACGAAAGGGCCATGACCTCAGACACTAAGAGTGATGGTAATATGCAGAATATCCATTGGAGGATGGATATGCAAGAGCAACGTTTGGATCAGTTGGCAGTTGCTATCCAAACTATTCTTGAACGCACGGTACTTGCTGATAAGTCCGGTTCCAACCCAGTGGTCTCCCCCAGTCAGACACCGGAGAATGATACTAGGGCCCTTGGGGCCACAATAAAGGGGTTAACGGCTTCTGCACCCTTGCCGCTAAGATATGATGGGGACCCCCAACTCTGCAGAGGGTTCATCAATCAGCTGGAAATTTTTATGGAATTGACGGCACATTCATTTCATAATGATCGCAGCAAGGTTGGGTTCATGATATCCTTGCTGACTGGTAGAGCATTGGCTTGGGCTAACCCACTGTGGGAAAATGCTAAACCTTGCACTAAGAATTTCTGTGAATTTGTGCAATCCTTTCGGAGAGTATTCGAATCTCCTGGTAGAACCACCTCTGCTGCTAAACGTCTTATGGAGATACAACAGGGCAGGCGCACGGTGGGCAATTATGCCATCGAATTTCGCACCTTGGCAGCAGAGGTAGGGTGGAATAACGAGGCTCTGTTGGCAGCATTTGCCCAAGGCTTGAGTGACCAGATTAAAGATGAAATTGCAGCAAAAGATTTGCCTACCGATCTTGATGATTATATTGAATATGTTATTCTAATTGACTCCAGAATACGGGAGAGAGTAACTGCCAGAGATCGTAAAATATGATCTAAGAATAATGGGTCTAGTAACACATTTTTCCCACCCACCTTTCCCTTGGCATCTAAACCTAGTGTACCAGTACAGGAACCAGGGGAACCTATGCAAGTGGGTTTCACTAGGTTAACCAAGGAGGAAAGAACATATCGCAGGAAACAAAGGTTGTGTTTATACTGCGGTAAAAATGGGCACCTGTTAAGATCTTGTCCGGTACGTCCGGGAAACGAACACACCTAGGGTACCTTGGGGGACAGGCCCTAGGTGGTGTGCAATCGTCCCCAATGATTGGCGCTCTTAAACCCACCATACAGGTGGTATTGTCTTGGGCACAGCGCTCTGTGGAGGTTTTGGCCCTAGTCGATTCTAGTGCAGCTGGGTATTGTATGGCTAATACCTTTGCTGAATTGCATGGGGTGCCACGCATTGAAAGAGAAACCCCTTTTGCTATTGGAGCGATTGACGGCAGACCCCTGGTACCCGCTCAGGTTATTTTTGAAACTATGCCATTATCCATGACTATTGGGGCTCTCCACAAGGAGGAGCAGCAGTTTCAGTTAATTAACTCTCCTCACCATGCCGTGATATTGGGGTTTCCTTGGTTACAGTTGCATAATCCACAATTCGATTGGCAAAAATGCGAGATTTCTGCTTGGTCTCAGTTCTTTATGGAGAATTGTGTCACCCATCCTGTTCCAGCTCTAGATGAGCATATCGAGCAACTCTGTTCCACATGGGCACAAGTTCAGAGGGCACTGGGTCAGTCCTTTCAGCGCCATCAGCGCCATGCTAATCGCAGGAGGCTTCCAGCGGTTTCCTTCCAAGTTGGGGATAGAGCATGGCTGTCTTCTAAGAACTTGAAGCTCCAAGTCCCATCTAATAAGTTGGCACCTCGGTTCATGGGTCCTTACAGAATTATTTGCAAAATTAACCCCGTTTCCTATGCATTGGATTTACCTGCATCCATGCGCATTCACAATGTATTTCATGTGTCTCTCCTTAAGCCTCTGGTGTGCAACCGTTACACTATGACACCTGTAATGGCAGGGCCCGTTCAGGTTGAAGGGCAAGAGGAATACGAGGTACAGAGTATCATTGACTCCCGTAGGCTTAGAGGAAAGGTACAGTACTTGGTGCATTGGAAAGGCTATGGTCCTGAGGATCGATCTTGGGTGGACAGTAGGGACCTTCATGCACCTAGATTACTACTAGTGTTGAGCGAGCATGCTCGGCCGATGCTCGGATCGGCTCGAGCATCGCTCTGCTCGGCACATGGCGGTACTCGTACGAGTACCGCATGTGCTCGCCCGCCATGTTCGGGTCTCCTCCCCGCACGTTTTGCGGCTGCTGCGCAGCCAATAAACGTGCAGGGAGGCTCTGACATCGGTGTAATGCCAGCAGCCATGTTGGCTGCTGGCATTACACTGATTGGCTGGCCAGAACCCGTGGTCGGGTGCTGTATAGCACCTGACCATCGAGTTCGGCTCAGTCTTAGCCAGGGAGAGCTGAGGATAGGAAGGGAAAGGCAGTGTAGGGAGGAAAAAAAACAAAATTGTGGAAAAAAAAGAACCAAAAGTCCTTTTTAGGACTACTGTGTGTGGGGGCAGCAGGTTATTTTGTGTGGGGGGAAAAAAACAAAAAAAAAAAAAAAAAAATATTCTGTTTAGTGTGAAAAGTTGCAGATTAGAGCACATTCTGTTTAGTGTGCACAGTTGCAGATTAGAGCACATTCTGTTTAGTGTGCAAAGTTGCAGATTAGAGCACATTCTGTTTAGTGTGCAAAGTTGCAGATTAGAGCACATTCTGTTTAGTGTGCAAAGTTGCAGATTAGAGCACATTCTGTTAAGTCTTCAAACTAAAATATCAAAGTCACATATTCCATTCAGTGTGCGTCGCCGCAGTTTAGCAGCACATTCTGTGTACTGTGCAGAGTTGCAGAATAGGAAGAAATACTGTTAAGTCTTCAAACTAAAATATCAAAGTCACATATTCCATTCAGTGTGCTTCGCCGCAGTTTAGCAGCACATTCTGTGTACTGTGCAGAGTTGCAGAATAGGAAGAAATACTGTTAAGTCTTCAAACTAAAATATCAAAGTCACATATTCCATTCAGTGTGCTTCGCCGCACTTTAGCAGCACATTCTGTGTAGTGTGCAGAGTTGCAGAATAGGAAGAAATACTGTTAAGTCTTCAAACTCAAATATCAAAGTCACATATTCCATTCAGTGTGCTTCGCCGCAGTTTAGCAGCACATTCTGTGTACTGTGCAGAGTTGCAGAATAGGAAGAAATACTGTTAAGTCTTCAAACTAAAATATCAAAGTCACATATTCCATTCAGTGTGCTTCGCCGCAGTTTAGCAGCACATTCTGTGTAGTGTGCAGAGTTGCAGAATAGGAAGAAATACTGTTAAGTCTTCAAACTAAAATATCAAAGTCACATATTCCATTCAGTGTGCTTCGCCGCAGTTTAGCAGCACATTCTGTGTAGTGTGCAGAGTTGCAGAATAGGAAGAAATACTGTTAAGTCTTCAAACTAAAATATTAAAGTCACATATTCCATTCAGTGTGTGTCACCGCCGTTTAGCAGCCTATTCTGTGTACTCTGCACAGTTGCAGACTAGGAAGAAATACTGTTAAGTTTTCAAACTCAAATATTAAAGTCACATATTCCATTCAGTGTGTGTCACCGCCGTTTAGCAGCCTATTCTGTGTACTCTGCACAGTTGCAGAATAGGAAGAAATACTGTTAAGTTTTCAAACTCAAATATTAAAGTCACATATTCCATTCAGTGTGTGTCACCGCCGTTTAGCAGCCTATTCTGTGTACTCTGCACAGTTGCAGAATAGGAAGAAATACTGTTAAGTTTTCAAACTCAAATATTAAAGTCACATATTCCATTCTGTGTTCGTCACCGCAGTTTAGCAGCCTATTCTGTGTACTCTGCACAGTTGCAGAATAGGAAGAAATACTGTTAAGTTTTCAAACTCAAATATTAAAGTCACATATTCCATTCAGTGTGTGTCACCGCCGTTTAGCAGCCTATTCTGTGTACTCTGCACAGTTGCAGAATAGGAAGAAATACTGTTAAGTTTTCAAACTCAAATATTAAAGTCACATTTTCCATTCAGTGTGTGTCACCGCCGTTTAGCAGCCTATTCTGTGTACTCTGCACAGTTGCAGAATAGGAAGAAATACTGTTAAGTTTTCAAACTCAAATATTAAAGTCACATATTCCATTCAGTGTGTGTCACCGCCGTTTAGCAGCCTATTCTGTGTACTCTGCACAGTTGCAGACTAGGAAGAAATACTGTTAAGTTTTCAAACTCAAATATTAAAGTCACATTTTCCATTCAGTGTGTGTCACCGCCGTTTAGCAGCCTATTCTGTGTACTCTGCACAGTTGCAGAATAGGAAGAAATACTGTTAAGTTTTCAAACTCAAATATTAAAGTCACATATTCCATTCAGTGTGTGTCACCGCCGTTTAGCAGCCTATTCTGTGTACTCTGCACAGTTGCAGAATAGGAAGAAATACTGTTAAGTTTTCAAACTCAAATATTAAAGTCACATATTCCATTCTGTGTTCGTCACCGCCGTTTAGCAGCCTATTCTGTGTACTCTGCACAGTTGCAGAATAGGAAGAAATACTGTTAAGTTTTCAAACTCAAATATTAAAGTCACATATTCCGTGTAAGATGAAGAAGGCGGGTAAAAAGGGACGGGGAAGTGGACGTGATCCTGATAGTTCAGGGCGCGGGTCAGGACGCGGAGAAACTGTGCCTGGTGCCAGAGCACAAGAAAGAAAGACATCCACCATACCTAGCTTCATGTCTAATTTTACAGGGCGTCGCAGGACATCACTCTCGAGGTCCGACCACTGCGAACAGGTGGTCGGTTGGATGACAGCTGATACTGCTTCCAGTCGGTTAAGCACCACCCTGTCTTCCACCAAGTCCACTCTCAGTAGCCAAGAGTCTGGTCAACATAATCCTCACTCTGATCATCCTTCCTCCCACCATAGACGGTCTGGTCAAAGAAGTGATCCCACACTGGGATATAGTGAGGAGCTCGTCTCATCACCAATCCTTCATTTGACCCTCTCTCCAAGCACGCTTGCAGAGGAACATGACATCTTGTGCCCTGATTCACAACCTCTAGAGGCTACCCAATCACAAGAAGATGACAGATGTGAACGGCATTTAAGGTCAAAGGAAGTAGTGGATGATGATGATGATGATGAGACACAGTTGCCATTAAATCAACCACTATTTCCGTCTCAAGACCTTGTTGAGGAGAATGTTATACAGTTGTCAATGACTGAGTATGTGGTGGGATCAAGACTTGAGGAGGATGATCAGAGTGAGGAAGTGGAGGAGGACTTGGTGGACGATGAGGTGACTGACCCCACCTGGGAAGGTGTAGAGCCGAGCGATGACAGCAGTCCTGAGGGTGAGCCATCTGCAGCACCGCAACAGGCTGGAAGAGGCAGTGGTGTGGCTACAGAAAGAAGGCGGACCGCACCAAACCGGCCCGCAAATGTTCCACGGAGCACCCCCTTGCGTAAATCTACCTTGCCAAAGGGTAGGTGTTCCGCGGTATGGCGTTTTTTTAAGGAAAGTGCGGACGACAAAAGAATTGTAGTTTGCAACCTGTGCCACACCAGAATGAGCCGAGGCATGAACACTAGAAACCTCACCACCACCAGCATGATCCGACACATGGCATCCAAGCACCGTAGTAAGTGGGAGGAACGCCTGGATCGCCCATCTGTGTCTGCAGGCCACACCACTGCCTCCTCTTCCCCTGTTTTCGGTGCCGGCCAATCGCCTGTCGAAGGCGCAGGCCCGCATACCTCCCGCCCTGCACCTGTACCATCTGAAGCACCATCAGCGACCACATCCACTTCCCTGTCCCAGCACAGCGTCCAAATGTCGTTACCCCAGGCATTTGAGCGCAAGAGAAAGTACCCAGCCACCCACCCACAGGCCATAGCACTAACCTCACACCTTTCAAAATTACTGGCCATCGAAATGCTGCCATTTAGGCTTGTGGACACTGAGTCCTTCCGCAGCCTGATGGCAGCAGCTGTCCCTCGGTACGCGGTCCCCAGCCGCCACTACTTTTCCCGGTGTGCCATCCCCGCATTACACCACCATGTGTCCCGTAACATCACCCGTGCCCTGACCAACGCAGTTACTGGGAAGGTCCACTTAACGACTGACACATGGACAAGTGCTTGTGGCCAGGGACGCTACATTTCCCTGACGGCACACTGGGTGAATGTCGTGGAGGCTGGGAGCGACTCGGACCCTGGGATGGCACGGGTGCTACCCACGCCGAGGATTGCGGGCCCTACCTCCATCAGGGTTTCCACCAGCACCTACGTTATTGGCTCCTCCTCCTCCGTTTCCACCTCCGAATTCTCTACACGCAGCGCCACTCCCCCATCAGCCAGTAGCTGGAAGCAGTGTAGCACTGCAGTGGGGAAGCGTCAACAGGCCGTGCTGAAGCTGATCTGCCTTGGGGACAAACAGCACACGGCCTCAGAGCTGTTGCAGGGGATTAGTCACCAGACCGAGCAGTGGCTCTCGCCACTCAACCTGCAACCAGGCATGGTTGTGTGTGATAATGGGCGTAACTTGGTGGCGGCTTTGGAGCTCGGCAAGCTCACACACGTACCATGCCTAGCGCATGTATTTAATTTAGTGGTGCAGCGATTTCTAAAAACCTACCCCAATGTGCATGATCTCTTGACCAAGGTGCGCCGCGTGTGTGCACATTTCCGTAAGTCATCTACAGCTTCGGCCGGCCTGTTGAAGCTGCAGCAGCACTTACAATTGCCAGCTCACCAGCTGCTGTGTGACGTGAGCACGCGCTGGAACTCCACCTTCCACATGTTGGCCCGGCTTTGTGAGCAGCAGAGGGCAGTAGTGGAGTACCAGCTGTTACACGGTCGTCGCCTCTCCGTTCAACTTCCTGTAATCAGAAGTGAGGAGTGGGAATGGATGTCAGACCTCTGCGAGGTTTTACGCAATTTTGAGGAATCGACACAGATGGTGAGCGGCGATAACGCTATTATCAGTGTAACCATCCCACTTCTGTGTCTACTGAAACGCTCGCTGCTCACAATTAAAACCGACGCTTTGCATGTGGAAGAGGTGGAAATGGGGGAGGAAGAGCTTACACAAGGTGATAGCCAGAGCACCCTCACTTCGTCTTCTCAGCGACAATTGGAGGAGGCGGAGGAGGAGGAGGAGGAGGAGGAGGAGGAAGACACGGTTGCCTCCGCTACAGAGGGTAGCCATGGAACTTTAGTTCCATCTCTTCAGCGTGGGTGGGCAGAAGAGGAGGAAGAGGATGAGGATATTGAGAGTCATCCTCCTGGTGAGGACAGCGAAATCTTGACTGTTGGTACTCTGGCACACATGGCTGACTTTATGTTAGGCTGCCTTTCCCGTGACCCACGCGTTATACGCATTTTAAACAACACGGATTACTGGGTGTTCACCCTTCTGGACCCCCGCTACAAAGAGAATTTCTCATCTCTCATTCCTCCGGTGGAGAGGACAAGCAAAATGGTGCAATACCAGAAGGTTCTTGTTGAAAAATTGCTCCAAAATTTTCCATCTGACAACGCTGGCGGCAGAGTACGTGCTACCTTGGCCAACAGAGAAGGGGAGAAAAGGGGAGCACACAGCAGTTCCGAGAAAGGCAGGGCAACACTCTCCAAGGCGTGGGACACCTTCATGACACCCCGCCAGCACCCTCACCCTGATGCGCAGCCTAGTGTCACAAGGAGGGAAAAGTTTTGGAAGATGGTGAAGGAGTACGTAGCAGACCGTGTCAGCGTCCTCAATGATCCCTCTGTGCCTTACAACTACTGGGTGTCCAAGCTGGACACGTGGTATGAACTGGCACTCTACGCCTTGGAGGTGCTGGCCTGCCCTGCCGCCAGCGTTCTGTCTGAGCGGGTATTTAGTGCTGCTGGTGGCATCATAACAGATAAGCGTATCCGCCTTTCCACCGACAATGCTGATAGGTTGACACTTATAAAAATGAACAAGGCCTGGATTTCCCCTGACTTCTCCACTCCACTGGAGGAAAGCCCCGGGGGAACATAAACTCACTTTATATATGTTATTTACAATGATGTGAATACTCTGTATTCCCATTCACCCCTTCCACCCAAAAAACGGGTATATGGTTGACTCTTAATCTTCTCATCCTCCTCCTCCTCTTCCATATGCCCTGTGCTATAATTTTTATATAGGGCCAGCTCACCAGCGGGCCCTGTGATATAATTTTTATATAGGGCCAGCTCACCAGCGGGCCCTGTTTGACAATTTTTATATAGGTCAGCTCACCAGCGGGCCTTCTTATATAATGTTTTATTGGGTCAGCTCTCTAGCGGGCCCTCTCATATAATGTTTTATAGCGTCAGCTCACTAGCGGGCCTTCGCATATAATGTTTAGGATGGTCAGCTCTGCAGCAGACCCTCACCCATAATGTTTTAGATGGTCAGCTCAGCGCACGTTTCCCTCTTAATCATGGCCTCAGTTCAATAAAATCAAGGAAATTTTTGGGAGAATTTGCCTCTGCGCACGTTTCCCTCTTAATCATGGCCTCAATTCTGAAAATCAAGGAAATTTTTGGGAGAATTTGCCTCTGCGCACGTTTCCCTCTTAATCATGGCCTCAATTCTGAAAATCAAGGAAATTTTTGGGAGAATTTGCCTCTGCGCACGTTTCCCTCTTAATCATGGCCTCAGTTCTGAAAATCAAGGAAATTTTTGGGAGAATTTGCCTCTGCGCACGTTTCCCTCTTAATCATGGCCTCAGTTCTGAAAATCAAGGAAATTTTTGGGAGAATTTGCCTCTGCGCACGTTTCCCTCTTAATCATGGCCTCAGTTCTGAAAATCAAGGAAATTTTTGGGAGAATTTGCAGATGATATACAAGTAAATATACAGCAAATACTGTTTGGTAACAATTTTTCGCCTAAAGTCGTTTTTATTTTCCTTTTTGTGTGTTTTATGGTCAGTCTGTAAAAATGGCGTACTACGGGCGAAAGATCGTTCCCAGCAGCGATGTTGGAGTCCAAGATGCATCCAGACATCCTCCCTATGCTGTCCCTGAACCATTTCTGTGGTGTTTCCATCCTTTTCTTCCCTTTTCCTATGGACCAGGCACCCTCCCCTCATCAGAGCAGGGGGTGCCTGGTGTAATGCTCGAGTCCTCCCATTGACTTCAATGGGGCTCGGGTGCTCGGCCGAGCACTCGAGCCTCAGGGGGTGCTCGGTCAGAGCACCCGAACACCCGAGCATTGGGGTGCTCGCTCATCACTAATTACTACGAAATTTTCATGCCAAGTACCCTCAGAAGCCTAGACACCATTCTAGGAGAGGGGGTCTTTGAAAGGGGGGGTACTATCACAGTGCCCGTGATTGGTGCTATACACTGTCTATCACCTGCAGGGGGCTCCCATTGGCTGCCTATTGTCTGCCCGCCTCTGATTCCCTATTTATACTCAGCTCGGGCACCCTTTGGTTGCCCTTTCGTGGTGTCTCTGACAGTACCTTTTTGTTCTTCGTGTCATGCTGTTTCGACCTGTTCCAGTGTTCCAGAGTCCAGAGCTACAGAGTCCTGTGTTCCAGTCTGTCTTGCTGTTTGGGCCTGTTCCAGCTTTCCAGAGTCCAGAGCTACAGAGTCTTGAGTTCCAGTGTTCCTGATTCCACCTGTTCCTGTTACCAGTCTGTTTGGCACTCCGGTTGGTTTCCTCCGTGACGGCTGACGCTCCGGTTGTTCCGTCCGGCTTAGTTCCGGTTGCCCGTCTGTTCAGCGTTGCTCACTGTGCTCCACCTTCACTTGGTCTCCGTATTCCCATCCGGTAGTCGCTTGGCGACATTGCTCTCTCTATCGCTCCGGCAATATTCTCACTGTGTTGTTCCAGCGTGTGGACGCTGGTTAGCTCCATTAAACCTGGTGGCATATCATACCGTTGGTCCCAGCGTGCGGACGCTGGTTAACTCCATTAAACCTGGTGGCATATTAGACTGTTGGTCCCAACGTGCGGACGCTGGTTAACTCCATTTACCTGGTGGCATATTATACTGTTGGTCCCAGCGTGCGGATGCTGGTTAACTCCATTAAACCTGGTGGCATATTATACTGTTGGTCCCAGCGTGCGGACGCTGGTTAACTCCATTAAACCTGGTGGCATATTATACTGTTGGTCCCAGCGTGCGGACGCTGGTTAACTCCATTAAACCTGGTGGCATATTATACTGTTGGTCCCAGCGTGCGGACGCTGATTAACTCCATTAAACCTGGTGGCATATTATACTGTTGGTCCCAGCGTGTGGACGCTGGTTAACGCCATTAAACCTGGTGGCATATTATACTGTTGGTCCCAGCGTGTGGACGCTGGTTAACTCCATTAAATCTGGTGGCATATTATACTGTTGGTTCCAGCGTGCGGATGCTAGTTAACTCCATTAACCTGGTGGCATACTATACTGTTGGTCCCAGCGTGCGGACGCTGGTTTACTCCATTAACCTGGTGGCTTACTATACAGTTAGATCCAGCGTGCACATGCTGGTTTGCTCCATACTACAGTCAAGTGCTGTTGGTTCGAGTCCCTGTCATTGTCTCTTGACAACCATTGGCACCTGTTGGTCTCCTCCTTTGGGGCTGTCCTGCCCGGTATTGGTGAGGCCGGTAGAACCGGTATATTCCATCTCACGGTTGCCTTACCAGGTATTGGCAGGACCGGTAGAGCCTCTTCACAGTGTTCCTTTTGGCTGCCTTGCCCGGTATTGGTAGGGCCGGTAGAACCGGTACATTCCATCTCACGGTTGCCTTACCAGGTATTGGCAGGGCCGGTAGAGCCTACCCACAGCATTTCCTGAGGCTGCCTTGCCCGGTATTGGTAAGGTCGGTAGAACTGGTATATTCCATCTCACGGTTGCCTTACCCAGTATTGGCAAGGCCGGTAGAGCCTGCTATTGCTATCCCTTATAGCCGCCTGGGTTGCCTTGCCCGGTATTACTGGCAAGGCCGGTAGAACCTGTTCTATTTCTCTTTTTCTATTATATTGTATGTATATGTATGTGAACCCTATGGGGATTGCCTTAACTTTTCAATAAAGTTATGCTTTTACCTAAATCTTTTGTCTGAGCGTCTTAACAAACCGTGACACTGCCACGGTCGGAGACTATCTGCAGAGGTAGACCATGGAGTCTGAATATTTCCTTGAGAAAAATATCAGCAAGTTGAGGAGCCGAGGGTAGTTGAGGTAGTGGATTGAAATGGGCCTGACGGGAGAAGCGGTCAACCACAACCAAAACTACAGTGTTTTTATTGGACGGAGGCAAGTCCACTACGAAATCCATGGCTATGTGCCTCCACGGAACAGAAGGCACTGGAAGAGGCTGAAGAAGACCTGCAGGCTTAGTGTTCCATCTCACAGTTGCCTTACCAGGTATTGGCAGGACCGGTAGAGCCTCTTCACAGTGTTCCTTTAGGCTGCCTTGCCCGGTATTGGTAGGGCCGGTAGAACCGGTACATTCCATCTCACGGTTGCCTTACCAGGTATTGGCAGGGCCGGTAGAGCCTACCCACAGCATTTCCTGAGGCTGCCTTGCCCGGTATTGGTAAGGTCGGTAGAACTGGTATATTCCATCTCACGGTTGCCTTACCCAGTATTGGCAAGGCCGGTAGAGCCTGCTATTGCTATCCCTTATAGCCGCCTGGGTTGCCTTGCCCGGTATTACTGGCAAGGCCGGTAGAACCTGTTCTATTTCTCTTTTTCTATTATATTGTATGTATATGTATGTGAACCCTATGGGGATTGCCTTAACTTTTCAATAAAGTTATGCTTTTACCTAAATCTTTTGTCTGAGCGTCTTAACAAACCGTGACACTGCCACGGTCGGAGACTATCTGCAGAGGTAGACCATGGAGTCTGAATATTTCCTTGAGAAAAATATCAGCAAGTTGAGGAGCCGAGGGTAGTTGAGGTAGTGGATTGAAATGGGCCTGACGGGAGAAGCGGTCAACCACAACCAAAACTACAGTGTTTTTATTGGACGGAGGCAAGTCCACTACGAAATCCATGGCTATGTGCCTCCACGGAACAGAAGGCACTGGAAGAGGCTGAAGAAGACCTGCAGGCTTAGTGTGTGGTTGTTTGTGTCTGGCACAATGATGACACCCTCGGACAAAGTCATCAACATCGGTCTGCATGGAGGGCCACCAAAACTGTCGTTGAACCAGATCGAATGTTCGGGCTCTCCCAGGGTGACCAGAGGTGGGCGACTGATGAGCCCATTGGAGGACCTCAACTCGATAAAGAGCCGGAAAGAAGAGTCGTCCAGGAGGACAAGCGGAGTCTACATCTTGTTGCACCCTCTGGATCTTGGATAACGTTGCAGTGGACAGGGCAGAGACGAACCTGATGCTGGGTACTATAGGTTTGGGAGACTCCTTGACAGACTTGGCAACAGATTGGTGTGATAAGGCATTGGCCTTGACGTTTTTGGTCCCTGGAAGGTAGGTGATGGTGAACTGAAACCGGGTAAAAAACATGGCCCATCAGGCCTGGCGGGGGTTCAGATGTTTAGCTTTCTCTAGGTATTGTAAGTTCTTGTGGTCTGTATAAATAGTGAAGGGAATTCCAGAACCTTCCAGGAGGTGGCGCCACTCCTCTAGGGCGAGTTTCATGGCAAGGCATTCCCTGTTACCCACATCATAATTCCGTTCTGCAGTTGTTAGTTGGCGGGAGAAGAATGAACAGGGATGAAGAACATTGGTCTCTGGGTCTCGCTGAGAGAGTATAGCTCCAACACCCTCTTCGAAGGCGTCAACCTCAAGGACAAATGGCCTGGTAGGATCAGGGTAACGAAGGATGGAAGCAGAGGTAAAGGCGGTTTTGAAGTGGGCAAAGGCTGCAACGGCTTCAGGACTCCATGTCTTCGGATCAGCTCCCTTTTTAGTGAGGGCGGTTATGGGTCCGACGACTGAAGAGTAGTTCCGGATGAACCGCCTGTAGTAATTGGCAAATCCTAGAAAGCATTGTACACCACGGAGGTCGGTAGGACGGGGCCACTGAGTGACTGCTGAAACCTTAGCAGATCCATCCGAAGGCCTGAGTGTGATATAATGTATCCAAGGAAAGGAAGGCTATTCTTTTCAAACTCGCATTTTTTGAGTTTGGCATAGAGTCCGTTATCCCTAAGACGTTGTAGAACCGCCCTGACATGCACTCTGTGGAGTCAAGAGTGGAGGAGTACACCAGTATATCATCCAGGTATACTATGACATGGGATAATAGCATATCCCAGAACACATCATTCACAAAGGCCTGGAAAACAGCCGGGGCGTTGCATAGCCCGAAGGGCATAACCAGGTATTCGTAATGCCCAAAACGAGAGTTGAAGGCTGTTTTCCACTCATCACCTGCCCAGTTTCGAACTAGATTGTATGCCCCTCGGAGATCCAGTTTCGTAAACCAGACTGCCCCCTGGAGCAGGTCGAAAAGCTCAGGAATAAGAGGCAGGGGATACTTGTTTTTAACTGTGATCTGATTCAAACCTCGGTAATCCACACAAGGTTGGAGGCCCCCGTCTTTCTTGCCGACAAAGAAGAAGCCAGCCCCAGCCGGAGATGTCGAGGGGCGGATGAATCCTTGTGCAAGGTTGTCTTGGATGTATTAGTCCAAGGCTTTCATCTCTGGACGGGATAAGAGATAAGTACGACCCTTAGGTGGCGTAGTGCCTGGAAGGAGGTCGATTGGACAGTCGTATTCACGGTGCGGGGTAGGGTCTCAGCCTTTCTTTTGGAGAACACGTCACTGTAGTCCTGATAAACAGATGGCAGAGCACTGGAACAGGATACTATAGCTGATGCCGAACAACTGGGGTTGACCAGGGACCGGGATAGGCAGGACTGAAGACATGATGAACTCCACCGGACAAGTTCCTTGTGTTTCCAGGAGATCAAGGGGTCGTGACGGCGGAGCCAGGGAAGCCCCAGAATGATTGGTTCCAAAGGAGAATACACGAGATCAAAGGTTGTGGTTTCGACATGAAGGACTCCTGTAGTGACTTGTAACGGTGCAGTCTCTAGAAGGACCTTACCATCGCCCAATGGCTTTCCATCAAGGGAGGAAACAAGGAGAGGCAGTTCCTTAGGACGACAAGGAATACTGAGTGACCTGGCCCAGTTAAGATCCATGAAGAGTCCAGCTGCGCCGGAATCAATTAAAGTCAAGACAGAGGTTGTTCCAGAAGGCCACTGGATGGTTACCGGAACATGGATGCGTGAGGATGACTGGAGAGGCTGGGCCTTAAGGCTTAGCGAACTGCCTCTGATGTTAGCTAAGCCATGGTGTTTCCCGGCCGGGTAGGACACTGCCGCAGCATGTGTCCCTTAAGACCACAATACAGACATAGACCCTGGACGCGGCGTCTTTTTCGCTCATCCTCGGAGAGCCGCGTTACTCCTCCAACCTCCATGGGTGTCTCATGTGGAGGCGAACTGTCGGTATTCGTGGAACAGGGAACTCCACACTGTCTTCTGCTCCGGTCCCGTTCTTGCTGCCTCTCATGCATACGCCTATCGAGATCGAGGCACAGCGTGATAAAGTCTTCTAGACCATCGGGAGTGTCCCAGTAAGTCAGGGCGTCTTTGAGACGTTCGTTTAGACCACGCCGGAAGACTGCTCTAAGGGCCCCCTGGCCCCAATTGGTCTCATAAGACAGGGTCCGGAATTCGACCGTGTATTGGCTCACGGTCCGTTGGCCTTGGCGCAAATCCAGAAGGGCAGCTTCGGCTGAGGCACTTCTGCCCGGAACGTCGAATACCGCTTTCATTGTCCAACAGGGGCGACCGCTGTTCCACCAGTGGTGTGGCCCAGGCCAGTGCCTCGCCTTTGAGAAGAGAAATCATGAAAGACACCCGTGCTGCATGGGTACCAAAGGACTGAGGCAGGGTCCGAAACTGAAGTGTACACTGGTTGAGAAACCCACGTAACTCAGAAGGACGACCGGAAAACTTGTCAGGCAAAGGGATCCGGGGAGGCACGTAGTCTGGAGGGGGATGCACAGAAACCCCGGATGCAGAGGCAGTGCTTGACATGGGTACTGAAGCAGTTTGAGCGGTGGAGGCGCGCATCATCTCCAGCAAAGCGTCCATCTTCCTTTCCAGACTTTGGAGCTGTGCGGCATGTGATGCCAAGATTTGTTCCTGGTGTTCCTGCCTTGCGGCGATCCGAAATAAGTCAGCAGGATCCATGGGTACTCTGGCCCGTTCCAACTGTCACCACAAGAGGGGTAGGAACCCTCGTGGCCTAGGTACTGGTAGTTGCTGGGGTTCAACGCTTGGGGGCGATGCTGGGGTGCGTTGACGGCATGCCAGGTACTCCCTTGCTGCAGCCGAAGCTGGATAAAGGTGCTGGTCACGAAACCAGATTGTTCCACCAGTTGAGCCGGGGTGCAACCAGGATGAGAGTACCTGGGATCCGTGTAAACCAGAACCAGAAGGCCAACGGAGGAGGAACAGACTAGCCAGGAAAAGGGGAGCTGGAGAACTTTGATGGTCAGACAAGCCGGGTCAGGACACCAGAGAGTCAGGAATGGTCAAGCAAGCCGGGTCAGGATACCAGAGAGACAGGGATGGTCAAGCAAGCCGGGTCAGGATACCAGAGAGCCAGTGATGGTCAAGCGAGCCGGGTAAGGATATCAGAAATCCAGGGATGGTCAAGCGAGAAACAAAACTATGCAACAAGCTCGTGGAACGGGCAAGGACTAAAGGACAGAGGGGGAATAAATACTCTAGCCAGCAAATGGAAACAGGAGGCAGACCTGAGTCCCATTGGGCAATACTGCCCAATAGAGACAACAGCACTGCCAAAAACCCAAATGGACTTATACGATGTCCAATGGGTGAACAGAAATCCATCCTCCCTTATTGGGCATGAGACCATGCCCAATGAAAAAGAGAGGATGGCATACTGGGAGGAGGTGCTGCTACTAGCAGCACCTATACAGCAAGCGCATGCGCGTCAGCTGTAAGAGCTGAAAGTGCACGCGCATGCGCAGGAGCCGAGACCCGCCGTCCGTCTCGCATGTGCACATGAACAGAGACCCGACGGCTGTCCTGCGCACGCACAGAGCGGGGCATACGGCGGAGGACCCGGAGAGAGCGGCGATGACCGCGAGGTGTAACAAAGTCATGCATTTGGGAAGAAAAAATGCCAGTGCTACTTATGAACTTAGTGGAATCATTTAGGGGACTGATTGATATAGAAGGACCTGGGAATTCTTCTAAACTACAAACTTGGAAGCAGTCACCAGTGCCAAATAGCAGTAGCAAAAGCAAACAAAGTTATGTCGAGAATAAAAAGAGTATTGAAGCAAGAGAGGATAACATCATTTTGACACTGTACAAATCATTGGTAAGACCTCACTTCAAATATGCAGTGCAGTTTTGAGCACGGTTCTAAAAAGATATTCTAAAACTAGAGAGAGTACAGAGAAGAGCAACAAAATTAACTAGGGTAATGTAAAACTTGACGAATGAAGAACATCTATACAAATTGGATTTATTTACTCTAGGGTAAAGATGACTAAGAGGAGATCTGATCACAATGTACAAGTATATGAGAGGACAATACAAGGATCTCTCTAGTGAGCTATTCATTCGAAGGCCTGATCAAATAACCAGGAGCCACCACTTGAGATTAGAGGAAATGAGTTTTCAGCTTCAGCAGTAACGTCTGTTAAATTGTGGAATTCCTTGTTCAAGGATGTGGTAGTGGCAGGTACAATGGATATACTTAAAGGGGAACTACCACCCCACACAATCTTTACCTTCACTAAGCAGCTAGTCGCGACAGGCAGAACGGAGCGCAGACATCTTGCCATTGTGACGTCCACGCGCCTGCGCTGTCAGTCCCAGCCGGAGCCAAATGGCTCCTAGCAACACCTCCTAGACCCGGCTGGGACTGACAGCGCAGGCGCGGACATCATAATGGCAAGATGTCCTTGCTCCGTCCTGCCTGTCGCCCATGGAAGAGAGGAGAAATCTATTAAATAAGGTAATTATTCTGGTGACTAGCGCTACTAAGTAGCTAGTCGCCAGATGGGGACTTAGTGAAGGTAAAGATTGTATCGGGTGGTAGTTCCCCTTTAAGAGAACATTAGATACATTTATTTCAAGAGGGAACATACAGGTTTATGCTGTGCATTAGTAGGCAAAACTGGAAGTTCAGATAAAAACTAACTTATTTGGAAGCAGAAAAGTTTATATAATTCTTATTTCTCTGAGTTATGCTGCCAACTGTCAGAACTCCCGACCAACCATGCCTAGTCACTCTGGTTTTAACAAGCGTAGATAGTGTAAAAGTATTCAATACCGCTGTCAAGTCTCAGCTTCAATGCAGTAACCTTTTGAGCTCTGGTGTGGCTATCAGGGACGCTATTAAAGGGGAACTTTCAGATCTTACTAAATTGCCATGCATTCATTAAACGCATGGTGATTAGCTTGTAAATAGATGTCTTACCTTTAAAAAAATAGCAGAGTGGAAAGTAATCCTTCCCGTTTGGGGACTGGTGGGCAGGTTAGTGCACTCTGCGCACCTGCGCCATCAGTCCCTTCCAGTAATCATATGGTGCACTGCAGTGCTACTCAATGGAGATCGGGACTGATAGCACAGTCGCGCAGACAAGATGTCTGCGCTGTAGCCTGGGTTCCGGTCTCCAAATCGGAAAGATTACTTTAGACTTGCTATTTTTTAAAGGTAAGACATCTATTTCCATGCTAGTTGCCATGCGTTTAATGAATACATGGTGACTTAGTAAGAACTCAAAGTTCCGCTTTAAAAGCATGAGCATCAGCCATTGCAGAGTATATAAACAGATTTAAGTGTAGCCATAAATTAGATTTACATGGGAGTCAAATTAATAACTCTAGTTCACGGACCTTAAATCTGAGTCTGTATATCTAAGCACTACACAATGCCCCCTTCCACATCCCCCCCCTTAGTATGTCACATATATGCAATATATGTGACATACTAAGGGGGGGGAGATGTGGAAGGGGGCATTGTGTAGTGCTTGGTGTACTAGTTTTATTGATTTTAACCCTTTGAATGCCACAGGGATGAGCAGTGCACATCCCTATGGCATTCAAAGCTGTCCATGGTGCTGAAAGCCTTCTCTGTGTTCCCCTAGTGGCTGGGTAGGGAAGCACAGAGAAAGCTATTCAGAACTGGAGACGTGGGTTTTGGATTTTCTGACTGAACTTGATACTTTGCAGTGCTGTGATTGGCTGTGGTGCTAGGTAACATTTTTATCGTGTGTTTTTAGGTAAGATTTTCTATGCGACGCAGGTTTAAGGTTAACGTGTATTTTGTTGGTTATCGCTGCTTAGGCTTTCTGGGTAAGGAAGATTTGAATCTCACGTTACCTGGTCTTGCTTAAGGAGCGAAGGCAGTTTTTTTCTTCACGTTGGTTTTAACGCCAACATTTGGATCGAGCCCTTAGTCTTAAATCTTTAACCTTACACAGCTGTACATGTTTATCAGTAAAGATAGTTCATACAGCTCATATATTGCACACTGAACCACTTCTGATAACTGAAACCAAAATTGTAGCTCATAAGTGTACCAGATAAAGATTTCACCTAAACCAAGTACAGGCTGGGGTTAAACTGTGGTTGTTCAGGCTCTGTAGAGGTCTTTTGTTGTTAGTATGTTATTATTGTTTTCAGTCTGTGTTATGTTCTGTAAAGAAGGTCTACTCTTTTTAGTCTGTGCATTTATTTCAACCCCCATATTTACACCAAGGGTCTCCCTCGCCAGAAAATGGGTTTGAAGCCCCTGTACAGCCTAAGGTACAAATCCCTAATCAGATTGTTGAGAAACCTGTAGGTGCACAAAAACTTTAGTGTTTTTCAGTACTGTGATTTACAAATTTAGACAGACTACAGTGATTTTCAGCTGCAATCCATGCTGTAAATGGTGCTATATATGATTTATTAAACAGAATGATGCATTACATAGGCCCAGATGATTTAGTACAATTAAGACTGGATGGCAATGGCCTCAGTAGACCTTTATATTCCATTAGAAGGTCTAAAAACGCTGAATCCTTTTGAAATGATGTAGACAATTTGGTACAAAACAATGCTGTCTTATTGGAAATGGATTTGAAGACTTGTGGTTACTATTGCTAGGAACAGAACCAGGGGTGTAATGACCCATAGTCATATAAAATCCACATCCTACAGTATGATTGTGGCTATAAAAAGATATTGGCTATTTGATTTAAACAATGTTAATAATAACTTATGCTTTTAAGCCAGTCTATGTGCTGTTTTAGATGATAAAGGATCAGCTGATTTTCAGTTGCTAGAGAAAGCTCAGGATATTTATACAGCGCTGGGTATACCCATTGATAGACATGTCAGCTTTAGCGATACTGGCTTTTGAAAAACATTTGTAAATCATGATTAAGGTGGTTTATCACAATCGTGGTGCCTGGCAGTATTACCATACTGATGAACTATGCAAAAACAAAATTTTATACATATACTGTCAGGACAAACATTACTATGGTATTAAAAATATAAAAGCGTTCATAGGACATAACTACTTTTGTGTTTATTGTGACACACCATTCTATCCTAAAAATAACCATTCCTGCTGATATTTTTGTAGGTCATGCCAAATGCAAGATTGTGTTGAGGTAAGAACTGAGCCCCCCCCCCCCCCGTTGCCCCAGCTGTAGAGCATTTTGTCGATTGCAAGCTTGATTAAAGTGGCACAATGCACTTACAGTCCCGGGCGAGATATATTGCGTCCTTAAAGAATATTGTGACACATGTGGCTTGTCCATAGTTATGGAATCACACAGGTGCAAAGGTTTGAAATGCAAAGTTTGCTTTGAAAACTAGACACTTTTGACTGACATATTTGCTATTTGGGAAAATACACCCCAGATGACCCAAGAAACTGGTACATGTTTTATGATTTTGATTGTATGCATGTATGTATGTGTACATATACCAAATTATGTGTATGCCTTGCCATTAGAGGATGATGACCATTGGGAATTTCAGGGGGAATCATGTCTGGATGACTTTGTAAAAAAAGGTCATAGACAAGCCTTTAAAGGTTACAAGTGAGAGCTCAGGAACCACACTTCCACAGGAGAAAGGGTAAGATTAAGAATCTCTGATTTTGAAAAATGTATCTTAGCCTGAGAAACCTCTGAGTAATGCTCTAAAAGAGAAATCAGAGGCGGAATGGAGGAGGTTGGGATATAAGAAAAAGTACATCATCAGCATGCCTTCCAAGTATAGTTATGCCCCAAACAATCAGGATACCCCGTATCTGTGGGTGAATGCGATCCGAAGAAGGAGTAGCTCAAGTGTTAAAATGAAAAGCAAGGGGGAAAAAGGACAGCCCTGATGGGTACCATTATGCACAATAAACAGATCCAATAAAAACCCAGTTACCTTTGACTCTGGTAGATGGAGTAGAATTGAGGCTTATAATAGCAGTCAGCATCATAGGCCCTAATCCAATGTACTCTAGAACTACTCTGAGATATCCCCAGTTGATGCAGTCAAAGACCTTCTCTGCATCTGTAGAGAGTAAGACAGAAGGAATCTTACAGGAGAGAGCCGTGTGCATAAAGGCCACAGCTGGTACCGTATTATGGCAAGGTTCATGGCCAGGGATAAACCTAGATTGGTCTGGATCAATCAGGTTAGAGAGGTGTGAATGCAATCTAGTGGCTAAAAGCTTAGCAAAAAGCTTTGTATCTCCATTTAGACAATAGATCGTGCAGCAGTTTGCAGAACAGGAAGGACTCTTTCCAGGCTTCGGAATGACTGAGATGTGAGCTTCCAGGGATTGAGATGGAAACGGAGATCCCTGAAGGACCAAGTTAAAAACAAGGACATGAGGAACTAAGTCTGACCGAAAGATATGATAATATCTAGTAGAGAACTCACCTGGTCCAGGACTTTTCCCGATTGGTGTAGGTTTGATAGCAATGATTAGTTCATCTTCTTTGAAGGGGACCTCCAGGGATTCCCGAAGCTGAGCAGACAACTTGGGCATCCCACAACTGTGTAGAAACTCAAGCATGTAATCTGAGGATGGGACCCAAGAATTGGGTCTGTCGTCTTGTAGGTTACACAGGCAGGAATAAAACGCCTCGGCAACGGCAGGCAACTGAGAGACTGGCCAACCTGTATTGCCCCTGATATTGGGAACAAAATGCCTCCCGTGATGTCTTTGTACAAGATGCGCTAGTGTCCACCCACACTTGTTACCAGTGACATAGTGTTGGAACCTCTGTCACATGAAGGATTTCACTGCATTTCGTTGTAGTAGGGAGGCTAATTTTGATTGGGTTTTTTGTAGACATGCCAAATCAGAATCTGAAAAAAAAGACTGATAACGAAGTTCTAGGGCTTTAAGAGATGAGGAGAGTGAAAAGAGCTGAGCTAAATCAAATGGCCTTGCACAACATATTTATGCTCTTCTCGTAATACAAACTTTGAAACTGGTGATACAGAATTAGCAACATAGTATTCACAATGAGAACCCCTCAGAGACTGAACTATAGAAGGCTCTGCTAGAAGAGTTTAATTAAGGCACCATGCCTGCATAATGGTATGATCTGCAATAATATGCAACCGAATAGAACCTGTCAAATGATCAGACCAGGCCGTCAGAAGCTGAAATAAGAGAGTGCAGCTGGAACTGATCGATGAAAAGATAGTCTATTTGACTATATGAATTGCGAGGAGATGAGAAGAAAGTATAGCAGTTATCAAACGGGTATAAATATCTCCACACATCAAATAAATGCAGTCATGCAAGATGTTTAGTCAGCTTTTTTAAATGAGAGAGCCGAAGGTGTGATTTACCAAGAGAGAAATCTAGGGAAGGGTTTAAAGCCAAATTAAAATCACCCCCTAAAATGAGCCTGCCTGTACAGAAAGTGTCTAAGGTACTGAGGAAATGGATTAGGAATGAAATCTGGTTTGTATTAGGGACATAAACCACTGCTATAGTATAAGGCACATTATGAAGGAGGCCTTTCAGGAAGAGAAATCGACCTTCGGGATCACTTAACTGTTCAGTAACGACCCAAAGGACAGATTTGTGAAAAGGGATACCAACCACTTTCTGTTTAAGCGGTGCTGAGGTGAAGTAGGAGATTGGAAAAATGGGAGAAGAGATCGAGGGTATCACAGTGCCTGTGATTCCTGTCACTCTCAGTTGTGGCTGTCACTGATTTGCTAACTGAGTTTGACCCGCCTCCTAATGACCTTTTTATACCTGGCTATCACATCTGTCTGATGCCCTTTCGTGGTGTTCCTGAGCCAGTAGTGCTGTTGCTGTGTTCCTGTATTCTGAGTTCCTGTGTACCGATTCGGCTTGTCCTGACCATTCTCCAGTGTACCTGCTTGTGTATGACCCGGCTCGTCTGCTCCGAAGATCGACTTCCAGCTTGTTCCAGTGACCTCCGTTTCTGTTGTCGCCGCCGCGACATTTCCAGTCTCTGCTGCCCGCGTCAGAGTGACTGCCTTGCCTGGTGCTTCCCTCGATTTAGTGCTGTGCCTCGTTCTTTGTGCAGAGTTGTGTGTATGCTGTGGGCCTTCCTCTCTGTGCAGAGCCTTGCAGTAGCGCTGAAGCCTCGAGTAAACGTGCATTTTAACTCTTGCAGTGCTGCCTCGAATTCACTCTCGCTATCTCCTGTACGAGCCTCGTTACCCGTGATACTGCTGCTGAGTTGGCCACTCTCCGTCGGCAACTCTAGTCCACCATTGCAGAGTGTTCACATAGTTGGGCCGTTTGGGCGCTTAAGGCTCTCCGGTATTGGCTACCGAAGATATCATTTGACACAGAGTGTTGGCAGAAAGGCTTCAGTGTTGGCTTATTCGGTACTACGCCCGAGGGGGCTAGTGGCTCTTGCTCTCCTATTCCAGCATTCGATTACACTTAAGGAGGCTGTTAGCTCTTGCACCGCCGGCCGGTTTCCGTTACGCCCGTGGGGGCTACTGGCACTTGCACAAACGAAAGCAGTTCCTGTAACTACGCCCGTGGGGGCTAAGTTGATTCCCTTTCTGCTTACTATCCAACACCTTGGCAAGGCAGCTCTATCCTCAGCACTTGATGAACTTTGTCTATACAGCACAGCCCTTTTAACATCCAGGGCGTGTCAAACCTCCACATCTGAGATAGACTGTTATATGGACATTAACCCCTTGGGGGTCAATATCATCCTAGTGCATACTGTTTTGCATTTATGTCTTTTGTGCTATTACCATTGTAAATATCTCAGTTTACTTATCTGTGTATTACCTACAGCCTCTAGAGGGCGTACTTGTGCCTTATTCACTTTAATAAAGTGTGTTTTATTTTCACTTATTTGGTCTGAGAGTCCTAAAAAACCGTGACAGTACGAAAGGGCCATGACCTCAGACGGTAAGGGTGAAAGTAATACTCAGAACATCCACTGGAGAATGGATGTCCATGAGCAGCGCCTGGACCAATTGGCACTGGCTCTACAAACGTTACTTGAACGTACAGTACATTTGGACAAGTCTGGTCCTAATCCGGTGGTCCCCCCAGTCGTGACACCGGGGAATCCCTCTGTATCTCCCAGTGCTAACACTAGAGGGTTAACGGCAGCGGTACCGTTACCCCTAAGATATGATGGCGAACCCTCCCTATGCAGAGCTTTTATTAACCAGTTGGAGATATTTTTGGAGTTGGCACCCCAGGCATTTCCGAATGACCGTAGCAAGGTCGGCTTTATGATATCTCTGTTGACGGGCAAAGCTTTGGCATGGGCAAATCCGTTATGGGAGAATGCCAGACCCTGCACACTGAACTTTAGAGATTTCGTGGTTAAGTTCAGACGTGTGTTTGAGGTTCCTGGCAGGTCTGCCTCTGCTGCCAAAAGGCTGATGGAGATTCAGCAGGGCGAACGCACTCTGGGCGAGTATGCTATCGAATTCCGGACCTTGGCAGCAGAGGTAGGCTGGAACGATGAGGCCTTACTTGCTGCCTTTACTCAGGGTCTTGCTGAACAGATTAAGGACGAGATAGCAGCTCGAGATGTACCCAGCGAGCTGGATGAGTACATTGACTATGTCATGTTGATTGACTCTCGCATCCGGGAGAGACGCTTGGACTGATAAGGTCATAGAAGTCCTAGCATTGGAGGACTCCGGGGCAGCCGGATACTTCATGGATCAGTCCTTTGCTGAGTTGCAGGGCATTCCGTTATGTAAAAAGGACTCTCCTGTGGCTATAGAGGCCATTGATGGCAGACCCCTGGATCCTGCTTTCATTACGTTCAAGACAATCCCAGTGACAATGACTGCGGGGGCTTGTCACAGGGAGCAGATACAATTTCAGATCATTCGTTCCCCGCATCATTCAGTTATTTTGGGGTTCCCATGGTGACAAACACACAATCCCCAATTCGACTGGCAAAGGTGTGAAGTTAACTCTTGGTCTGAGTACTGTAACAAGAATTGTCTCTCCCTTCCTGTTAAGATTATGTGTACTTCTCCAGCTGTGCCAACAGAATATGGGCAATTCAGTGACGTGTTTATCAAAGGAGAGGCCAGCGCATTACCTGACCATAGGCCATACGATTGCGCCATTGATTTGCCTCCAGGTGCTGTGCCCCCCAGGGGACGTACTTACCCCCTGTCATGTGAGGAAAATAAGGCGATGGAGGAGTATATCACAGATGCCCTGGAAAGGGGAATCATTCGTAAATCTACATCTCCGGCTGGTGCCGGATTTTTTTTTGTCAAAAAGAAAAATGGGGAACTCAGGCCTTGCATTGACTACCGTGGGCTGAATAAGCTGATGCCCAAGAACGCCTATCCCATTCCACTTATTACAGAATTATTCGACAGATTAAAGGGCTCTTCGATCTTTACTAAACTTGATTTGCGAGCCGCCTATAATCTAGTCAGAATTAAAGAGGGTGACGAGTGGAAAATGGCGTTTAATACCAGAACAGGGCATTATGAATATCTGGTGATGCCATTCGGCTTATGCAATGCGCCTGCAGTATTTCAGGAATTGATTAACGATATTTTACGTGACTTGCTCCAGTCCTGTGTGGTAGTATATCTAGACGATATACTGATTCACTCTGCTAACCTTGCTCAACATATTAAAGATGTCTTTGAAGTCCTGCTCTGACTTCGTAAGCACAAGTTATTCTGTAAACTAGAAAAATGCGAATTCCATACATCTCAAGTACCGTTCCTGGGGTTCGTAATATCCAAAAGTGGCATTGCCATGGATCAGGAAAAGTTGGCAGCGGTTCTGCATTGGCCTCGGCCTAAGGGGTTAAAGGCCATTCAACGATTCCTAGGTTTTGCGAACTATTATAGGAAGTTCATCAAGAACTTTTCTACGATTGTAAAACCACTGTCAGATTTGACTCATAAGGGCGCTTCTCCCTCTCAGTGGTCTGAGGCAGCTGAAGACGCATTTGTTACCCTGAAATCTGCCTTTGCATCTGCTCCTATACTGTCCCACCCTAATCCCTCCCTGCCGTTTACTTTGGAGGTTGACGCTTCAGAGGTTGGGGTTGGGGCGGTGCTCTCCCAACGTCCTGTGGGAGGTGGCACTTTAATGCCTTGTGGGTTCTTCTCTAAGAAATTGTCCAGCGCCCAGAGTCATTACGAGATTGGCGACAGAGAACTGTTGGCCATCATACTTGCACTTAAGGAATGGCGACACCTCTTGGAGGGCACTCAGACTCCAGTACTAATTCTTACTGACCATAAGAATTTAACCTATCTCTCTGAGGCCAAAAGGCTGTCTTCTAGACAGGCCAGGTGGGCGCTGTTTTTGTCCCGGTTCAATTTCCTAGTATCCTATCTTCCTGGTTCAAAGAATATCAAGGCTGATGCGTTGTCACGTCAGTTCGCCTATGACACTGAGAGGGAGGAAGTACCGGTACCCATCATTCAGCCAGATCAGATCCTGGCTACTATTCGTACCACCATAACCTCGCCACTAGGGGAAGAGATACTGGCATCACAATCACGGGCACCTCCTGAAACCCTAGTGGTGAAGTGTTTCGTAGATGAGTCATTCCGTGTCCGTCTGTTGGAGACTTATCACGCCTCTAAAGCGGCTGGGCATATTGGTAGGGACCAACAAGTATGGTCCCTCTCGCAGTTATTTTGGTGGCCTACGTTGAGAGCTGACTGCGCCGCTTTTACGGCAGCTTGTACCACTTGTGCCCGTGCCAAGACCCCTAGGCATCTCCCCGTGGGCTTATTGCAACCGGTGCCTAACGGAGACCGTCCGTGGTCTCATATATCCATTGACTTCGTGGGAGAACTACCGGCATCTAGAGGCTACACGTTCATTCTTATGGTGGTCGATAGATTCTCTAAGATGGCACATTTTGTGCCTCTGACTGGCCTTCCATCGGCTCAGGAATTGGCTATAGTTTTTGCCAGAGAGGTGTTCCGTCTGCACGGAGTGCCCAGAGTGATTGTCTCCGACCGTGGGAGCCAGTTCGTGTCTAGGTTCTGGAGGGCATTTTGTGGTCAGATGGGCATCCAATTGTCATTTTCCTCTGTCTACCATCCCCAGACGAATGGGGCAGCTGAGCGTGCCAATCAGGGACTGGAACAGTTCCTGCACTGCTTTGTCACCGATCATCATGATAATTGGGCTGACCTGTTGCCATGGGCAGAGTTTGCCAGAAACTGTGCGGTTAACTCATCGTACGGGAGCTCCCCGTTTCTTGTGAATTATGGTTTCCAGCCTTGTCTGCTCCCGGACTCCTTTCAGGCGCAGCAGATTCCTGCTCTAGACGAGCATTTGGCACGACTTCGTTCCACTTGGGCACAGGTTCAGAGGTCCCTCAGTCAGTCTTTCAGGCGGCAGCAAAGGCACGCTAATCGCAGACGCCTTCCAGCGGTCTCATTTCAGGTTGGGGACAGGGTATGGCTGTCATCCAGAAACCTCAATTTACAAGTGCCATCCAGTAAACTGGCTCCCCGGTTCACTGGTCCATTTAAGATTATCCGCAAGATTAATCCGGTTTCTTATGCTCTGGAGCTTCCATCCTCTATGCACATTCATAATGTGTTCCACGTGTCACTCCTGAAACCCTTGGTGTGCAATCGTTATACTACTACGCCAGTGATTCCTGGGCCGGTGGACGTCCAGGGCCAAGAAGAATATGAAGTCCAGAGTATTATTGATTCCAGGAGATTTAGAGGAAAGCTGCAATATTTGGTTCATTGGAAGGGCTATGGCCCTGAGGAACGTTCTTGGGTTGATCAGGGGGATCTCCATGCTCCGAGATTAGTACGCAGCTTTCACTCTAAATATCCTTTGAAACCCAGACCTCAGGCTGGGAGAGGGGGTCTTTGAGAGGGGGGTACTATCACAGTGCCTGTGATTCCTGTCACTCTCAGTTGTGGCTGTCACTGATTTGCTAACTGAGTTTGACCCGCCTCCTGATGACCTTTTTATACCTGGCTATCACATCTGTCTGATGCCCTTTCGTGGTGTTCCTGAGCCAGTAGTGCTGTTGCTGTGTTCCTGTATTCTGAGTTCCTGTGTACCGATTCGGCTTGTCCTGACCATTCTCCAGTGTACCTGCTTGTGTATGACCCGGCTCGTCTGCGTACCACCCTTGGATCCTGACCCGGCTAGACTGACGTTCCTGCTCGTGTATGACCCGGCTTGTATGACTGCCTCCTACGTGCTCCGACCCGGCCCGGCTGACTTCCTGCTCTGAAGATCGACTTCCAGCTTGTTCCAGTGACCTGCGTTTCTGTTGTCGCCGCCGCGACATTTCCAGTCTCTGCTGCCCGCGTCAGAGTGACTGCCTTGCCTGGTGCTTCCCTCGATTTAGTGCTGTGCCTCGTTCTTTGTGCAGAGTTGTGTGTATGCTGTGGGCCTTCCTCTCTGTGCAGAGCCTTGCAGTAGCGCTGAAGCCTCGAGTAAACGTGCATTTTAACTCTTGCAGTGCTGCCTCGAATTCACTCTCGCTATCTCCTGTACGAGCCTCGTTACCCGTGATACTGCTGCTGAGTTGGCTGCTCTCCGTCGGCAACTCTAGTCCACCATTGCAGAGTGTTCACATAGTTGGGCTGTTTGGGCGCTTAAGGCTCTCCGGTATTGGCTACCAACGATATCATTTGACACAGAGTGTTGGCAGAAAGGCTTCAGTGTTGGCTTATTCGGTACTACGCCCGAGGGGGCTAGTGGCTCTTGCTCTCCTATTCCAGCATTCTATTACACTTAAGGAGGCTGTTAGCTCTTGCACCGCCGGCCGGTTTCAGTTACGCCCGTGGGGGCTACTGGCACTTGCACAAACGAAAGCAGTTCCTGTAACTACGCCCGTGGGGGCTAAGTTGATTCCCTTTCTGCTTACTATCCAACACCTTGGCAAGGCAGCTCTATCCTCAGCACTTGATGAACTTTGTCTATACAGCACAGCCCTTTTAACATCCAGGGCGTGTCAAACCTCCACATCTGAGACAGACTGTTATATGGACATTAACCCCTTGGGGTCAATATCATCCTAGTGCATACTGTTCTGCATTTATGTCTTTTGTGCTATTACCATTGTAAATATCTCAGTTTACTTATCTGTGTATTACCTACCGCCTCTAGAGGGCGTACGTGTGCCTTATTCACTTTAATAAAGTGTGTTTTATTTTCACTTATTTGGTCTGAGAGTCCTAAAAAACCGTGCCAGAGGGGAGTGGGAAGACTGAAAGTGCATCTCTTGAACTAGGAACACCTCGGCCTTCGATCTAGCAAACGTCAGCCGAGCCACCGAACGCTTTTCCAGGGAATTAAATCCCTTGACATTAACTAATACAATATTGATCGCCATAATAAAGCAACAAGCACAACTGTGAGGAGTAGCAAATGACAGAGTAGCATGCTTGAAGCGCGAGGCTTCAAGCATGCAGCAGGCCTCTGTTTTATGTGTTTGCTTCCTGTAGTCTCCTCCTACCTACTTCCTCCTACCTACTTCCATCCTCTGAGCTGCTCCCCCTACCTACTTCCTGTGGAGGGGTTTAAAAGGCAGACTGAGTCCTGACTCAGTTGTCCTTGCGTTGTTGTTCATAGCAGTTCTATTACATTGGGCTCTGTGTATGACCTGGCTAGTCTTCCATCCAACCTGGTGCTGACCTATGGCTCTGTCTGACTATTCTTTTGCTTATCCCTATAGTGGACACCCAACCTGGTGCAGACCTGTGGCTCTGGCTGACTACCTGAACTGTGTATGACCTGGCTTGTCTGACTACCCCCTCTGGTGCTGACTTGTGGCTCTATCTGACTACTCTTACGTTTGTTCCTTGTACCTAGCAGACACCCAACCTAGTGCAGACCTGGGGCTCTGGTAGACCAGCTCTGATACTGACTGCAGGTGAGTCAGCTGTCTATTTCCCATTCTGACTGCAAGCGTGAGTCAGAGTTCGCTCCATTTTGACTGCAGGCTTGATCAAGATCCTGTGTTCCTGCTCCTGTTCCTGGCTCCAGCAGAGACTACCAGTGGCTTAGGCCTAGTCTCCAGCAGACTGGTCAGGCTATGCAGCCTACTATTCCTGATAGCAGAGCTCACTGGCCTGTAACCATCTGCTTCTTCCTGCTGTATGTATTGTATATATTTTGCTTACCTTTCGGTTGTCAATAAATTGCATTTAACTATACCGTACTGACTCTTGAACTTCTCTTGGAACTGTGACAGTACGCAAGGGCCATGAGTTCAGATGGTGATAGTAATGCAGTTTTTCAAATCATCTTGGAAAGGATGGAGTCACTGAGTCAGCTACTTGATCAGTTGTCTTTGGCCATGCAGACAGTCTTGCAGCGCACTGCTAACCTAAAACAAATATGTACTCAACTGGTGGCCCCTCCCGATCCCTCCCGAGCACCAGTAGTTACAACCTCTCCTGATGCAGGCATGGTTACGAGGTTGACAGGTTCTGCTCAGCTCCCACAGCGGTATGGTGGGGATCCAGATGGTTGTTGTGGCTTTCTTAATCAGCTGAGCATATATTTTGAGTTGGTACCGGATGCTTTTCCTAATGCGCACAGTAAAGTTGGTTTCCTTATTTCTCTCCTCACGGGCAGGGCACTGGCATGGGCCAATCCTTTATGGGAGATGAACAAACCCATTGTTCACAATTTCTCTGAATTTGTGAAATCATTTCGACAAGTTTTTGATAGGCCAGGCCACGTGGCCTTGGCATCCAAGCATCTTATGACCCTGCGTTAGGGTAACCGCACAGTGGCTGACTATGAGATTGAGTTCCGCACCAATTCAGCAGAAGTTGACTGAAATAATGAGGCCCTGATGGCCGTTTTTTTTTTAAGGGCTAAATGATACTATGAAGGATGAGATCGCGGCTCGAGATCTACCTAACGATTTGGACTTACTGATTGAATTTTGTATCCTGGTAGATTCCAGAATCAAAGAACGACCCTCATTTAAGGAGTACCTGCGGAGGTCCTCAAAGAGAGGTCCTGCTTTTTATGCTGGCCCACCCTATCCTCCCTCACCTCCCATGTCTCGGGGACTGGGTTTTGACGGTAACGAACCTATGCAGGTGGATGCCATAGTCAGGGGGAGACCCTCGGCCACTGAGAGCCTGTGGAGGCATCAAAGGGAGCTGTTTCCTCATGATCCTGACCCACCCTATCCTCCCTCTCCTCGCATGCATCCTGATCTGGTCTCTGAGAGTGAGGCTGGTGAGTGTCACTCGGCTTTCAAGAGAGGCAGCTGGTTGCTTAATTGATGCGGAATTTACAGCCAATAAGAATATTCCATTGTTGCCTCTTGTTTCCCTGCTGGCCGTTGAGGCTATTGATGGCAGGCCATTACAGCCTTCACACATCACTCATGAGACCGCCTTGCTAACCATGAGAGTGGAGCCCTGCATACGGAAGTCCTGAAGTTTCAGGTAATTAATTCTCAACATCATGCCATGGTCCTGGGGTTTCCTTGGGTACAGAGACATAACCCCAGGATAGATTGGCACACTTGTGAGGTTGAATCCTGGTTTCCACAATGCAAAAAGTCTTGTCTATCGTGTCCTGTAAGAGTCACTCAAGCTTTGACTCCACTTCTTCCTGAGGAGTATCCTTCATTTATTGACATTTTCAGTGAAAGTCAAGCCGAGGTTCTTCCTCCACATAGACCGTATTATTTTGCGTTGGAATTGTTGCCTGGTACTACCCCTCCTAGGGGCCGTACTTACCCCTTGTCTGTGTAGGAGAATAAGGCAATGGAGGAATATGTGTCTGATGCGCTGGCCAGAGGCATATTCATAAATCCACATCCCCCGCTGATGCCAGATTTTTTTTTGTCAAGAAGAAGGACAGAGACCTACGTCCATGTATTGACTTTTGTGGTCTAAGTAAGATTTGGTAAAGAATGCTTATCCTATTCCCCTGATCACTGAACTCTTTGACCAGGTTAAAGGCTCAGAAATATTCACAAAACTTGATTTGAGAGCCGCATACAACTTGGTGCAGATTAAAGAAGGGCACGAATGGAAGACAGCATTCAATACCCGGTGTGGGCACTATGAGTATTTGGTAATGCCCTTCGGATTGTGTAATGCTCCCGCTGTCTTCCAGGAGTTCATAAATGATGTGCTAAGATAACTCCTTTAAAGTTGTGTGGTGGTTTATTTAGAAGATATCCTTATTCAGTCTCCCACATTGGAGACTCATCAGTCTGATGTATCCAGAGTCCTAAGTATTCTTCGTGAGAACAAGTTGTTCTGCAGACTCGAGAAGTGTGAATTTCACAAGATCCAAGTTTAATTTCTGGGCTATATCACTTCCGCTGCTGGATTCGCCATGGACCCTCAAAAGTTGTCTGCTGTTGTGATTTGGCCACGTCCTAAGGGACTCAAAGCGATCCAAAGGTTTCTGGATTTCACAAACTACTACCGAAAATTCATTAAGAATTTCTCCACTTTGGTTAAACACCTAACGGTCATGACTTGTAAAGGGGCTAATACTTCTGAATGGTCACAATTAGCTATTTTGGCTTTTGACAACTTGAAAAGAAGATTTTAGTCTTACCTGTTAAATCTTTTTCTCTTAGTCCATACAGGTTACTGGTAACTCTGGGAGGCGATCCACCCCTTTAAGAGGCAGGAACAATTCTCTAAGTGTATGCAGGGGTGGAGCCTCCCTTCCCTCCTTGGCTGCAGCTAGCCAACCAGCTCCAGAAAGATTTGAGACACTAACTATGACTAGATAGTAGAAGGGAAGAAGACTCCTGTGAGCATGACCCCGAAGGACGCCCACGGTCTGTCACAGGAGAGCCAAGCATGGTCTCATGACAGGGTGGGAGACCAGTAACCTGTATGGACTAAGAGAAAAGGATTTAAAAGGTAAGACTAAAATCCTCTTTTCTCTGTTGTCCAATACAGGTTACTGGTAACTCTGGGATGTCCAACCATTGAGTTTCCCAGAGGCTGGAAGTAAGGCAAGGACCAGGCGCAAGGCCCCCAAAGTCACCAGAGCATCTATGAGCCAACAGGCCAGAGATAGCCCAACAAAACTGAAGTGCCAACGGACACTGAGCAACACCCCAGAAACTGTTACACAGCGCACTGAACTAGAGCCAACAGGGCTCAACAGTAAAGGAAGCACAAAGAACCGAAGAAGATCCTACAGAGGCAAGACTGCCTCCAGGACCTTCCTCCCAAAACTGGCGTCAGCCGATGCCAGCACATCCACATGGTAGTGCTTCGAAAAAGAATGCATAGACGACCAAGTGGCTGCCTTGCACAGCTGATCAACAGAAGCCTTATTCTTGTAGGCCCAAGAGGCCCCAATAGACCTGGTGGAATGAGCCGTGACCCTGAAGGGAACATTCTTATTCCTCAACTCTTAAGCTGTACGAATAGTGGACTAGATACACGACGCAATAGTCACTTTGGATGCAGGTCTTCCTGCCCTAGGACCCTCAGGAATGACAAACAGCACATCAGAATTCCTGACAGACTCAGTGCGATGGACATAGAATATGAGACAACCCACTACATCTAACAAGTGGAGATATCTCTCCTTGTCACAGGTAGGGTCAAGGCAGAAAGAGGGCACCACAATCTCCTGATTGATGTGAAACTCAGAGACCACCTTGGGTAGAAACTCCTTAGAGGTGCGAAGCACTGCTTTGTCCTTGTGAAACACCAGATAGGGTGGTTTACAGGACAGAGCTTGCAACTCCACAACACAGTGAACAGAGACAATCGCCAGTAGAAAAGCCATTTTCCACATCAAGAGACGTAGAGGAATAGTATCCAAGGACTCAAAGGGAGGGTGTTAAAGAACGCCCAAAACCAAATTAAGATCCCACTGAGGAGCGGGACTCCGGAAGGCAGGACGAACATAAGTAACGCCCTGGAAGAAAACCTTGACATCAGGAAGGATGGCAATGCGCGTCTGAAAGAAAGCAGAAAGCGCAGAGTCTGAACTTTAAGGGAACTCAAACTGAGGCCCTTATCCACACCGTCCTGCAAAAAAACCAGGACAATAGCTAAATAGAAATCGTGGAAAAGATCAGCACACCAAGACACAAAGGTCGACCAGACACGGTGATAGATGTAGGAAGAAACAGGCTTACGGCCACTATCTTCCTTCCACAGGTAACCCTGCAGAAGAAGATCCGGACAGGAGGAAAGCTGAAAGGGCTCCGCCACAGATAGAGCCAGAAGCTCTGGAAACGAGGATTGACGAGGCCAATATGGAGCAATTAGGATGACTGGACAATGTTCCATTCGCAATTTCCGTATCACCCTTGCTAACATGGGAATGGGAGGAAATATGTAGACCAGAGGAAATATCCAAGGGATGGACATTGCATCTATAGCTAGAGCTAGAGGGTCTCTCCACCGAAAGCAGACCTCTGGAACCTTCCTGTTATGACTTGTCGCCATCAGGTCAACATGAGGCATACCCCATTTCTGAGCAACGAGTTGGAACACCTGGGGGTGTAACTCCCATCCTCCGCTGTCCACGGTGTGACGACTGGCGAAGTCTGCCATGACGTTGTCTACACCTGGAATGTGCACTGCGGATATGGCAGGAAGATGTTCTTCTGCCCAGGACAAAATAGCCTTGACCTCTAACCAAGCAGTGAGACTTCTTGTTCCTCATTGCTTGTTGATGTAGGCCACGGCTGTGGCGTTGTCGGACTCCACTCAGACTGGACAGTCTTCCAACTGAGACACCCAATAATGCAGGGCATGAAATATCGCCCAAAGCTCCAATATGTTGATCGGAAGGAGGGATTTCTCCATAGACCATCTCCCCTGAGCGCTGAAGCGATGCAGGACAGCTCCCCAGCCCGAGAGGCTGGCATCCGTCGTTACCGTGGTCTAGAAGGGGATCAGAAAGGATCTTCCTTTCAGCAGGTTGAAAAGGTCTAGCCACCATGACAAGCTCAGTTCCACATGAAGAGGATGGGAAACCAACGTCCTCTGAGGATCTGGCCAATCCTTGCACACCTGGATCACAAACCTCTGGAGGTCCCTGGTGTGCGCCATGGCAAATGGGACCGCTTCTATCACGGATATGAACTTCCCCACCAGAGAAGACAGCTTCTGAACTGGAACAGGATCCTGAAACAGAATCGCTGAAACCCTGTGGGCGATCTGGTGAGCCACTTCATTGGGGAGGAACACCATGCACTTCTGTGTGTCGAAGAGAAGGCCCAGGAAGACCAGTTGCTGGGACGGAACCAGATCCGTCTTGTCCAAGTTGATGATCCATCCGTGATGGGAGAGAGAGCTTGAATGCAGGTCTGAACTTGCAGATGAAGAAGGTCCGCAGAGGTGGCTTTCAAAAGCAAGTCGTCCATGTAAGGAGTCACTCTGATGCCGTCCCGGTGGAGGACGGATATCAAGGCCCCCAGAACCCGTTGGAAAACCTGAGGAGCCGTCATCAGACCAAAGGGAAGAGCTGAGAACTGAAAATGTCCTGTGTCGCAGGCAAACCGAAGGTACTGCCTGCTCCCTGGATGAATGGAGATTTGTAAAAAAGCATCCTGAAGATCCAGAGAAGCAAGAAACTCTCCCGGGGACATGGCAGCAATCACTGTGCGCAGAGATTCCTGGCGATGAATTCTCCCAAACCCTGTGAAAGAGTTGCAGACGACCACCCACAGCGGGATGTGGACCCGGGTTCGGCGAGTCATGCCAAAGCAGTCTTGGAAGCCTTGGGCTTGGAGGCAGCCTTAGGCTTCCATTGCTGTTTGGGCTTGGAGAGGTAAGCGGAGCTGAGGGAACCACCTGGTTCACCGGACGTGTCTCATTCCGAAAGAAACAAAAATACCGGTTACGCTTAAGCTGCAATTCCTTCCTAGGGACCAAGGGTAGAAGAGTACTCTTACCCGCCTGCGACCTCGCTAATCAAATCCTTAAGATCAGGCCCAAACAAGGAGGTACCCTGAAAGGGCAGTGAAAGCAAGGCTTTCTTGGAAGCAGTGTCAACAGACCAGATCTTGAGTCAAAGGGCTCGCCTGGCCACCACAGACGTAGTAGAAACCCTAGCCATCATGCGGACGGCATCAAATGAGGCAGCAGATAAACAGTGTTGTGCTTCAGAGGTATTGGCAAGAAGGCGCAATTTGTCAGATATAGGCGCATCCTGATGGACAGCCGTGGTGAGTTGCTCAGTCCAGACCGCAATGGCCCATTAACCCACTCAACAGCAAACGCTGGACGAATAGCGGTACCAAAAGTGGCTAAAAAAAAAAGGAAGTCAGTCCAGTCCTTCAGAGCAGAAGCATCAGAGACTGGCAAGGCAGTAGATTTAGATAGCCTAGAGATAGGTGCATCCACCTTTGGGGGATGAACTCGCTTAGCTTCAGAAAAGGGGTAAAGATTGTCAAATTTCCTGGACACAGAAGCAGTCTTGTCCAGGTATTTCCACTCCTCAGAAACCAGACAGTCAAGAGTGGGGTTAGGTGGAAAATAAGTAAGGGGCTTAGTAGGCTCCTGAAATACATCAGAGGGATCAGAAGGGACCTCCTGAACTAAGGGAATGTTAAGGGTAGTTAAGACGGCCCTGATCAGGTCCTCGGCAGAGCGGTCAGGAACAGCTTCAAAGGGGTCCCCAAGAAACCGAGAAGACTCCAGAACAGAACATTCCTCAACACCCGAATCCACCAGCAGTTCCTCCTCAGAGGAATCTGATACGTCAGGTGCTCCCTGAGGTTTAGGCAGGGAAGACATGATAGCAGAGGGGGCCTGCAATGTCTGAAGGGCCCTCTGTATCTGGGATGGAAAGAGTTGCAATGTCCCTAGTTGCAGCCTTGAACTCTTGCACCCAAGCTGGCTCTATGGCATGGCTGGAGGTCCCTGGGTTGCTGGCAGGAACTTCAGAACATGCTGGGCATAAGTGACCAGAGAACTCTCTAGGTAGCCCTGAGTGACAGGAAGAGCAATGTGCAGTGGGGGATACTGAGACCCCAGCCTCCATAGTCTTAGGTCTAGCCCCAAGCTCCAGCAGTATAGACATTCTCACAGTGTCAAAATAACCAACTGTACAGTAAATCACCCAATTATAGTGTATAAGATTAAAATTTCACCCCAGAAATGCTAAATATAACCTTATCTGGCAGGAGAAGGGTTAATCTGCAGAGGAGAGAAGGAGATTCCAAGCCCTCTATAGGATACTTGCTAGAAATGCTCACAAAATGGCTGCCGTGACGGGAGCCAATCAGAAAACAGGTGTGAAACAAGTGCTCATGGGAAATGTAGTTTTTCCCAAAAAGTATCCCAAACAGGGCCCGAAGCCCCCTGAGCCCCCCAACACACTTGAAATATAAACCGGATGATAGAGCAAGGGTAGACAAGAAAAATGAGCTATCTCTGAAGTCGCTAGGTTAAACGGTTGCAGAGATACGTCCCAAACAGTATAGTCCCATAGAGGTGAATGGAGCAATGGCATGTATGCGGTAAAGCGCGCCTTAAAGGCGCAGTACATAATTTTAACAAAAGTTAAAGTAACACATAGAAAAGTGTAAAACATCCAGGGAACATGTGTGGACACTCAGAAAACACTAACCCAGTAGGGAAAGTGCCATAAAACCCCCCAATAAAGTGCCAAACCAGCAGTCAAAGGGTTAATTACCACATAAACCTGCTCCAAACACCCAACAGACATACAAATATACCCAATGAGTGCAGGAGTGTGCCGTAAGAACTCCTAGTACACAACCCCTGTGCAGAGGGGCACTGTGGGACAAGTGAACCTGCAGCACTCAAAGGGTAGCTCACCTTTCCTGCAGATCTTCTGTCTTCACATTACCATGCAGCAAGAATTACCTCAGTGGGTAACTCCTGGGGAAGCACTTGGAATCAGGATTTTCCCCCTCAGGGCTTAAGGTCCACAGGAAGCACCTGGAAACTGAGCTAGCCACATCTAAGGGTATTTGTCAGTCATGGTAATCTGCCTAATGTTGGTATTCCATATCTGACAGAAAATAAAAAATATTCTAAAACTATAGCAGAACAGTTCTCCACCTGGTGTTGTCGCACCGAAGGGACAAATCTTTCTGGAGCTGGTTGGCTACCTGCAGCCAAGGAGGGAAGGAAGGCTCCACCCCCTGCATACACTTAGAGAATTGTTCCTGCCTCTTAAAGGGGCGGATCACCTCCCAGAGTTACCAGTAACCTGTATTGGACGAGAGAGAAAGCAGCCTTAGCTGCAGGGCCCATATTGGCACACCCCAATCCCTCCCTGCCCATTACCCTGGAGATGGATGCCTCTGAGGTCAGTGCCCTGTTGTCTCAGCGCTCAGCTCCTGGTAAGGCGTCACGTCCGTGTGGGTTCTTTTCGAGAAAACTGTCCAAAGCAGAGATGCTTTATCAGATTGAGGACACAGAATTGCTGTCCTCGCCTTGAAAGAATAGAGGCATTTGATTGAAGGCACTAAAGCTCCTATCCCGATTCTAACTGACCACTAAAATCTCATCTACCTTTCTGAAGCCAAGCGGTTGTCTCCAAGACAGGCCAGATGGGCACTGTTTCTGTCTTGCTTCAATTTTGTGGTTTCTTATCTTCCTGGCTCTAAAAATATAAGGGCAGACGCCTTATCCCGCCAGTTTTGTAGCTCATCCCGAGACGAGGTTCCACCCTCTCCGATCATTCCGGCTGATCGTATCATCGCTACTATTTGAACCTGTATCACTTCTCCTCTAGGAGAGGAGATTCTAGTGGCCCAAGACTCTGCTCCTACTGAGAAACCTGAGAGCCGTTGCTTTATTCCTGTTCAGTTGCGCATTAAGCTGTTGGAAACATATCATGCCTTGAAGGTGCAGGTCACATTGGTCGTGACCAACTGATATGGTCCGTGTCACGAGTATTCTGGTGGCCTAGTCTCAGGGCTGATTGTTCCGCCTTCACGGCCGCATTTACGACTTGTGCTCAAAACAAGTCTCCTAGACACCTGTCAGTGGGTTTGCTTCAGCCAGTAGCCAATGGGGAACGCCCCTAGTCACATTTATCCATTGATTTTATGGTTGAACTCCCGAGTTCTACTGGTTATACTGTCATTTTAATGATTGTGGACAAGTTTTCAAAGATGGCACACTTTGTGCTACTGAAGGGTTTACCTTCCGTGCAGGAATTGGCGGTGGTATTTGCCAGAGAGGTCTTTTGTCTCCATGGTATTCCCAAGGTGATTGCATCCGATAAAGGAAGCCAATTTGTGTCCCGATTCTGGAGGTGCTTTTGTGCTGAAATGGGTATTGAACTGGCATTCTTCTCCTCGTATCATCCACAGTCCGATGGTGCGGCAGAAAGGTCGAATCAAGCCTTGGAACAGTTTCTCCGCTTCTATATCTCTGACCATCACGATAACTGGGCTCCCCTGTTACCTTGGGTGGAGTTTGCCCAGAATAGTGCTGTTAACTCTTCCACAAAGAATTCCCCGTTCTTGGTTAACTATGGGTTACAACCCTCGTCTCTTTCTGATATCTTCCAACCACAAGAAATTCTGGCTTTGGACAAGCATTTATGTGCGCTCCGTTTCTCTTGGGTACGGGTAAAGCATACCCTACGTGATTCTGCGCAGCGACAAAAAAGGCAGGCTGACTGTAGGCGACTGCCGAAACCTACCTTTTAGGTAGGAGACAAAGTATGACTGTCTTCCCGTAACTTGCACCTCCAGGCCCCGTGTAACACGTTGGCTCCTCGATTCATTGGTCCCTTTCGGGTGTTGCGCAAAATTAACCCAGTGGCTTACGCATTGGAACTTCCTGCCAACATGCGCATTCACAATGTCTGTCATGTCTCCCTGCTAAAGCCCTTGGTCTGCAACCGGTACACTTCAGCTCCTGTTCGTCCTCCCCCTGTGAGAGTTGCAGATCACAAGGAATATGAGGTCCAAACCATTCTGGACTCCCATGTGAGTAGAGGGCGCTTACAATATTTTATTCATTGGAAGGGCTATGGTCCTGAGGAGAGCTCCTGGATACCTGCCAGTGATGTCCACGCTCCTTTATTGGTACGCAGGTTTCATGCTCGATTCCCTGACAAACCCCGTCCGGCTCCACGGAGGGGGGGCCTTTGAGGGGGGGTACTGTTACAACTTACCTTGGTTTCAGTGTCATCTACAGGCGCGAGAGTTCAAGCATGCAGCAGGCCTCTGTTTTATGTGTTTGCTTCCTGTAGTCTCCTCCTACCTACTTCCTCCCTCTGAGCTGCTTCTCCTACCTACTTCCTGTGGAGGGGTTTAAAAGGCAGACTGAGTCCTGAGTTGCCCTTGCGTTGTTGTTCATAGCAGTTCTATTACATTGGGCTCTGTGTAGGACCTGGCTAGTTTTCCATCCAATCTGGTGCTGACCTGTGGCTCTGGCTGACTACCTGAACTGTGTATGACCTGGCTTGTCTGACTCCCCCTTCTGGTGCTGACTTGTGGCTCTGTCTGACTACTCTTACGTTTGTTCCTTGTAGCAGACACCCAGCCTAGTGCGGACCTGGGGCTCTGGTAGACCAGCTCTGATACTGACTGCAGGCGGGTCAGCTATCTATTTCCCATTCTGACTGCAGGCGTGAGTCAGAGTTCTCTCCATTCTGACTGCAGGCGTGAGTCAGATATCGCTCCCTACTGACTGCAGGCTTGAGTTGGTACGCCCGCTACATCGGATCAAGATCCTGTGTTCCTGCTCCTGTTCCTGCTCCTGGCTCCAGCAGAGACTACCAGAGGCTTAGGCCTAGTCTCCAGCAGACTGGTCAGGCTTGGCAGCCTACTATTCCTGATAGCAGAGCTCGCTGGCCTGTAACCATCTGCTTCTTCCTGCTGTATATATTGTATATATTTTGCTTACCTTTCGGTTGTCAATAAATTGCATTTAACTATACCGTACTGACTCTTGAACTTCTCTGGGAACTGAGACAGACAGAGAGAGAGAGAGAAGAAGAGCTCTGAGATCGGGGAGCAACAAAGCAACATTGAGACAATGAAAAGTAGAGAAACATATCTAACGAACAACAAAGTAACTTACACGGAGTGTGCCATTGTCACAGTTTTTTATGAACACTCAGACCCGATTGGTAAGGTTAAAATGACTTTATTAGGATAAAGTACATACAATAAGTTAGGCCCAGAAGCCCACAATAACAGAACATATATTGCAATAACAAGCCAGTCCCTAAGATATAGGAAGAGATGGAGGCAACAGCTGGCTGGAGAGAGTTCTGAACTTGAACCCAAATGACTGGAGGCACCCAAGACAATAGGCAACCAAACCCTAGCGGACTAGGGGCTAGCGGAGGCTACGCAGCCCAAGTACTGGTGGCAGGACCCTAGAACACTAGGAGTCCAGCAGTAGGTAACTGGCACGAGACCCAGAGTAACGAGACAACACTGACCCTAGGGACTAGGGTCACAGTAGGACCAAGGCAACCGCTTCTGGTAGGAAAACCCTAGAATGCTCGGGGTGGATCGAGACACGCTATACGAAGGCAACTTGTGTCCCCGCACACTTGCAAAGTGTGATGTAATGCAACAGCTGGCTCTTGAGCCTGGAGGCTACTGCAGAAGGGAATGGAGCACTGACCCTATATAGCACTGAACCGGTATTTCGCTTGTGCACACCGCCTGCGGCGGTTATTCAGTAAGCAGCTATAGCACGAATGCTCAGCCTACAGTCGGCAAGAGAATGGAAGTGCCTCGTGGCACTACTACAGACAAGCGCAGCAGGAAGGCAGCAGAGTGGAATGCTAGCCAGATAGAGGCAACCGAGCGGGTTCTCAGCCAGGCACAGTTAGCAATGGAGCAGGTTTTCAGCCAGATACTGTCAGCAACATAGCGGGTTCTCAGCCAGTTCAGTCAGCAACGGAGCGGGTTCTCAGCCAGATCAGTCAGCAACGGAGCGGGTTCTCAGCCAGATCAGTCGGCAGTGGAGCGGGTTCTCAGCCAGATCAGTCAGCAACGGAGTGGATTCTCAGCCAGATCAGTCAGCCACGGAAACAGCAATACCACTAAAGGGTGCCTCAGTATAGACATGACAAAGTATATAAAGTCTGGCCCTGGGCGGAGACAGGATCGCAAGACCAATAAGAGAGAGGCAGTGATTCAGGAATAATAATGTCACCGCTAGTGACCTTGAGCACGGGCACCGTGATAGTACCCCCTTCTCAACGACCCCCTCCCCACGGAGGAGGACCAGGCTTAGAGGAGAACTTAGCGTGGAATCGATGCAACAACACTGGTGCATGAATATCAGACTGCTTGACCCATGAACGTTCCTCTGGCCCATAGCCCTTCCAATGAACCAGGTACTGGAGTTGACCACTAACCCTGCGTGAGTCTAAAATACTTTGAACCTCATACTCATCATGGTTTTGAATAAAGACAGGACCAGGAACCACCTGAGCAGAGGTATAACAGTTGCACACCAGAGGTTTGAGTAGAGTTACATGAAAGACATTGTGAATTCTCATACTTGTGGGAAGTTCCAAAGCATAGGAAACAGGATTGGCCCGCCGGAGGACTTTGAATGGTCCAACAAAACGTGGAGCAAATTTGTTGCAAGGGGTTTGCAGATTCAGGTTTCTGGAAGAAACCCACACGGTCCCCAACCTGAAAAACAGGAGCCGGCAACCTCCTATTATTGGCATGCCACTGATAGAGTTGGAAGGACTCACGTAGTGAGTTTTGCACTTGTGCCCACGTGGAGTGGAGTTGCCAGATATGTTCGTCAAGGGCTGGCATCTGCTGCGCCTGAAAAGAATCCAGGAGCAAAGATGGTTGAAACCCATAATTGACAAGAAAGGGTGAGCTCCCGGATGAGGTATTAATGGCACAGTTTCTAGCGAACTCCACCCAAGGTAAGAGCTCAGCCCAGTTATCATGGTGGTTGGACACAAAGCAACGAATAAATTGTTTCGAGCCCTTGGTTAGAGCACTCCACGGCCCCATTAGTCTGTGGGTGGTTAGCAGATGAGTATGACAACTGAATGCCCATTTGACTGCAGAAAGCCCTCCAAAATCTGAATATAAATTAGCTGCCACAGTCCGATACAAGCACCTTGGGTACACCATGGAGTCTAAATAACTCTTTGGCGAATACTACCACCAGCTCCTTCGCGGAAGGCAGACCAGGGAGGGGCACAAAATGGGCCATTTTAGAAAATCTGTCTACCACCATCAAGATGTACGTGTAGCCCTTCGAGACAGGTAATTCACCCAGAAAATCAATGGATACATGAGACCATGGTCAGTCGCCGTTAGGAACGGGCTGCAGAAGACCCACTGGCAGATGCCTCGGTGACTTAGAACGAGCACACACAGTACATGCGGCAGTGATGTTGGCGCAATCCGATCTTAGAGTGGGCCACCAGAAAATTCGAGACAATGACCAGAATAATTGATCTCTGCCCACATGACCTGCAGCCCGAGAAACATGATAGGTCTCAAGTAGTCTGGTCCGAAACGGTTCAGCCACAAAACTCATGGGCTTTTCATTCGGAGACTCAGCCTGAGTTTCCAAGATCTCTTGGCCCAGAGGGGAAGTGATGCTGGTTCGCAATGTGGCCAGGATGCGGTCTTGGGGAATAATTGGTACTGGCTGTACATCAGACTCCACTTCCGGCCCATGCTGACTGGACAGTGCATCAGCCCGCACATTCTTGGAACCAGGCAAGTAGGACACTATGAAATTGAAATGACACTGAAAGAGAGCCCATCTTTCTTGTCTTGGCGATAATCTCTTAGCTTCCAACAAGTACAATAAATTTTTGTGATCGTTCAGAATAAGAATTGGTGCCCTAGTGCCCTCCAACAAGTGGTGCCATTCCCGTAATGCGAGGATGATGGCCAACAATTCACGATCACCAATCTTGAATACAGATTGCACTTTGGTCAGTTTTTTTCTAAAAGAACCCACAAGGCTTAAGTACCTGACCAGGACCAGACCTCTGTGATAGTACAGCCCCCACGCCTGTGTCAGACGCATCCACTTCCAGTTTATAGGGTAGGTCTGTTTTGGGGTGGGACAGAACCGGTGCCGAAGCAAATGTAGCTTTCAGTGCCTCAAAGGCCTCTTCAGCCTCCTTTGACCATTCTGAAGCCTTAGCCCCCTTATGTGTCAGATCCGTGAAAGGCTTGACAATCCTAGAAAAGTCACGAATAAACTTTCGATAATAATTGGTAAAGCCAAGAAACGTTTGAATGGCTTTGAGGCCGTTGGGAAGTGGCCAGTGTAACACAGCAGACAACTTCTCCTTATCCATGGAAATGCCCTGCTTAGAAATGACGTATCCCAGGAAGGGTACCATGGCTTTGTGAAATTCACATTTATCGATTTTACAGAACAATTTATTCTCCCTGAGTCTCTGATATACTGTAGCCACATGAGTACGATGTATATCCAAATCAAGAGAATAAATTAAAATATTGTCTAAATAGACCACTACATAAGACTGTAATTAATCAGTTCTTGAAATACCACTGGGGCATTGCACAACCCGAATGGCATTACCAGGTATTCGTAGTGCCCAGTGCGAGTATTAAAAGAGGTTTTCCACTCATCACCTTCCTTGATACGGATAAGATTATATGCAGCTCTCAAATCTAATTTAGTGAAAATGGTGGCGCCCTTAAGACGGTCAAACAGCTTGGTGATGAGTGGGATCGGGTAGGCACTTTTGATCATCAGCTTGTTGAGACCTCTATAATCAATACATGGCCTTAGTTCACCAGATTTCTTTAAATATAAAAAAAAATCCAGCCCCCGCGGGTGAGGATGATCTGCGGATGATGCCACGTTCCATTGCGTCCATCGCACGATTCTCCTCACAGGAGAGAGGGTACGTTCTGCCTCTAGGGGGCACAGCACCAGGCGCAATATCAATAGCACAGTCATACGCCCGGTGCGGTGGCAAAGTGCTAGCCTCTCCCTTGCTGAACACATCGGTGAAAGACTGGTATTCATGCGGTAGGGAGGGAGAGGCACACAAAATCCTAGTAGGTGGTCGTATACAATGATATATACAATACTCAGACCAAGCCAATATCTCACATGAGCCCCAATCAATTCTTGGATTATGCGTCCGCAGCCATGGAAAACCCAAAATGATCGCATAATGTGGAGACTGAATGATTTGAAAGACAAGGTCTCAAAATGTAATGCTCCAGTCTGCACAGAAAGCGGGCATGTCTCATGGGTGACCTGAGGAGGCACCAAAGGTCTCCTGTCAATAGCTTTGATTTGCATCGGATTGACCAGCTACACCAAAGGAATATTGTAGTATTGCAGCAAACTCCTTGTCCATAAAATATCCCGCTGCTCCAGAGTCTATCAGAGCAGATGCAGTAAAGGAGAAGCTGGAGCAGGAAATTAGCACATCAACCACCGGTTTGGAGGGAACATCGTCCGGGGACGGCTGAACACCACCTAGGTCCTGTCCCCTAAGGAAACCTAGGTGCGTGCGTTTTCCGGCAGTATCGGGCAATTGCGCAGCAAGTGTCCTCCTCTGCCACAGTAAAGGCACAGACCATTTTCTCGATGAAAGGACCGTTCCTCCCTTGTTAGCCTCGTAAAACCCACCTACATAGGTTCAACAGGTTCGGCATGCCCAGGAGGCACGGGAGGAGAGGGAGGAACAGGTGGGAGTTCATTCTTGTGCCACTGTCCTGTACGAGGCCTTGGTTTGCGGTCTCTATTTTGCATCCGCTCCCTGATCCGAGTATCGATAAGATTCACAAATTCTATGAATTTGTCTAAGGTGTCCGGCAATTCACAGGCCGCTATTTCATCTTGGATTCGGTCACTGAGACCCTGTGCAAATGCAGCTACAAGGGCCTCATCGTTCCATCCCACCTCAGCTGCCAAGGTGCGGAATTCAATAGAGTAATCCGCAACTGTTCGATTGCCCTGTCGTATACTCATGATTTGCTTACAAGCCGAGATGTTGTGCCCAGGAACTTCGAACACACTACGAAAGTGTCACGGTTTGTTACTGTTTGTATAAGAACACTCAGACAGTTTGGTAAGGTTAAAAGCTTTATTGAAAATAATGTACAATAACCCCACTCAGATCCAGATAAGGTCCGTACCAGTACTTCCCAGATCTGGCGCAGGTCAGGGCAAAACTACAAACACTGAAATAGTCAGCAAACAAAAATAGTGATATTGGACTTGTAGGCAGATTCTCAGCAAGGTACAGGAACAATAATATCCTCAACAGTCCCACAACGCAATAGGTGACACAGGCGATGGGTGACTGAAAGGCAATCCCTAGTGGACTAGGGTTCATGTAGGCAAAACTGGCAAAACACTGGCAGAGGACTGACCCTAGGAGAGTAGGGTAGACAGAGGCAACATGGGCAGGACCCTGGCAGTAACGGGACCCTAGAACACTAAGGTTAACTGAGGCAACACAGGTAGTACTCTGGCAACGGCTGAACTCTAGAACACTAGGGTTAATGGAGACAACACAGGCAGTACTCTGGCAACGACTGAACCCTAGAACACTAGGGTTAACGGAGGCAACACAGAATGGACTCAGGTAGCGACTAGGCCCTAGCATGGTAGGGTTAACTGAGGCAACACGGCTGTGGCACTTATAGTGACTGAACCCTAGAACACTAGGGTAAGCGGGGGTAACACAGACCGGACTCTGGCAGTGACGCTAGGGTGAACTGAGACAGCAGACACCAGATACTGGGGATGTAACGACCCTAGGTCACTAGGGTAAACTGAGGCAACACGGGCAACAGTGTGGTATTGGCTTGACCCAGGTATTATAGGGTTACCGGAGGCAACACAGACACTGGTGAGTGCAGGGACTCCCACACTCTCCAGGGGACAGTAGGAGCGGCAAGCGAGCGGGAGATAGGCACGTAATGTAACCGGTCCTGGACCGGTGTCTCCCTGTATAGTATACGGAGGTAATAGGCTAGTCCAGTAAGCGATGGAACTAGTAGCACAACCAGGTTAGCACACACGGACTTCAAAGCCAGTCAGGAGGACCACCAACACTAGCACAGCCAGATCAGTGTAACGGATAGTCAGCCAGTCCTAGTCAGAAACGGAATCAGATACTCAGCCACGCCGGTGCGGTACACAAGGAGTTAGTCAGCCAGCCCAGACAGTAACGGAATCAGATACTCAGCCAAGCCAGTTCGGTACACAAGGAGTTAGTCAGCCAGTCCAGGTCAGCAACAGGATCGGATCACAAGAGCGTCAGGCACAAGTGTAGTCAGGCGAGCCGGGTCATACACAGGAACAGGAAACAAGAACTAGTCGCTAGATACAGGTACACCACGAAAAGGCACCGGTATAGTGACAGGAGGGCGTATTTAAAGGCAAGCCCTGGAAGGAGCAATAACCCAGAGCCAATAAGAACGCAGCCAGTGTAAACCAGGAAGTAACAATGTTGCTCAAGGATCACGGGCACTGTGATAGAAAGGTCCTCACAAATTCACTGAAATTGGCAGTAATTGGTTTTGCCATCTCTCAAATAGGGTTTGCCCAAGCTAAGGCTCTGCCTGTCAACAGCGAGATCATAAATCCAATCTTACTTCTCTCAGTCGGAAAGGCTTGAGAGCTTAGTTCAAGAAAAATTTCTAACTGATTGAGCAAACCCCTACATAGGGTAGGTTCTCCATCGTATCTTAACGGCAGCGGCGCGGTAGCAGATAGCCCTTTCCATTGCGGGTTCACACTGGAAGTTTGAACCGTTGGTGCTTGAACTGGGGTGGCCACCGAGGTTTGAGCAGGTCTGTCTAAGTGTACAGTTTGCTCCAGAATAGTTTGCACCGCCACTGACAATTGATCGAGACGTTGTTCATACATATCCATTCTCCAATGGATATTCATAGAGCATCCTTCACCAGAACTGTCTGAGGTCATTGTCCCTTTCGTACTGTCACGGATTTTGATGAACACTCAGACCCGATTGGTAAGGTTAAAATGACATTATTAGGATAAAGTACAATACAATGAGTTAGGCCCACAAGCCCACAATAACAGAACATATATTGCAATAACAAGCCAGTCCCTAATATATAGGAAGAGATGGAGGCAAGAGCTGGCTGGAGAGAGTTCTGAACTTGAACCCAAATGACTGGAGGCACCCAAGACAATAGGCAACCAAACCCTAGCGGACTAGGGGCTAGCGGAGGCTACGCAGCCCAAGTACTGGAGGCAGGACCCTAGAACACTAGGAGTCCAGTAGTAGGTAACTGGCACAAGACCCAGATGCCTGGGAGGCACTAAACCCAGAGTAACAAGGCAACACTGACCCTAGGGACTAGGGTCACAGTAGGACCAAGGCAACCGCTTCTGGTAGGAAAACCCTAGAACACTAGGGGTGGATCGAGACACACTGTACGAAGGCATGATGACCGATCCCAAGGACTTGTCAGTAGCCGTTGTCCAACAAGGCGCAATCCTGGAGCGTCATGCTTCTCAGATCCAGAATCTGGATCACAAGCTGGACTCCATCTCTGTTATGTTGCAACAGGTGTAACAGAGTCTTGAGGGCACAAGCGCCTCTGCCACCAGCCCTCCGGTATTGGTTCCTCCTCCAGTGGCAGCTCTGAGTCCCCGGCTTCCCTTGCCAGAGCGGTTCAATGGAAACCCTAAGGAGTTACGGGGTTTCCTCAACCAGTGCTTTGTGCACTTCCGTTGTCAACCCGCGGTATATTCCACACAGCAAACCAGGGTTACATTTGTGATCTCGCTCCTTCGGGGCCAGGCACTGGCTTGGGTCTCTCCTCTGCTAGATCACCAGTCCCCTATCCTGGATGATTTGGACGACTTCCTATCGGCCCTACGCTCTGTCTTTGATGTCCCAGGACGCCAGGAACAGGCCGAGGCTGAGTTACAGCAAGGACAACGTCCGTTGAGTCAGTATGCGGTCGACTTCCGTACACACGCCTATGACACCGATTGGGGGGACAACGCCTTGAAGGCAGCTTTTCGACGTGGGCTCAATGACAGGATGAAAGACGAGCTTATCACGCTGTCACAGTTTGTTTTGACTCTCAGACACAGAGTTAAGATAAAAACACAACTTTATTGAAAGTTTAAAGAGAAACCTCACGGATCTTGACATACACATATATAAACACACAACTCGTACAAAGTAGCAGAGAACAATGGTACAGCGAATATGGATAGGCTGTACCGGCCTTGCCAATATACCGGGCAAGGCAGCCTGGAAACTGGTAATACGAGTGAGTAGGCTCTACTGGCCTTGCCAATATACCGGGCAAGGCATCCTGGAGACTGGTAACAGGAGATAGCAAAAAGGCTCTACCGGCCTTGCCAATATACCGGGCAAGGCAGCCTTAGGACTGGCATAACAAGTGAGTAGGCTCTACCGGCCTTGCCAATATACCAGGCAAGGCAGCCTTAGGACTGGCACAACGAGAGAGTAGGCTCTACCGGCCTTGCCAATATACCGGGCAAGGCAGCCTGGAGACTGGTAGTAGGAGATAGAAAAAGGCTCTACCGGCCTTGCCAATATACCGGGCAAGGCAGCCTAACAAGGACTCAGTGTAGGCAAGTACTGGTACGTAATGAAGGTGGTCTCAGCGACTGGTGAAGAGGTGGAGCAAACCAGTCGCAAGTGCTGGACAACATGGAGACCTACCGCTGCGGTATAGGACTCAGCAAGCAGCCGGTGAATAGGAGCAACCAGTACCCGCGTACTGGACTACACGGAGACAAAACTAGTGCTGTATAGATGGCAATGAGCAACCGGAAAACATAGGAGTGAATCAGTACCCGCGTACTGGACTAACACAACCGGTGCTGTAAATGAGCAAACCAATAACCGTGTATTGGACTACACGGAGACGCTACCGGTGCTAAGAAGTGGCAGTAAGCAACCGGAATACATAGGAGCAAACCATAGTTACATAGTTACATAGTAATTTAGGTTGAAAAAAGACTTGCGTCCATCCAGTTCAACCCTTTTCCTATTCCTGTTTACCATCGCTGACCCAAAAGAAGGCATCCGACTCCAAATGGCAATCAGATTTCTCCCTGGATCAACAAGCCCTAACTAAATATTAATCCCAATACTAACGTGCATAGCCCTCTATATTATGCTCTTTTAAATAAGTATCCAGGCCCCTTTTAAAAGCATCTAATGTATTTGATAGCACCACCTCCTCCGGAAGTGCATTCCATACCTTTATTGTCCTTACTGTAAAGAAACCCTTCCGCTGTTGTAGACAACAGAATTGTGAGGAGCACCCATCGAGCACGAACAAGGTAAAGTGTCTTGTTCTAGGCATGGTAGCCTCTCAATGGTGCTACAACTCACGTTTTTCACTCCCATGTGCCATTGCAGAGAGGAAATCTCCATGTCCATATCAGACTGGTCCTGCCCACAGACAGTCCAGCTCCGAAATGTCAGGCAAATCCTCTCTGCACGAGAGAAACAGCATAACCACAGACGTACGTTTCGGCCTATATGGGCCTCATCAGTGCGGTGGCGCTGAATCCCTCTAGGCACACGGAAGCAAGGGCCCATGCCTGGGATGCCCTTATACTTACTGGACTAACACAACTGCGTACTGGACTAACACAACTGGTGCTGTAAACGAGCAAACCAATACCCGCGTATTGGACTACACAGAGACGCTACCGGTGCAGAGAGGTGGCAGTAAGCAACCGGAATACATTGGAGCGAACCAGTACCCGCATACTGGACTACACAAACTGTGCTGTAAATGAGCAAACCAATACCAACGTATTGGACTATACGGAGACGCTACCGGTGCAGAGAGGTGGCAGTAAGCAACCGTAATACATTGGAGCGAACCAGTACCCGTGTACTGGACTACACAAGCGGTGTTATAAATGAGCAAACCAATACCCGTGTATTGGACTACACGGAGATGCTACCGGTGCTGAGAGGTGGCAGTAAGCAACCGGAAAACGTAGGAGCGAACCAATACCCGCGTACTGGACTACAGTAGTATACAACCAGTGCTGTAAATGAGCAAACCAGTACCCGCATACTGGACTACACAGAATACGCCCAGAGATCAGAATTTCGCCAAAGCGACCATGATAACGGAGAATATCCAAGACAATCCAGGAGCAGGAGGGACAGCCAAGCTGGGACAGGAAGCTGGAACAGTAACGGCAGTCAACCGGAGCAGGAACAGAAGCAGGAACGTCAGCCCAAACCGGATCAGGAACGGAGGCAGGAACCACTTCAGCAGAGAAGGCTGTCAGTCAGGTAGGCAGGCAAACACTGGAGAGTAGAGGATTCAACCAAGGCCCATAGAACACAGTGGCTACTGACATAGAGACACCACGAAAGGGCAACCAAAGGGTGCCAGACCCCAGACTATATAGGCAATCCTGGGCGGACTAAAGACAGGCAGCCAATGGGAAAACCTCACAGATAACTGACAGGAAAAGGCAGCAATCACCGGCACCGTGATAGTACCCCCCTCTCAAAGACCCCCCCCCCCTTCTAGAAGAGGGACCTGGTGTCTGAGGGTACTTGGAATTAAAAATTCGCAGTACTTTGGGAGCATGAAGGTCCACCCAGGATTGTTCTTCCGGACCATAACCTTTCCAGTGTACCAAATACTGCAATTTTCCTCTAAGTCTGCGGGAGTCAGTGATACTCTAAACTTCGTACTCCTCCTGACCTTCTACCTCTATAGGCCCTGGCACCACAGGGTTAGTAGTATAGCGGTTGCATACAAGAGGTTTGAGGAGAGACACATGGAACACATTATGAATGCGCATGGATGCAGGGATATCCAAGGCATAAGAGACAGGGTTGATTCTATGAATCACCCTATACGGACCAATAAATCGAGAAGCCAATTTGTTAGACGGTACTTGTAACTTGAGATTTCTGGAGGATAACCATACTCTGTCCCCAACCTGGAAGGAAACCGCTGGCAGCCGTCTACGATTAGCATGATGCTGATGGCGCTGAAAAGACTGACTGAGTGCCCTCTGAACCTGTGCCCATGTGGAACGGAGCTGCTCAATATGCTCATCCAGAGCTGGAATCTGCTGAAACTGAAATGAATCCGGTAACAAGCATGGCTGGAACCCATAATTGATCAGAAATGGGGAGCTCCCAGATGAAGAATTAGCCGCACAGTTCCTGGCAAACTCCGCCCAAGGCAACAGGTCAGCCCAGTTATCATGATGGTCAGTGACAAAACAGAGCAGGAACTGCTCCAGTCCCTGATTGGCACGCTCAGCAGCCCCATTGGTCTGGGGGTGATAGGCAGAGGAAAAGGACAATTGAATGCCCATCTGTTCGCAAAATGCTCTCCAAAATCTGGACACAAACTGGCTCCCCCTGTCGGACACCAGCACTCTGGGTACGCCATGCAACCGAAAAACCTCTGTAGCGAAAACCACCGCTAATTCTTTGGCAGAGGGGAGGCCACGGAGAGGCACGAAATGAGCCATTTTAGAAAATCTGTCAACCACCATAAGTATGAAAGAGTACCCTCTAGACACTGGCAACTCTCCCATAAAATCAATGGAAACGTGAGACCAGGGACGTTCGCCATTAGGCACCGGCTGGAGTAGGCCCACCGGGAGGTGTCTAGGGGTCTTGGCACGGGCACAGGTGGTACAGGCATTAGTAAACTCAGCACAATCTGCCCTCAGGGAGGGCCACCAGAAGACTTGTGAGAGAGACCAAATCAATTGATCTCTACCAGTATGCCCCGCGGCTTTAGAGGAGTGATAAGTTTCAAGTAAGCGAGTGCGAAATGGCTCATCAACAAAACACTTGCCCACTGGGGTTTCCGGGGGAGCGTTAGCCTGGGAGGCCAGAATCTCTTCCCCTAGTGGCGAAGTGATACTTGAGCGTAAAGTAGCCTTTATACAATCAGGCTGTATTATGGGTGCTGGGACCTCGTCCCTGTCAACTTCAGACTCGAATTGTCTCGACAGAGCATCAGCTCTCACATTCTTGGACCTGGGCAAATATGATACAATGAAATTAAATTGAGAGAGGAACAACGCCCACCTGGCCTGGCGAGAGGACAACCTTTTAGCCTCAGAAAGATAGGTCAGGTTTTTGTGGTCATACAGAATTAATACTGGATTTTTGGTGCCTTCTAGTAAATGACGCCATTCTTTCAATGCAAGAATGATAGCCAGTAATTCTCTGTCACCTATCTCATAGTGACTTTGAGCCACAGACAATTTCTTGGAAAAAAAACCACATGGTCTGAGAGTTCCCCCCTTAACTGGTCGTTGGGAGAGTACTGCCCAAACCCCAATCTCTGAGTCATCAACCTCCATTGTAAATGGGAGAGATGGGTTGGGGTGGGATAGCACAGGAGCAGCTGCAAAGGCGGTATTCAATGTTTCAAAAGCATCTTCAGCTGCCACAGACTATCAGGAAGGCTTAGCACCCTTATGAGTAAGGTCAGACAATGGTTTAACAATCGTGGAAAAGTTCTTGATAAATTTCCTGTAATAATTAGCGAAACCCAGAAATCGCTGAATAGCTTTTAAGCCCTTAGGCCTTGGCCATTGCAAAACTGCCGCAAGTTTCTCCTGATCCATGACAATCCCTTTTTTGGCAATCATGAACCCCAAGAAGGGCACACTGGATCTATGAAACTCGCATTTTTCCAATTTGCAATACAACAACAATATACCGGGCAAGGCAGCTTGGAAACTGGTAATATGAGCGAGTAGGCTCTACCGGCCTTGCCAATATACCGGGCAAGGCAACCTGGAGACTGGTAACAGGAGATAGCAAAAAGGCTCTACCAGCCTTGCCAATATACCGGGCAAGGCAGCCTTAGGACTGGCACAACGAGTGAGTAGGCTCTACCGGCCTTGCCAATATACCGGGCAAGGCAGCCTTAGGACTGGCACAACGAGTGAGTAGGCTCTACCGGCCTTGCCAATATACCGGGCAAGGCAGCCTTAGGACTGGCACAACGAGAGAGAGTAGGCTCTACCGGCCTTGCCAATATACCGGGCAAGGCAGCCTGGAGACTGGTAGCAGGAGATAGAAAAAGACTCTACCGGCCTTGCCAATATATCGGGCAAGGCAGCCTTAGGACTGGCAAAACAAGTGAGTAGGCTCTACCGGCTTTGCCGATATACCGGGCAAGGCAGCCTAACAAGGACTCAGTGTAGGCAAGTACTGGTACGTAATGAAGGTGGTCTCAGCGACTGGTGAAGAGGTGGAGCAAACCAGTCGCAAGTGCTGGACAACATGGAGACCTACTGCTGCGGTATAGGACTCAGCAAGCAGCCGGTGAATAGGAGCAACCAGTACCCACGTACTGGACTAACACAACCGGTGCTGTAAATGAGCAAACCAATACCCGTGTATTGGACTACACAGAGACGCTACCGGTGCTAAGAGGTGGCAGTAAGCAACCAGAATACATTGGAGTGAACCAGTACCCGCGTACTGGACCACACAACCGGAGTTGTAAATGAGCAAACAAATACCCGCGTATTGGACTACACGGAGACGCTACCGGTGCAGAGAGGTGGCAGTAAGCAACAGGAATACATTGGAGCGAACCAGTACCCACGTACTGGACTACATAAACAGTGCTGTAAATGAGCAAACCAATACCCGCGTATTGGACTATACGTAGACGCTACTGGTGCAGAGAGGTGGCAGTAAGCAACCGGAATACATTGGAGCGAACCAGTACCCGCGTACTGGACCACACAACCGGAGTTGTAAATGAGCAAACAAATAGCCGCGTATTGGACTACACGGAGATGCTACCGGTGCTGAGAGGTGGCAGTAAGCAACTGGAAGACGTAGAAGCAAACCAGTACCCGCGTACTGGACTACAGGAGTATACAACCAGTGCTGTAAAGGAGCAAACCAGTACCCGCGTACTGGACTACACGGAATACGCCCAGAGATCAGAATGTCGTCAAAGCGACCATGATAACGGAGAATATCCAAGACGATCCAAGAGCAGGAGGGACAGCCAGGCCGGGACAGGAAGCTGGAACAGTAACGGCAGTCAACCGGAGCAGGAACAGAAGCAGGCACGTCAGCCCAAACCGGATCAGGAACGGAGGCAGGAACCACTTCAGCAGAGAAGGCTGTCAGTCAGGTAGGCAGGCAATCACTGGAGAGTAAAGTATTCAACCAAGGCCCATAGAACACAGAAACAAATGCAGGTGGCTACTGACATAGAGACACCACGAAAGGGCAACCAAAGGGTGCCAGAACCCAGACTGTATAGGCAATCCTGGGCGGACTAAAGACAGGCAGCCAATAGGAAAACCTCACAGATAACTGACAGGAAAAGGCAGCAATCACGGGTACCGTGATACATGCGTCCTATTCCCCAGACCCTAGAAGGTCTCATCACCTTGTGATCCACTTTGGAGCACCGCATAGTCGAAAGACGCCATGAGAGAGACCGTGACCGAGGACGTCATCAACCTCCTCGTCAACCTGTCCGCCTTGCTCCCAGGTTTCTGGCCCCCCTCGTGCACCGGGAGGCTACCCCTGAGCCCATGGAGGTTGGTCGTGTCTTTCGCCTCTCCGATGAGGAGAAGAACATGCAGCGCAATCAGGGCCTTTGCCTATATTGTGGAGGTACCGGGCACGTAGTCCACTTCTGTCCTAACAAGCCGGGAAAGGTAGGGGACCCCTTCTAAGTCATACATCTGTCCCTGTATCACCTGTTGACCGGCTTATTGTTCCTGTCTCTCTCTCTTGGGCTGCTTCCTCTCTTCATGTATCTGCTTTTATTGACTCTGGGGCTGCTGGTCTATTTCTTGACTTGGGCTTTGCCAAGAGGCATGGCATTCCTCTTCAGAAACGTCTCCCTCCCACGTGAGTTATTGCCATTGACGGTTCGCCTCTTGGGAACGGTAGCATAGCTTTTTCTACAGTGCCTTTGTGCCTACAGGTTAAGCAGAATCGTCCTGAGGTGGTTGTCTTTAACATCATCACGTCTCTTCTTACCCCTGTTATCCTTGGGTACCCATGGTTACGGAAGACCACTCCCACCATAGACTGGTCTACAGGTTCCTTAACCTTTCCTGGGAACACGGCAGTAGCCCCTATTGCTCTCAGTACTACGTTGCATTCTCCGCCCTCTATGGAAACCCTACCAGAACCTTATCGGTCTTTTGCTGACTTCTTTTGTAAGACCAAGGCTAGTGTCCTGCCTTCTCATCACCCCTATGATTGTGTAATTGATTTGGTACCCGGCTCTGTACCTCCTCGTGGACGCACATATCCTTTGTCTATTCTGGAGACGGCGTCCCTGTGTCACGGTTTTCAAGACACTCAGACCAGTGGGTAAAAATAAAATGCAATTTATTTAAGAACAAAATAATGACAGATATCGCCCCCTAGGGGAAACACTGTGAAACAGCGGAATAGCAGTAGTATGCACAGTATACAATATGTAGAAATGAACAGGCACTGAGTACTGATATACAAATGGTTAATAGAATAATCAGTCCGTCTCAGTTGTGTCGTTTGGCACGCCCAAGGTGTTAAAGGTGGAGAATACTCAACACCCACAGTCTGTAAAACTGAAGAAAAATGTCCAGCAAAGAGAAACCTGCCTCCCACCTGCTATACGGCAATGGTAGCCCCCACGGGCGTATGACCTGAGCAAATAGACTGCCAGAGCCTTGAGCGAATAGCCCCCACGGGCGTAACGTAGATGACTGGGTACCGGAGCTGAAACCACTAGCCCCTCCGGGCGTCGTGGATGAACTGGATTGCAAGAGCTTGGGCCAAAAGCCCTACGGCCTATGGAGATGACCTGTAACCAGTGCTTGAGCTTATAACCCAAACGTGCGTGATGGATTTGCAAGAGCTTAAGCCAATAACCCCACTGGCGGGATAGAGAGACTGGATTGCAAGAGCTTGGATCAATAGCCCTACGGGTGTAACCACAGAGATGTGCACAGAAATAGCCAGAGCCGGACGCCACCGGGCCCGGTAATGAGCTACACCGGACTGCAAGGAGAGAACTGGCTCAGCACAAGGCAACTCTCTGTATGGGCTGCGCGCCCTCACTGGAACACAGCTCTGAACGGGTTAATGGCAAATAGTTGTAGCACAGCTCTGCACTGGAGACAGCACGAAGTAGGAACACAGCACTGTACGGGTTAACAGCTCAGAAGTAGGAACGCAACCTCTGCATGGACTAACAGCTCGGTAGTAAGACACAGCTCTTCACGGGTTAACAGCTCGGTAGAGGAACACAGCTCAGCAGTGATCAGCTCAGTGGCAGGAAACAGCTAGGCACGGAGCCGAAAAGAATAGTGAGAGCACAGTCACTATGTCGCCGTGGCGACAAGGCAGGACAGGAACGGAGACCGGCCACAGGGACCGGAACAGGAACGTCAGCAGGCCGGGTCGAATCACGGAGCAGGTATTCAGGCAAGTTGGATCAGGAAAACAAGCAGGTACGTCAGCCAGGCCGGGTCGAATCACAGAGCAGTTTCTCAGACAATCCGGATCAGGAGAACGAGCAGGAACGTCAGCCAGGCCGGGTCAGATCACGGAGCAGGTACACAGGATCGTAGTCAGGGATAGCCAAGTCGGTAACCGGAGATCAGGAACACAGGAACACAGCACAGCAAAACTGGCTCAGGAACACCACGAAAGAGCAAATGACAGGCGCCACTAGCCCAGAATAAAAAGGTCACCAGGGTCGGGCCAAACAGGCTCAACCAATCGGAGCGCAGCACAAGTGAGAGTGACAGCCTGAGAAGCTGCACCGTGATACCCTGGAAGAATACAATTTGGCACGTGGGTTTATCCATTCTTCCACCTCTCCTGCCGGGGCTGGTTTCTTTTTCGTATCTAAAAAGGATGGTTCCTTGAGACCCTGCATTGATTACAGGGGCTTGAATGCCATAACTCGCAGGAATTGTTATCCGCTGCCTCATATCCCTGAGTTACTCGATCGCATGCGGGGTGCTACGGTCTTCAGCAAGCTAGATCTTCATGGCACGTATAACCTCATACGGATGCGAGGAGTGGAAGACCACCTTCAACACCAGATTCGGGCATTACGAGTACCTCTTGATGCCTTACGGTCTTCGGAATGCTCCGGCGGTCTTCCAGACCCTCATAAATGACATGTTCAGGGATCTTCTCCTTTCGTTCATCTTGGTATATCTTGATGATATCCTCATATTTTCCAAGACGCTTTCCGAACACCATTCCCATGTTACTACGGTACTGGAACGCCTAAGGGTCAACCTCATGCACCAAACTAAAGAAGTATTCATTTGAACAGACGTCCCTGCCATTTTTGGGCTACATGGTTACTCCAGAGGGTTTGCTTATGGATCCTGATAAGGTCTCTGCAGTCAAGGAATGGCCTATCCCATGGACTCTGAAGGCAGTCCAATGCTTCATAGGGTTTGCGAATTATTACCATAAATTTATCCGTGGATTTTCCAGCATAATTCTTCCTATCGTGTCCCTTACTAGAAAGGGCGCTGAACCCAGTAACTGGTCGACCCTAGCTCTGTCAGCCTTCGATCAGTTGAAAACTGCTTTCACTACGGCACCAATTTTGTCCTACCCTGACCCTCATGGTGCTTTCTCCCTAGAGGTGGATGCTTCTGAAACGGCTGCTGGGGCCGTTCTTTCCCAACAGTGTCCGAAGACCGGTGTTTTTCATCCTTGTTCGTTCTACTCTAGACAGTTTACGGAGGCTGAACGGAACTACGAGACCGGAAATCGGGAGCTCTTGGCCATCAAACTGGCGCTTGAGGAGTGGCGATATCTGCTGGAGGGATCCCCTCATATCATAAGCATACTATCACGGTGCCCGTGATTGCTGCATTCATGTGTCTATTACCTGTAGGGGGCTCCCATTGGCTGTCTGCCTTCAGCCCGCCTCACATTGCCTTTTTAAACTCAGTCTGGGCACCCTTTGGTTGCCCTTTCGTGGTGTCTCTGACAGCATCCTCTTTCACCTTGCTACTGTAGCTATTTGGGCCTATTGCTGTGTTCCTGAGTTGCTGAGTCGTCCTGTTACTGAGTTCCTGCCTGCTGTGTCGGTTCCAGTCCGGTTCCGGTTGTCATCGTGAGAGGTTGCTGTTCCTGCTGCCAATCTTCTCTTGCCGTTCCTGATCCAGTTGACCATCTCTGCTGGTTCCTGTTCGTTTCCTGCTTCCAGTTCCTGCACCCGTGGCAACATTGTTATCGGTCGCCTCGGCGACAGTCACATTACTGTTGGTTCCCAGCGTGCGGACGCTGGTTTGCTCCATTAGCCTAGCGGCTACGCTCACAGCCTGTTGGTTCCAGCGTGCGGGCGCTGGTTTGCTCCTTGGCCTTGTGGCCTATACACAATACTGTTGGTTCCCAGCGTGCGGACGCTAGTTCGCTCCATTAGCCTTGCGGCTACACTTACAGCTTGTTGGTCCCAGCGTGCGGGCGCTGGTTTGCTCCTTGGCCTTGCGGCCTATACACAATACTGTAGGTTCCCAGCGTGCGGACGCTGGTTCACTCCTTTAGCCTTGCGGCTACACTTGACAGCCTGTTGGTCCCAGCTTGCGGACGCTGGCTCGCTCCATGGCCTTGCGGCCTATACGCTATCTGTTGGTTCCCAGCGTGCGGACGCTGGTTCACTCCATTAGCCTTGCGGCTACACTTGTCAGCCCGTTGGTCCCAGCGTGCGGGCCCTGGTTTGCTCCTTGGCCTTGAGGCCTATACACGATATTGTTGGTTCCCAGCGTGCGGACGCTGGTTCGCTCCAATAGCCTTGCGGCTATACTTATCAGCCTGTTGGTACCAGTGTGCGGACGCTGGTTTGTTCCTTGAACTGACGACTGTGCTATTACTAGCCTCTTCCTTCCATTGTGTGGTCGCTGGTTTGCTCCACTACCTAGTGCTACAGTATCTGTCTGTTGGTTTCCAACGCGTGGGCGTTGGTTCACTCCATGACCTGTGGGCTTACTCAATATTATGCTTGATGTTTACCAACGTAAGGGCACTGGTTTACTCCTTGTCTCTTGCTGTTGCACTTGATGCTTCCCAGTGCGCTGTACAGTCCTAGACAGCTAACCATTCTGATAGTACACGGATACTGAGTGTCAGACTGCTATTGAAACCACTGACCTGGTAGCCTCTATATTCATCGCTACTGTCATTGACCATCTGACAGTCCCTGAGGTCATTGTGGTTGTCACCTTCCTTTTGGGCTGCCTTGCCCGGTATATTGGTAAGGCCGGTAGAACCTTTTATTATTCCATCTCAAGGTTGCCTTACCCGGTATTGGCAAGGCCGGTAGAGCCCATTACATTGGTATTTCGTCTGGCTGCCTTGCCCGGTATATCGGTAAGGCCGGTAGAACCTCCTATTATTCTATTACAAGGTTGCCTTACTCGGCATTGGCAAGGCCGGTAGAGCCTACTACATCTATTCCATCAGGCTGCCTTGCCCGGTGTATTGGTAAGGCCGGTAGAACCTTCCATTCCTCCTATTTGAGGTTGCCTTACCCGGTATTGGCAAGGCCGGTAGAGCCTATTACATTGGTTTTCCATTAGGCTGCCTTGCCCGGTATCTGGCAAGGCCGGTAGAGCCACCTATTTGTATTCATCCAGGTTGCCTTGCCCGGTATATTGGCAAGGCCGGTAGAACCTGTATTGCTATTGTTATGGACATTTGCCTATTCTATGTATTGTCTGTATATGTATAAAACCCTATGGGATTGTCTTAAACTTTTCAATAAAGTTGTGTTTTTACCTAACCTTACGTCTGAGAGTCTTAACAAACCGTGACACATACTCACTGACCATCAGAACTTGGCTTATTTGGCTTCTGCCAAAAGACTGAATGCCAGACAAGCGCGTTGGTCTCTATTCTTCGCTAGATTCCATTTCCGTATTTCTTACATACCCGGTAGCAATAACACTAAAGCAGGTGCATTGTCCCATTTGTCGGAGCCCCTTCTGTCCTCTTCTTTTTCTGCTCCTGACACTATTTTGTCTCCTTCTTGTCTTGTGGGCTCCTTGTTCACCAACACCCTCCAGAGCATTCGTGCTTCTCAACACCTTGCCCCGCCATCTTCTTCCTCGCAGTATAGCCAGGCTCTTTTTGTGGCCCCTCAGTTCCGGACCGAGATATTGCAGTGGTCCCACCACTCCTTACTTGCAGGTCACCCTGGTGTGGCTCGTAATCATGAGCTCCTGACCGGTCACTTATGGTGGCTGGTCTGTTATTCCGACATTGCCGCTTATGTGTCCTCCTGTCCGGTCTGCACTCGCATGTAGACCTTCCATCACCGGCCCTTCAGTCTTCTCCAACCCCTACCTGTGCCTGCTCTACCTTGGACCGAGATCGCAATGGATTTTATTGTGGATCTTCCCTGTTCCTCAGACATGAGTGTTATTTGGGGGGTTATAGATCGCCTCACCAAACAAGGACACTTCATTTCCTTACCCCGTTTGCCCTCTTCATCCGCTTTGGTTGATCTTTTTCTCCTTCATATGGTACGTCTACATGGCATCCCCTTGAACATAACCTCCGATCGAGGTGTTCAACTTATCTCCAAGTTTTGGAGGGCCGTCTTTTCCCGTTTGGGCATCCACTTGCAGTTCTCCTACGGATACCACCCACAGACTAACGGACAGACCGAACAGCTCAACCTATGTACCCACTGCAATAATAGACAGGACAACTGAGTTTCTCTTCTTCCCTTGGCCGAACTATCTTACAATTCCCTCCTCCAGACCTCCCTGGGCTGTTCCCCCTTTTTTGCTGCCCTCAGTTACCATCTTCGTGTGCTGTTTTTGGCTCCAGGAGCTGCATTGGTGCCATCGGCCGAGACCCATGTCCGTTCATTAGTGGACCATTGGTGGACTCTTCGCTCTACCCTTCTGGCCATCCAAGAACGCCAGAAGGGTGTCGCTGACCTCTACCACTCCGTGGCTCCTACCTTTGTTACTGGTGATCGGGTGTGGTTAACTGCCCAGGATTCTCATCTGAGGCAGCCGTCGGCTAAGCTTGGTCCTCGTTTTCTGGGTCCTTTTCGGGTCTCTCAGCATCTGTCTCCAGTTGTCTACCGATTAGACCTGCCTTGATCCTTACAGATACACCCTGTCTTCCATGTCTCCCGCCTCAAGCCTTGAGTCCCGGCTCGTTTTCCCCATCCCCAGGTGTCTGTTCCTGCTCCTATGTCTGTGCAGGGTCGGGACGAGTTTCTTATTGACGATATACTCGACTCCCGTCGGGTGTGGGTTCATCTTCAATATCTGGTCAATTGGAAGGGTTACGGTCCAGAGGAATGATCTTGGGTGCCCTTAAGGGATGTCCATGCCTCTGCTCTTCATCGCCATTTCCATGCACGGCATCTGTCCAAGCCTGCTTGATGGCCTCCGGAGGCAGCCGTTGGGTGGGGGGCAATGTCATACCTCCGTCGGGCTTCCCCGTTTTTTCTTCCGGTCCCCTCTGGTGGCGCGGTGCTCTGATGCGCCGTCTCCTCTTGCCTTGTTTCCTTGGGCGCTTACGTATAGCGCTTCCTGGATATCCGGAACATGCGCACTGGCTTCTTGTCTCCCTTCCGGCCAGGGCGCATGCGCACTTCTACCTTGCTGCTTCTGCCCTTCAGCCTTGCCTCTTCCGGTTTCTCCCTTCTTTAGGGGGTAAGTCCTGCACTGAAACGCGTTTGTATAGCGTCTCAGTGTATCTTGTGTTCAGTGTCTGCCTGGTGTTCCTGTCCCAGCCTATTTGACTGCTCTCTCTCTCTCTCCAGCTCTGTGTATGACTCTGGCTTACCCATTGACTCCGCTCATCTCTCTGCTCCTTGTGTCCTGCAGATCTCCTGTGTATGACCCGGCTGTTTCCTGATCTCTCTATCACCTGCCGCTCCTGATCTGATTCCTGTCTTTAATGTGTATGATCCGGCCTGGCCTCTGACTCCTCTCCTGCCTGCTGTTCGTTCCAGAGTGCTCCGTGTATGACCCGGCTAGCCTGACCATTCCCTATTTCCAGTGTGGACCTCTCCGCTGCCCGCCTGACTGCCTGAGTGAGTACAGTTCCTGTTGGAGTGTGTTTTCTCCCTGGGGATACGGTAGTATAGTTTGTCTAGGGGAGGTTATCGGGGGCCCCCTTTGGCCCAACTGAATGGGGCTAATCTAGCTTCGCGGCTAGCATCTTTATACAGTCCTTGGCTGCAGCGCAGCTCCCTCTAGGCAACCTCCGCCCGCTAGCATCGTACCCCAGCATCGCTCCCTAGCTCCTAGCGATCTGATCCCTTGTTGAAGGAGTCTGACTGTCACAGTTTTTGTAAAGAACACTCAGACAGTCAGGTAAGGTTAAAAAGCTTTATTGAGAAATAATAAGCAAGTACCCCACTCAGGTCCAGATGAGGACCGTACCGAGTACCTTCCACATCTGACACAGGTCAGGGTGAGAAAAACACACAAAGAATAATTAGTCAGTACTGTAATAGCTAGGACAGCTGGCAGGAACAACAGCAAGCAGGAATCAGGAACTCCTCAACAGCCCCACTCCGCAATAGGTGGCAACAACGAAGGGCAGCTGCAGGGCAAACCCCTAGTGGGCTAGGGGGTATAGGCAACAAAGACTCTGGCAGAGAATTGACCCAGATAGGGATAACGGAGGCAACACAGCAGGATTCTGCCAAGAGAGTGCCCTAGCACGCTAAGGTTAACGAGGCAACACCGAGATGGCTAGGCAGAGGACTACCCTAGAACGCTAGGGTTAAGGAGGCAACACAGATATGGCTAGGTAGCGGACTACCCTAGAACACTAGGGTTAAGGAGGCAACACCGAGAATGGCTAGGCAGCGGACACCCTAGAACGCTAGGGTTAACGAGGCAACACAGAGGCAACACCGAGATGGCTAGGCAGCGGACTACCCTAGAACGCTAGGGTTAGGGAGGCAACACGGAGGTAACTCTGGCAGTGGCTTGACCCTAGAAGGCTAGGGTTAATGGAGGCAGCAGAGATTGAGAGCTGGCAGTGACTAGGCCCTAGCACACTAGGGTTAACTGAGGCAACGGAAACCAGACACTGGCCGTAACGGGCTCTAGATCACTAGGGTAGGTATAGGCAACTCGGACAGAAGTTTGGCTTAGACTGGACCCTATAGCATAGGGTTACCAGAGGCAACACAGACACGGGTGAGTAAATGGCCCAAGCAAGCTCCAGATGGCTAAAGGAGCTATGGGACGACCGGCGCTATGGTAAGGGCGCACGTAACGTAGGTGGACAGTAATCGGTAGCCCTAATGGACCAATGGGAGTAACGGCAAGTCCCGGTAGAGGCAAGTACAGCAACTCAATCAGGTTGGCACACATGGAAGATACAACCAGTCTAAATGGATGGCCAGAGCTAGCCCAGGCAGGTCAGAATACACAGAGTAGTCAGCCAGTCCCAGTTGGTAACTGAATCAGATACTCAGCCACGCCAGTTCGGTACACAAGGAGTTAGTCAGCCAGTCCTAGGTCAGCAACGGAATCATATACTCAGCCAAGCCGGTTCGGTACACACGGGGATAGTCAGCCAGTCCTAGTCGGTAATGGAATCAGATACTCAGCCAAGCCGGTTCGGTACACAAGGAGTTAGCCAGTCCTAGGTCAGCATATTATTCCCTGACGAAGTGCGCTGAGTCGCACAAAACGCGTTGGAATAAAGTATTTGGACGTGATCTATCTGATGTATCTCTTTATGTGTATGCTCATTGCTTTCCACGTTTGGTGAGTAGGGCAATTTTTCAGGGGCATTAACACTTGTTTTCATCATACTACACATAGAAGATTTTTTTTTTTCTCTCCCTCAGTTTACTTGCTATTACTGAAACTTGGCTCTCTCAATCTGACACTGCTTTAGAGGCAGCAATCTCCTATGGTGGTCTCTCCTTCTCTCACACTCCACGCCCAGCTGGACGTGGGGGAGGAGTGGGTTTGCTGCTCTCCGAACATTGTCATTACAAACCAATTTCTCCCCCATCTTCACTCCGCTTCTCCTTTGAACTGCATGCTGTCCGTATCTTTGCTCCAGTCTCTCTACAAGTTGCAGTCATCTATCGTCCACCTACCACTACACCTTCAGACTTCCTTTCTGACTTTGAATCATGGCTCTCCTTCTTCCTCTCATCAGACACACCTTCACTTCTTCTGGGGGACTTCAACTGTCATGTGGACGATCCCTCCATCTCCTGGGCATCCCGTTTTCTCTCTTTAACATCTGCATTTGGACTAACCCAGTGGACGAATGCTAGTACTCACAAGGACGGTCACTTCTTAGACCTTGTGTTTACTAGAAGCTGTGCACTCTCGGATTTTAGTATCTCTCCTCTTCCACTATCAGATCACCATCTTCTAACTTTCAGCACTACATATACACCTTCCGCAATCCCTGCTTCCTCTCCCCGCTTCACGCGTAACCTCAAATCCCTTAATCTAACGGCTCTCCAGTCCTCCCTGGCTAATGGACTTTCATCTATTCCCATTAATTCTGACACTAACAGCCTTGTCAAAATATACAACTCAGTCCTATCCTCCTCTTTGAACCTGCATGCGCCTCTGTCTCTCCGATCGGCTCGCAGAACTAACCCGCGGCCATGGCTTAATAAAGACACCAGCTTCCTCCGCTCCTGTACTCGTTCAGCTGAACGACTGTGGAGAAAGTCTGGCTCTCTAGCAGACTTTCTCCACTACAGGTTCCTCCTTTCCTGCTTTAACTCTGTTCTGTCCCTTGCAAAAAAACATTACTTCTCACAACTAATCAACAATCATAAATCCAACCCCCGACGACTTTTCTCTTCCTTTGACTCCCTCCTTCGCCCTCCATCTGCTTCCCCCGCTAACTCCATACAACCACAAGACTTTGCTGACTACTTCAAAACCAAGGTGGACTCCATCCGGGATAATATACCACCTTGTATATCTCCTCCTAGCCTCCCTCGTTCCCCTCCTGGCACTCTGGACTCTTTTTCACTAGTCACGGAGGAGGAACTGACTAACCTACTATCCTCCGCTCCGTCCACTACATGCGCACTTGATCCGCTCCCCTCTCACCTCATCCAATCCCTCTCCCCCACACTAATCCCTATCCTGTTACAAATCTTCAACTCCTCCTTTGCCACCGCTACCTTTCCTTATGACTTCAAACATGCCTTAGTAAAACCTATCCTTAAGAACAACTCTTCTGACAGTAACACACCCTCTAGCTATCGACCAGTTTCTCTTCTGCCTTTTGCCTCTAAACTCCTGGAACGCTTAGCCTACTCACGCCTGCTTGACTTCCTCAATGCATACAACCTGCTTGACCCTTTACAATCTGGATTTCGTAATGCTCACTCCACTGAAACTGCTCTTACAAGAGTTGTCAATGATCTTCACATTGCCAAATCTCAAGGTCACTATTCAATTCTTATCCTGCTTGATCTCTCAGCAGCTTTCGATACTGTTGATCATGCACTCCTCCTCCGCATTCTTCACTCCTTAGGAATCCGCAACACAGCACTGGACTGGCTCTCTTCTTATCTATCTAACAGATCCTTCAGTGTCTCCTCTGCCACCTCTTCATCCTCCCCCATCCAACTCTCTGTTGGGGTTCCTCAAGGTTCTGTTCTAGGACCGCTTCTGTTTTCTCTTTACACAATAACCCTTGGCGATCTTATTAACTCATTTGGTCTCAAATATCACCTCTATGCAGATGACACCCAGATTTACTTATCTGTACCTCAACTCACTTCTGATATCCAGGCTAAAGTCACAGATTGCCTCTCGGCTATCTCAGACTGGATGGCTCATAGACACCTCAAACTCAATATGTCCAAAACTGAACTGCTCCTCATTCCACCTAGACCTGGCCCTGTAGCGCCCTTCCAGGTGACTGTAAATGGCACTACCATAAATCCAGTATCAGAAGCACGGTGTCTAGGGGTGATAATTGACAACTCTCTCTCATTTTCCTCTCATATTAATGCCATTACTAAATCCTGTCGCTTTCTTTTGCGTAACATTGCAAAAATCTGTCCCTTCCTCTGTTCCTCCACAGCCAAAATTCTTATACATGCAATCATCCTCTCCCGCATGGACTATTGCAACATTCTTCTGTCTGGCATTCCTGCTTCCCATCTCCAACCACTTCAATCTATACAGAATGCGGCAGCACGAATTACTCTTCTGTCACCTAGGTTTGTCCCTGCCCCACTCCTCCTCAAAACTCTCCATTGGCTGCCTATCAAACTCCGGATATCATACAAAATCTTACTTCTCTCTTTCAAGACACTTCTCTCCTTTACTCCTTCTTACATTTCCACTCTCATCTCCCGTTATACCCCATCCCGACACTTACGGTCAGCCAATGACTGTCTTCTCTCAGCTCCTTTTGTCTCTACAGCCCTGTCACGGATCAAACCTTTTTCTCTCATTGCTCCGTATCTATGGAATGCTCTACCATCCAACCTACGCCACTGCACCTCTCTGACAACCTTCAAATCTCACTTGAAAATGCACCTCTTGGATAAAATCTCAACATGCTAGTAGGCACTGATGTTGTACAATGAATGTTCTTATAAATTATTTACATTACTGATGTCCTCTATTATCATGAAAACTAGCACTGTATTCAGCACTTGACCCTAATGTACTCTGTATGTCTCCCATTACCACTTTAGATTGTAAGCTTTCGGGCAGGGACCTCGCACCCAATGTTTCACTCTACAAAAAGCACCTGTAACCCTGTATTGTTTAAATTCTGAGATTGTAAAGCGCTGCGTACACTTGTGGCGCTATATAAATAAACATATTCATTCATTCATTCATTCATTCATTCATTTTTGTCTCTGTCTTTGTGTCTAATCTTGACCTGTTGGAGGGTACTTGTGAAAGTTGGCTCACTAAGTAGATCTGACGGCCCCTGGAGCCCCTTGAACAGTGTGGAAATATACCTCGAAGCGAGTACTACAACTGACTTTATTTTGCTGCTTATAAGAATACATCTTGTAAGTACATTACATCACAGCAGTTGGAATTATCATTTTCTTATACAGATGTGCTCTCAGATTTTGCACTGTTCTCTTCTCTTGTTCAGAGACAGAATCTGCTGTGCTTGAAATGTGTCTGGGAGCAAGCATGGTTGAAACCCATAGTTGATGAGAAAGGGTGAGCTCCCGGAGGAAGAGCAAACAGCACAGTTTCTGGCGAACTCAGCCCATGGCAACAAGTCAGCCTAGTTATCGTGATGGTTGGAGATAAAACATCGTAAAAACTGCTCCAACCGCTGATTGGAGAGTTCAGCGGCCCCATTGGTCTGTGGGTGATACGCAGAGGAAAATGACAACTGGATGCCCATTTGGTCACAGAATGCCCACCAGAACCTGGATACAAATTGGCTCCCACGATCGGAAACAAGGACCTTGGGTACTCCATGGAGCCGAAACACTTCTCTAGCGAAAACCGTGGCCAAAGTCTTAGCTGAGGGTAGGCCGGGGAGTGGCACAAAGTGGGACATTTTCGAGAATCTGTCAACCACCATAAGAATGACAGTATAACCGTTAGAAGCCTGCAGTTCTCCCATAAAATCAATTGACACATGTGACCAACGACGATCGCCATTAGGAACAGCTTACAATAGCCCCAAGGGAAGATGCCTTGGGGACTTGGAGCGAGCACAAACTGTACAAGCTGCCGTAAATGCTGCACAATCAGCCCTTAGGGTAGGCCACCAGAACATTCGGGACAACAACCATATAAGCTGATTCTTGCCTACATGCCCAGCAGCACGGGATGCGTGATAAATCTCCATGAGCTTAGCCCGAAAGGGTTCGGCCACGTAGCACTTCCCCATGGGCTTTTCTGGAGGGGCATTGGCCTGGGCTGCTAAAATCTCTTGACCCAACAGGGAAGTGATACTGGTGCGTAATGTGGCAAGGATATGATCCGGAGGTATGATGGGCACAGGTGCAGATTCGAACTCTGGATCTGTACCAAATTGTCTGGATAAGGCGTCTGCCTTAGTATTCTTAGTGTCCGGTAAGTATGACACAATGAAGTTGAAGGCTGACAGGAACAAGGCCCACCTGGCTTGTCTAGGGGATAACCTTTTAGCTTCTGAAAGGTAGGTAAGATTTTTGTGGTCTGTGAGAATCAGAATCGGCGTCCTAGTACCCTCTAGCAGATGCTGCCATTCACGAAGTGCCAAAATGATTGCCAACAATTTGCGATCCCCAATATCATAGACACTCTGGGCTTTTGGCATCAAGGTCTTCCCAGGACCTGGTCTTTGTGACAGTACTGCTCCTACCCCAGTCTCAGAGGCATCCACTTCCAGAGTGAATGGCACGCCAGGTATGGGATGCAACAGAACTGGTGCAGAGGAAAATGCAGACTTTAAGGATTCTAATGCTTTTATAGCTTCAGGGGACCACACAGAAGCATTAGCACTCTTGTGCGTCATATCGGTCAAAGGTTTTATAATCATGGAGTAGTCACAAATACATTTCCTACAATAATTGGCAAAACCCAAGAACCGCTGCAAGGGCTTAAGGCCAATGGGACAAGGCCACTGCAACACAGCAGAGAATTTGTCTTTGTCCATGGCAATGCCATCTTTGCCAATCACATAGCCCAGAAACACTACCTTGGATCTATGAAATTCGCACTTATCTGCAAAATAACTTATTTTCTCTCAGCCTTTGTAGCACTGCTTTAATGTGTTCCCGGTGCGTCTCCAGGTCAGCAGAATAAATCAAAATATCGTCCAGGTAGACCACTACGCAGGACTGTAACATATCTCTAAGGAGGACGTCATTGATGAATTCTTGAAATACCGCCGGGGCATTACATAACCCAAAGGGCATCACTAGATACTCATAATGCCCTGTCCGAGTATTGAAGGCGGATTTCCACTCGTCACCCTCTTTTACTCTGACTAAATTGTAAGCCGCCCTTAAGTTGAGTTTAGTAAAAATGGAAGTGCCCTTGAGCCGATCAAACAATTCAGTTATAAGTGGAATGGGGTAGGCGTTCTTGATCATTATCTTATTCAGACCCCTATAGTCGATACAGGGTCTGAGCTCCCCATTTTTCTTTTTCACAAAAAAGAATCCAGCCCCCGCGGGCGAGGAAGACTTACGAATTATGCCCCGTGCTAGGGCATCAGAGATATATTCCTCCATTGCCTGATTATCTTCGCAAGACAATGGATAGGTTCTACCCTTGGGCGGCATAGAACCAGGCACAATATTAATAGCACAGTCATATGGACGATGCTGCAGCAAAGCGCTAGCCTCTCCCTTACTGAATACATTGCTGAATGATTGGTATTCTAGCGGTAGGGAGGGAGAGGTACACAAAATCTTGGTAGGGTGGTGCAAACAATGTGACTCACAGAACTCAGACCAGGCCAAAATCTTGCAGGATCTCCAATCCAATTTGGGGTTGTGTAATTGCAGCCATGGGAAGCCCAGAATAATGGCATAGTGCGGAGACTGAATGATCTGGAACTTCAGGGTCTCCATATGGAGGGCTCCGATGAGGATTACCAATGGACAGGTCTCCTGGGTGACCTGTGGAGGCACCAACGGTCTCCCATCAATGGCCTCAATGTTCAATGGGGACTCCATCTCCACCAATGGAATATTCTGACGGCTCGCAAAATCCCTGTCCATAAAAAAAACGGCCGCGCCAGAATCAATCAGGGCGGTGGCAACAAAAGATGACCCAGCTCAGGATGCCAGGACCTCAATCACGGGCTTATTCTGCATGCCCTCTGGGGACTGGTATACTCCACCTTGGATCTGTCCCCTGCAGGATCCTAGGTGCGCTCACTTCCCGGCCGTATGGGACATGCTCGCAACAGGTGGCCAGACTTGCCACAATACAGGCACAAGCCTTGTCTGCGCCGGTACAATCGTTCCTCCTTAGATAACCGTGTAAACCCCAACTGCATGGGTTCGCTACTGCCGCTCGTAGCGCCCGGAGGAGTGGGAGGAGAGGGAGGTATGGGTGGGCAATTTAAGTTAGGTAACCCGCCAGTAGTTGGCCTCTGTTTACGGTCTTTGTAGAGACTCCTTTCCCTTATGCGGGTATCGATTAGTGTAGTAAACTCAATGAATCTGTCCAGCCCATCTGGTAATTCTCGAGCGGCTATTTCATCTTTTATTTTGTCCTCTAGCCTTGTGCAAACACTGCCACAAGTGCCTCGTTATTCCAACCAACCTCTGCAGGGAGTGTGCGGAATTCTAGTGCATAATCTGCAACTGTTCATGGCCCTGCTGGATTCTCATTAGACGTTTTGCTGCAGAGGTGGCGCGCCCAGGGACCTCGAATACACCCTTAAGAATTCGTTAAAGTTTGCCGTGATTGGTTTGCCCATCTCCCATATAGGGTTAGCCCAGGCTAGCGCTCGACCAGTCAACAACGAGATCATGAATCCCACCTTACTTCTCTCGCTCGGAAAAGCCTGGGGTACCAGTTCCAAAAAATCTCTAGCTGATTTAGGAATCCCCGACATGAGGTGGGATCTCCATCATATCTCAAGGGTAGAGGTGCCGTAGCTGACAACTCTCTATTAGGTATACTGGGGTTCAACGTTTGTGACACTGGTGCCAAAACTGGGGTGGCCACCGATGCCTGCACAGGTTTGTCTAGGTGAGCGGTACGCTCCAAGTTGGTTTGTACTGCCAGTGACAACTGATCTAGACGTTGCTCATGCGCATCCATTCTCCAGTGGATGTTCTGTGAGCTACCTTCACCTGAATTATCTGAGGTCATTGGCCCTTTCGTACTGTCACGGTTTTTGAAAAGAACACTTAGACAGTCAGGTAAGGTTAAAAAGCTTTATTGAGAAATAATAAGCAAGTACCCCACTCAGGTCCAGCTGAGGTCTGTACCAAGTACCTTCCACATCTGACACAGGTCAGGGTGAGAAAAACACACAAAGAATAATTAGTCAGTACTATAATAGCTAGGACAGCTGGCAGGAACAACAGCAAGCAGGAACCGGGAACTCCTCAACAGCCCCACTCCGCAATAGGTGCCAACAGCGAAGGGCAGCTGCATGGCAAACTCCTAGTGGGCTAGGGGGGTATAGGCAACAAAGACTCTGGCAGAGAACTGACCCAGATAGGGATTACAGAGGCAACACGGCAGGACTCTGCCACGAGAGGGCCCTAGCATGCTAGGGTTAACGAGGCAACACCGAGATGGCTAGGCAGCGGACTACCCTAGAACGCTAGGGTTAAGGAGGCCACACCGAGATGGCTAGGCAGTGGACTACCCTAGAACGCTAGGGTTAAGGAGGCAACACCGAGATGGCTAGGCAGCGGACACCCTAGAACGCTAGGGTTAACGAGGCAACACTGAGATGACTAGGCAGTGGACTACCCTAGAATGCTAGGGTTAAGGAGGCAACACGGAGGTAACTCTGGCAGTGGCTTGGCCCTAGAAGGCTAGGGTTAACGGAGGCAGCAGTGATCAAGAGCTGGCAGCAACTAGCCCTAGCACGCTAGGGTTAACTGATCTTAGCATCATGGGCTTGCTTCTATTACCCGCACTAAAACAAGTGCTACTTTATCCCCTTAAGGACCGGGAAAATCTGAGATGGATTTCACTTAAGGACCGGAGCAATTCTGACCTTTTTGTCTATGTCTTTATTCAACAGTGTTTTCCCTCTAAATCTTTTATCCCACCCCCATAAAATATATACTGTTTTTTAAGCACAAATAGGGCTTTCATTTGATACCCTACTTATATGGATAACCCACCATTCACTTTATTACAATTAAAAAAAGTTTAAAAAAATGTAAAAAACCACCATTTTTTATTACCGGTCAGTCATACCTACAAAATGCGCAGTTTAAAGTGGCCACTGTCCCCCCTGGGTGAAAATCCCCATGTCCCTTTCTCCTACCCTATTTTGACACTTTTTTATCCCTGACATTTGGTGGTGTGTATAAGTGTATTACATGGCTCCACAACAATCACACTTCCAAAATTGTTTAATTAGATTTTTTTTTTTTTTTTTTAAATAAAATACTTTTTTTTTTTTTTTTTTTTTTTAAAAACACAACACACAAAAAAAAAAAAAAAAATATATCATTGCAGGTCAGAAATTGACCTGCATTTAGCAAGCCTCTGGCACCAGCAGTGAAGGGGTTAATACCCCCAGCTGCTGTATTTTATTTCACCACTAGGTGTCTCCTGTCTACTTCTGTCTCCCTTACTTTGATAGCAAGGGAGACAGAGGCAGACGAGACACGCACAGACAGCATGCTTTCTCTGCTGCCTCTGTCTGTCACTATGCCGGTACATGTGATCGCTGCTACGGCGATCACATGAACTGGCACAAGCAAGAAGGGCTGAGACTGAATGCCCCAGTCTCGGAGAGCTCAGTTTCAGCCTGGCATTAATGATAGCAGTGTGCACGGAGGCACGCTGCTATCATTTAAACCATGACGGTCCTGGTACGTAATTGGTCCTTAAGTCAAATCCAGCCATGACGTACCAGGACCGTCAAGGGTCCTTAAGGGGTTAAAAACAAGCAACGTGTATTTTGCAAACATGTGTTACGTCGGTATTCTATTGCAGAACCACAGTAAAACAAAACTGGTGTAGACAGCACTAAATCAACCGGTGCTGTCTGCTTCTTTTCAACTACCACCTATAAAAAACGCGCAAAATGTAAAAGTCCAAGGAAACAGGTGTACTTTTGACAACAGAAAGATCAAGTTTAGTGTTAGATGTGTTCCCCACATTATCAAAATCCGACATAGGATGCCCCCTTCAACATAATAACCCCCCCCCTTTGAAATTCAAATTGCAATGCTTTCATTCATCACTTTAATTCGACAAATATTATTCACATTCAGCATTTTAACCCCCCTTTAAAATTCAACTTACAGTGATAGATGATGATCCATGGGGCGGTCCCAAAGGCATTTTCTGCCTCCTTTAGTACTGGAGCGACTGTATAAGCCCACTGCAGTACAAGTGCTTTAATGAATTAACCCTGTCACTGGGTCATTCTTAGAAAGTGCAGCTCTGCGCTTTAATCAATGAATCAGTCACCCAGTCGGCAAAATTGAGACTGCGAACCCTGACAGCAGAAGCTGCGATCGGAGTTTATGCATGGGGTGAAGTGCCACATTAAAGAGTTAGTAATATTAGAACATAAATTCAGCTTCAATTATTCTTCATAGTTGTTGGACCATGTAGATCGTTATTACAATTACAAAGTGCCCCACTCCCTCCCCATTTAACTATGAAACACTGCTCTCCCCAGAGCAGCAAGACCATCCGGATGGCTTGTGATGAGGAATAATCTTCTGTGAGCATAAGGAAAAACAACTGTCCTCCTTAGTCACAGCCAAAAGATTGTCCACTGATGTGGAATCTGAGGAGAGGTGGCTTACAATTGGTAAAAGAGATAGGAGGGGGACACTTTACAATTCAATTACTCTTGAACTATACATCATACTGAATTGTAATAATGCTCTACCTGGTCCAAAAACTATGAAGAATAAACTGAAGCTGCATTTATGTTCGAACATTTCTATCCCTTTAACATAAGAACACATTGTCACAAATGTGATAATGGCTCATTATCCTGCATTTCCATATGGAAATGACTCATTATGCTGCATTTCCATATAGAAGTAGGCCATTGTCGATTTGATGACTGAAAATTTGTAAACCTGTCGAAGGCATGTCAGATTGATGTCGATGTTGGCAGATTTTTGTTGGATTGATGGGGATATGATGTTGAAGACACTTTAGTGCATACTATCAATGTGCCTTCGACATTGCTCCGACAGGACATCAACATTATGAGCCCTCTTTGACCTTTAGTGCATCTCCTCCATGGTCTGCCAGAGTGATCTACCAGCTATGTGTGTTTTCAAAATATATCTGTAAAAATAGATCATTTAATTGTAAGCAGGCATTCCTGCCCATTCCTCAGAGACTGTAACCATGTCATCGAGGTTACTCTGTAACTGACAACAGGTTAAAAACTCTAATAAGTGCATCACCACAACAGTGAATAGCTATTTTACGTATGGCCTCAAACTATTTAGCCATATGTGAAATTGTATCTAACATGCTGAAAGGTAAAATCTCTTTAACGGGACGACAAGTGGGGATTCTTAAAAAGTGGTGCAAAATTATTAAAAACTGAGTAATAAAAATACATTGGAAAAAAGAGACTTTTGGTGAAGTAGTCTAAACAGAGTGAAAAACAAAAGATGAGCTGAACACTATTTATGCCTCCTGGTGAATGCGGATCACAACAGTAACAATTGCTATTAAATATCCAGCATGATACCCCATACTGCTTGAGGTTATGAATAATGTAAATGACTTGTATGAGAAATATGCTGAATTGCTACTTACTAAAATGATGACCAGTAAGCACATCACCGCATGGAATGAAAAGGAGGAGTTTATTTATAACAACGTGTCCCTAAATCTAATATACTAGACTTAGTACTCGGTTTTACACATAGCCATAATCGTACCCAGAGCAAAATGCCTCAGAGTTGGGGGGGTTTGTCTGGCTATGGCTGAACTGAATGTTCCTTCTACAATTGTTGGCAATACCAAAAAGAGAGAATATCTGGATCACTTAAAAATGCAGATCAATGATTATGTAGCTTCACCAAGGAGACACAAAACACTATGGAAAATTTTCCAATACAGTTAAAGTTGAGAGTGGGGTACCTCAGGGTTCAGTACTTGGTCCACTGCTTTTTAACATGCTTATAAATTTCCTGTATATAGATATAGATAGCAAAATATCAATATTTTCAGATGACACTAAATTATGCAGGTTAATAAATTCAGAGGGACTTACATGAAATGGCAGATTGTGCAAACACGGTGAATGTGAAATTTAATGTGGAAAAGTGTAGCGTCATGCCTTTGGGAAGAAAAAATCTCAATGCTAGCTATGAACTTAATTGAATCATTTTAGGGGACTCGTTGCTAGAGAAAGACCTGTGAAGCCTTGTAAACTACAATCCTGGAAGCAGTGACCAGTGTCAAATAGCAGTAACAAAAGCAATGTCCTTGTAACGGTTTGTTTTGACACTCAGACCAGTAGGTAAAATAAAACAACTTTTATTGAAAGAAAATAAATACAAATGATCGCCCTCTACAGTTGACAGCAACAATTGCAAGTGAATACACAGTACACATAGATTCACTATAATGGATAGAAGGCACACACTATTGGTACTGATAATAGGGAACTGGTCCCAAAAGGGTCAATGAGAACAATAAGTCCGTCTCAGCTGTGGGGGTTTGGCACGCCCGTAAGGTGTAGCAATAAACTGAGCAAATGTGCACAGCACAGAGTTCAAGCAATGATGGGTAGTAGATGTTCAGTGACCAACATGAGCTTTAGCAGAACAGTGACCCAAACTAGCCTCCGCGGGCGTTCACCAGGAGGCCACTGAGACTGCAAGTGCTAGAGTATGTAGCCCCCACGGGCGTAATCGTAGACTAGCCTGAGATGCAAAGCTGGCGTTTTAGCCCCCACGGGCGTAAAACCGGAGACCAACGTGAGCACAACACGAGCCAATAGCCCCCTCGGGCGTTCACCTTCGGATCCTGCAAGAGCTTGGAGCCTAACCTTGCTACCTCTCAGAACCAGTAGCCGCACTGGATACCTCCGGTAATAACCGTGATACCGAGGGCCTAAGACGCCCAACCGGACCAACAGGATTAGACTACTCTGCAGATGTAAATAGGAGTCGCCGTCCAAGTAGCGGCCAACTCAGCAGTAGTAGACTTACAAGGTAAAGGCTCGGTAATCAGAAAGGAGGTTCAGCAAGAGAGAAGCGCACTGCAAGGGTTAAAAGGTACGTTTGAATCTCCCAGGCTCGGTATGGTAACTTAGCTCTGCAGCGTATAGAGGCTCGGTACAAGGAGCACAGCTTATGTAAGTCAGCAAAGAACTCTGCACTGAGAGATGGGTTACTCAGGAGTGTAATGGTCACACTAGGTCATCACAGCAACGCAGGAGTCAGAATGTCGCGGCGGCGACAACAGGCCAAAGCAGGTCGCTGGAACAGGCCGCGGTGATCACGAAGCAGGAAGTCAGCCAGCCGGGTCATAGCACGTAGAAGTTTCTCAGACAAGCCAGGTCGTAGCACGTAGAAGGTTCTCAGACAAGCCGGGTCATACACAATCAGGAACACTGGAGCGTAGTCAGGACAGGCCAAAGTCGGTACACAGGAATCCGGATACAGGAACACAGCAACAGCAAGACTGGCTCAGAAACACCACGAAAGGGCATCTGACAGATGTGAGAGTCAGGTATAAAAAGGTCACCAGGGGGTGGGCCAAACCAACTGAACAAATCAAAGTCTGCCACAGATGAGAGTGACAGGATAATCACAGGCACTGTGATAGTCCTGTCTTGCATAAAAAGAGGTACTAAAGTAAGAGAGGATAATATCATTTTGCCACTGTACGGATAGCTGGTATGACCTAAACTCAAATATACAGTACAGTATTGGGCACCAGTTCTGAAAAAAGATATTCAACAACTGGAGAAAGTACAGCGAAGAGCAACAAAGTAAATGGAATGGAAGACTTGATGTATGATGAACGTCTAGATAAACTTGTTTTCCCTGGGTTATGAGGCAAAGGTTGATCTTGATGGACTTGTCTCTTTTTTCAAGCTAATTTACTATGTTACTAAGGAATATATCAAGCGGTAGTCCAGTTTTAACGCTTTAAGGACTTGAAAAATCTGGGGTGGTTTGTGCTGAAGGACCGATGCAATATTGATGTTTTTGACTATGTCTTTGTTAAACAGTGTTTTCCTTCTAAGTCTTTAATTCCAGCCACATATATTATATATCATTTTTTCACAAACTAGTAGGGCTTTCTTTTAATACCACACCTATATGAATAATCCACCATTTATTTTATTTTAAATTAAAGAAAACTTTGCAAATGTAAAAACCATCCTTTTTTTGGTTTTCTTGTGATCATTTGGGCACAATGAGTTAATTTTTTAGGCAGACGGCATGGAAGGTACGACCGGTCATTCTAACCTACAAAATGGGCAGTTTTAGGGGGGCACTGTCCCTCTGGGGTGAAAATTCCCATGTCCCTCTTTCCCTACCTAATTTCTTACTTTATGCTTTATAAGACATTGTAGTGTGTATAAGTTGCTCCACAACAATAACATTTCCATTTATGTTTGTTGAAACTTTAGTAGATGTTTTTAATACATAGTGTGTGTAAATAAAATATTTCCTCTGTATTTTATTAAAAAGAAAACTAAAACAACAAGTTGCACTTATATGCTCAGAAATGCACCTGCATCCAGCCTGCCCCCAGCACCAGCACTGAAGAGGTTAATACCCCCCAGCTATTGCCAGTTCCCTTTGTCGTCATATCGATATCTGAAACATGTGGACGTTTGATAGAAAGGAGGTTGAAGTTGAAGAATTATAGTGTAACACTCTCCTATTCTCGTTCACTATGTACGCATTCTCTGGTACTCCCCATTTTGATGTCCTCCTCAGACTTGGATCCCGTCTCTTGGTGCCACATGTATTTATTTATCTATCTCATTCTTCCTTGTCTGTTCTACATTCGCATATTCTTTTCTCATCTCTCCTCATTTCCCTCGCCAACCTCCTCCCCCTTTTTTATCTCTCTCCCCCCCTTTTTTTCCCCCTGTATCCCTTCTCTCTGGTACTAGTGCCCATTTTTCTGTCTGTTCCCCTATAAAGGCAGACTGTTGGTCCAGATGGTGACAGCCATTTCTTATCTCAGCTACTTCTGACTTTATAATGTCACTTCCCTATAATATCTGTGTTCCATTTTGTATCAAACTAACTGTCTGTATGAAAAGAATTTCACTACAAATAAAATTCATAAAAAAAAGCAAAAAAGTTGTATATATATATATTTATTTATTCATTTATTTTATTTTTTTAAAATTGCTGTGTTTAATTTACTTACAAAGTCGACAGTGTGAAGTCAGTCAGGATGTTGCCTGCGGTGTAAGCTGTACTGCAGGCTCTAATTACAATGCTGGCTGTTCCCTTTATCGATGAATGCCTGCCCACCACCTGCAATGGAGGGCTGAAGGGGCAGCATGCCTCTAAAAGCGCATTAAGATGGCAGGCAGCCCTGCTTTCTTTCCTTGCCACTGGGCTGTTTGCTGCCCTTCCCCCTTTTCACCTCCACAACCTTTTGGTGGAGGTGTTTGGGTGCGGGAGATGGTGGCCAATGGCTCAGGTGCAAGGGGGTTGGCCTGCGGGGGTGGAGGGGGATGATGGGAGTGGAGGTGATGTATTTAAGACCATGTTGTAAAATAAGATCTAATATTACCTTTTTGTTTTTACAGGAATAAGATGCAGTGTTCCAGAAGGAATCCATCAGGGATGAACCAGTGGAGGCCAGTCCAAAGAAGAAGCCCAGAACTCATGGAACAAAGGAAGTATAATTTCAACCGCAAGTAGTCTGCCCTCTCCATCCCCACCTTTACCTCCTGCCCCTCTTAACCTTTTTTCTAGTTTTCTCTGTCCCCCTCTTCCTCCCCCATGACTTCTTCTTCCTCTGCTCCTTTTCCTTCTAATGTCCCTTCTTCCCCGCTCCTCCCTTTGTCCCCTTGCCCATCCCAGGGTCCCTTGTCTGGGGGCGGCAATATTTGGGTTCCCCTTTAGTTTCACTTTTGTTTCCTGGTGCTTGGGCAGGGTATGAGGGTGTGGGGTGGGTGCCTGGGCTTTGGAGTGTCCTGTTAGGAGCTGTGGCGGGCCTTCCTCATTAGGACTTTCCCACAGTGATTCTCTGATCCCTGCCCTGCAGTCTCCCAGCGCTCACCTCTGTGCAGCAGGTGGTGGTGCGTGAGGACATGGGGAAGTTCTGGCTTCCCCATCCGTGGGCCATGTGGCCATGGCGTCAGCACTCCATCGCGCCAACTTCCTCCCCAGAGTTGGAGAAGTCCAGGGTGGGTTTGGGAGGCAGGAGGATGAGTTTCCTGAGGTCTCACGGGGGTGTGCGGAGAGGGGGTGCACTCTGTGATCCAGCCCCAGGATTTAGGGTCTTCTGCTAGGGGCCTGTTTGGGGGTTCTTCGTTGAGGAAGGAGCACCTGCAGGCTCTTCTATGGGTGGCTTTGGGGCAGGCTCCCACTCTTTCTTTTCCTCCTGAATCTTTCTCCGGAGCCCCCCAGTCTGGTAGGGGGGGTATGCGTCTTCCTGCTGCTACCAGGGCTTATTTGGGGAATTTTTTGGGGGGGTTGGACCCAGTTTGGGAGGGGATGATAGGGGGGTCTGGGGGAGGGGTCCTATGCTGCCTCTTTGCCCCGGGATGCTTCTTATGCTGCCTTGGGGACTGGGGTGGAGGGTGGTGGCAGGAGGGGGGCAGTTAGCAGTGCTGTTGTGTGGTCTTATGCACCTTCTACTTCGAGGCCGCGAAGCAGCAAGAGCAAGGCACCAAAACCCTCTGGGGGCAAGGGGCCCAGAAAATGTCCACAGCAAAGGAGCAGGCAGCAGAGGTAGGAGTGGTGGGAGCAGAGCCCAGCGACAATGGATGTACAGCTGTCTGGTGAGTACAGTTCTGTATTATGTGCTTCTGGGAGGGAGTCAGGGCAGGGGAGCTCAGACTCAGGGGAGTATAGCTCATTGGTCAGACCCAGACCAGTAACAATGACAACACCAATAACACATTTGTGGGCCTGGTCAAGAAATGTTTAAAGAGATTAGAGGGCAGACTGGCATGTAATAAAAGGAAGAGCAAGGGCAGTAAGGGTGTGGGCAATAGGGTGAATCCTACAGGGTCTGGAGGCATGACCATGTGTGCACTATCCAACCCATATGATCATATTCTCAAAAAGTGCATTTTGTCAGGGAAATTGTTGACTTTTTTAAGCTGACGAGGCAGGTAGTGGACAGCAATGATGAAGGGGGTAAAGGAGAGAAAGGGAGTGAAAAACCCAAGCATATTATGGACTTGGTGAGAGGACTCTTTGCGTTTAGTTCTTGTTATTTGTCATATCACCCAGATGAGGTAATGAACCTGATAGCGGATACACATGCAGCTTACGTGGGAACAGCCTGGTTGGAGTATGATCGGGCTTTCCGAAATAAGATGGTGGATAAGGAGAACATGATATTCAGAAGTAGGGACATGGACTTATGGTCAGGTCTGGTGACACATGCGCGGGGTGGCAAGTCCTGCATGTGCGTAGCAGAATGTTCCCCTTCAGGGGTTTAAAAGAAGGGACCAGGGTTTTGCATACAATGAGGGGGCATGCAAACAGGGTTTTGCATGTAGGTTTAGGTATGTGTGCATAAATTGGGTGGGGGCACCCTGCAAATGTGTGCAGCAAGGAGCAAGGAGGCAAGAAGGGGAGTCTCAGCCCTTTCAGGAGTGGGCTGGGAAAGGCCTAGTCACTCATAGCTATAGAGCAGCTAAGGGAGGCCGTAGTGGGCTATCCTCTTAAGCAGTAGGAACAGTTTTTGTTGCAGGGGTTTCAGTTCAGTTTTAAGATCCCAGTTCAGGGGGTGGTTTTACAAGCAGATAAGCAGCAGAATTTGAGGTCAGCACAGGAATACCCACAGATGACTAAAGACAAGCTGGATAAGGAGTTACTAGCAGGCAGTATGACGGGCCCCTTTACTTCACCACCATTGCAGGATCTCATTGTACCTCCACTGGGGTGGTACCAAAGAGGGAACTAGGGAAGTTCTGCTTGATTCAGCACTTGTTTTATACAGAGGGTCGTTCAGTGAATGACACTATAGATGAGACACAGTGCTCAGTACAGTAGCAGTCTTTTGAGCAAGCATTGCAACAGGTAATTACAGCCAGTCTAGGGGCCTTTATGGCCAAGTTGGACTTTGAGTCTGTGTTTTTGGCATTTGCCTTTACACCTAGATGGTTTTAGGTACATGGGATGGTGGTTCCAGGGGAACTTGTTATGGACCAGGAACCAGACAGACAGAAAAATACAAAAAATGCAAATGCAAAACACCTTTATTAAATTAACCAAAAAACAAACAAAACAGAATTGTGATCCAAGATCATAAACCAAAAGACACGCTGGAGTCAGGAACTAAGGCAGGTATTCAGACAAGCCAGGAGTCAGGAGCCAGAAGGGACATCAGAGGAAGCTAGGTCATACACGGATACACAGGAGCACAGGAGAATGCACTTGCAGACAGGAACACAAAGGCAAGGAAGAAGTAAACCTAGCTGCTTTAAATAGCCTGGAAGGGGTTGGCTGATAACAGTCAGGTGAGTAACCATGGAGACAGAGAGGTCAAGGCAGCTCGTCAAACATCAGCTCAGTCAGCCTGACCCAGGCCACAGTAATCAACAGCAGAGTTCTAAAGCATCTCAGTCAAACCTTGACAGTACCCCCTCAACAACCTCCCCCCCACGGGGCAGGGCCAGGTTTCAGGGGAAAGCATGCATGGAAAACACAGAGGAGGGTGCGGGCATGGACGTCCAAGGCTGGAACCCATGAGCGCTCCTCAGGACCGTACCCCTTCCAATGGACAAATACTGAAACTTCCCACTGAACCTATAAGAGTCGATATGGAGCGGACCTCAAACTCATCATGGCCGTCAATGGGCGTTGAATGGGGTTGAGGAGCAACCTTAGTAAAATGATTACAAACCAGAGGTTTCAGCAGTGAGACATGGAGCACATTGTGTATCCGCATATTGGGAGGGAGGGAGGTCAGGCACAGGCCACAGGGTTCACACGACAGAAGATATGGAAAGGCCATACATATCGGGGAGCCAGTTTCTGAGAAGGCACTTGGAGGTGAAGATTTCTGTAGGACAACCAGACCCTGTCCCCGACCTGGTAGGAGGGTGTGGGTAGGCATTTACGATTATCCTGGAGCTCTTAGGACTTTTGCGAGCTTCGCAGTGACTCTTGGACCTGCACCCATGTGGAACAGATCTGCTGGAGATGATCCTCCAGTGCTGGAATCCCTTGGGGAGCAAACAAATCTGGAATCATGGAGGGTTGATACCTGTAATTCACCATGAATGGGGAGAACCAGGTAGAAACCGAGACTGCACTGTTATGAGCAAACTCTGCCCAAGGTAGCAGGTCCAACCAGTTATTCTGATGGTCCAATATGTAGCACCGCAGGAATTGCTCCAAGGCCTGATTAGCCTTTTCCGCAGACTCATTAGACTGCGGGTGGTAGGCCGAGAAGAAGCAGAGTTGGATACCTAGTTGCACACAGAAGGCCCTCCAGAATCTCGAGACAAACGGGCTACCCCAGTTGGAAATTATGGCTTTGGGATACCCATGTAGCCGATAGACCTCTTTGATAAAGACTGTAGCTAACTCTTTAGCAGGTGGGAGTTTTTTGAATGGAGTTCAGTGGAACATCTTAAAAAGTCAGTCAACAACCATGAGGATGACTGTGTTACCAATGGACAGTGGGAGGTCAACTATGAAGTCCATGGCAAGGTAAAGACCATTTCTTCTCCCCACTGGGTATGGGTTAGAGAAGGTCCACTGGAAGGTGACGGGGTGATTTGGTCTGTGCACAGACTGGACAGGCAGTGACAAAGGCAGCAATATCTCTGTTTAGTTCTGGCTACCAGAAGAGATGGGAAACTGACCAGAGAAGTTGTTTTTTTCTGGGATGCCCTGCTGACATAGTATTATGGTAGGTTGAAAGTACCTTGGTACGGAGGTTAACAGGTACAAAACAGCACCCAGAGGGAGTCTCAGCAGGTGCATCTACTTGGATGGCCCATATTCTTTCCCGGGGGTAGAGGTTATGATGGTACGTATGATGGCCAGTACTCGGTCTGGAGGAATAATAGGACTAGGAGGACTCTCCTCTTTAGTGCCCGAGAACTGTCTAGATAGGGCATCAGCCCGAACATTTTTGCAGGTACGATACCACATAATTAAAACGAGACAAAAATAAAGCCCATCGGGCCTGCCTTGGAGTCAAGCTCTTAGCCCTGGACATGTAGGTGAGGTTTTTATAATCCATGAGGATTAGGATTGGCATGGAAGTACCCTCGAGCAAATTCCTCCATTCTTTGGTGAGTGAGTGTTATTGCCGGCAACTCACAGTCACCAATTTCATAGTTGCACTCTGCTGGACTTAGCGTTTTGGAGAAATACCCACACGGGTGCAACTGGCTCTCAGGAGTAGGATGTTGAGATAGGAGGGCGCCTACTCCTGTCTCAGATGCATAGACCTCAAGTACGAATGGAAGATTAGGTTATGGGTGTGCCAAAATGGGTGCTGAGGCAAAAGCAGCTTTTAATGACTCAAATGCTTTGATGGCTTCCGGGGACCAGTGAGTAGAGTTACCGTCTTTTTTGGTCATGTCAGTAAGGGGTTTTACATTAGAGGAAACATTGCGGATAAATTTCCTGTAATAGTTAGAGAACCCGAGGAAACATTGAAGAGAGAGGAGACCTATGGGTCATGGCCACTCGAGAACAGCTGAGAGTTTTTCAGGGTCCATAGCAAAATCAACCTCTGAAATTACGTACCCCAAGAAGGTGACCTGCCTACGGTGGAACTCACACTTCTCTAATTTGCAAAATAGATTATGCTCTCTTAATCTTTGCAGAACTCGGACTACATCTGTGTGGTGGCTTTCCATAGAGGCAGAATGGATCAGAATGTTGTCTAAGTATACCACCACGCATTGTTGGAGCATGTCCTGGAGGGCATCTTTTAGGAATTCCTGGAAAACCGCAGGAGCATTGCAGAGACCAGATGGAATTACGAGGTGTTTTTAATGTCTGCTCCTGGTGTTAAACGTGGTTTTCTATTCATGGCCCTCCTCTATCCTTACCAAATTATACGCCCCTCGCAAGGTGAGTGTCACGGTTTTTGAAGACTCTCAGACTTAAGGTTTGGTAAAATAACTTAACTTTATTAAAAGTTAAAGGCAGTCCCCGTAGGGTAAACATACATAACAATACAACAGAAATATAACATATATTAGGTTCTACCGGCCTTGCCTAAATACCGGGCACGGCAACCCAAGTGACAGTTTTAATGACAGGCTCTACCGGCCTTGCCTATACCGGGTAAGGCAACCGTGAGATGACATATACCGGTTCTACCGGCCTTACCAATACCGGGCAAGGCAGCCCCCACGGAATGCTGAATGTAGGCTCTACCGGCCCTGCCAATACCGGGTAAGGCAACCTTAAAGATGGTGAATTTCAAGGTTCTACCGGCCTTACCAATACCGGGCAGGGCAGCCCAAAGGAGTACTGGAGTAGGCTCTACCGGCCCTGCCAATACCGGGTGAGGCAACCTACGGGATGGTATCGTCAAGGTTCTACCGGCCTCACCAATACCGGGCAGGGCAGCCTGAGCGAGTAGACCAGCTGTCAGGTGACTAAGACAGCATAGAGCATAAGTACAGAGATCTTACTCAGCAGGAGTCTATTGCCAGGGATACTCAGACAACTGCAAGGAAGTGGACAGCGACTGACCACAGTACTGGATGTTCAGGAGCAAACCAACGTCCACACGTTGGGACTAATGGTAATAGCGCCACCAGGTTTAATGGAGCAAACCAGCGACCGCACGCTGGAACCAACAATGTATATCGCAACCAGGGTTAGTGGAGTAAACCAGCGTCCGCACGCTGAGACCAACAACATATATCGCAACCAGGTTTAGTGGAGCAAACCAGCGTCCACACGGTGGAGCCAGTAATGTATCTTGCAACCAGTTTAGTGGAGTAAACCAGCGTCCGCACGCTGGGACCAACAATGTATATCGCAACCAGGTTTAGTGGAGTAAACCAGCATCTGCACGCTGGGACCAACAATGTATATCGCAACCAGGTTTAGTGGAGTAAACCAGCGTCCGCACGCTGGGACCAACAATATATATATTGCAACCAGGTTTAGTGGAGTAAACCAGCGTCCGCACGCTGGGACCAAAAATGTATATCGCAACCAGGTTTAGTGGAGTAAACCAGCGTCCGCACGCTGGGACCAACAATGTATATCGCCACCAGGTTTAGTGGAGTAAACCAGCGTCCGCACGCTGGGACCAACAATATATATATTGCAACCAGGTTTAGTGGAGTAAACCAGCGTCCGCACGCTGAGACCAAAAATGTATATCGCAACCAGGTTTAGTGGAGTAAACCAGCGTCCACACGCTGGGACCAACAATGTATATCGCAACCAGGTTAGTGGAGTAAACCAGCGTCCGCACACTGGGACCAACAATGTGTGATCAGCAGCGAGAAGAACAATGTCGCCAGAGCGACGGCTGGAGCAGGAGATTCAGGAACTCAGTAAGATTAACCCGCGAGGTGCTGGAACACAGGAACACTGGAACTCAGTAAGATTAACCCGCGAGGTGCTGGAACACAGGAACACTGGAACTCTGGAACACAGGAACACAAGCAAACAGGAACACTGGAACACTGGAACACAGGATCAGCAAGTACAGCAGGAACAGGCCCAGAAGCCTGACAAGCAGGTCAGGCAGAGTGAAGTCAGAAACACCATGAAAGAGCAACCTGGAAGTGCTCAGCCTGGGTTTAAAAAGGCTGTGTGAGGAGGGCTAATCACAGACAGCCAATCATGATACTCAGCAAGTGACTGACACTGAACAGCACCAATCACGGCACCGTGATAGTACCCCCCCTTTCAAAGACCCCCTCTCCCAGAGTAGGGTCTAGGCTTCTGAGGGTATTTGGCATGAAATATTCGTAGTAACTTGGGTGCATGAAGGTCCTTACTGTCTACCCAGGAACGATCCTCAGGACCATAACCTTTCCAATGCACCAGATACTGTACCCCTCCTCTACCTCTGCGGGAATCAATAATGTTTTGTACTTCATACTCCTCCTGCCCCTCGACTTCAACAGGACCTGGCCTCACAGGTGTTGTAGTATAACGGTTACAAACCAGAGGTTTAAGGAGAGACACATGAAATACATTATGAATGCGCATAGAAGCAGGTAATTCCAAGGCATAGGAAACAGGTTTAATTTTGCGAATGATCTTGTACGGACCAATGAACCGAGGTGCCAGCTTATTAGATGGGACCTTGAGCTTTAGATTCTTGGAGGACAGCCATACTCTATCCCCGACTCGGAAGGAAACCGCTGGAAGCCTTCTGCGATTGGCATGACGCTGATGTCGCTGAAAAGACTGACCCAATGCCCTCTGAACTTGTGCCCATGTGGAACGGAGTTGCTCTATATGCTCATCCAGAGCTGGAATCTGCTGTGATTGAAAGGAATCCGGGAGCAGACAGGGTTGGAACCCATAATTGATCAAAAACGGAGAGCTCCCGGAGGAAGAATTAACTGCGCAGTTCCTGGCGAACTCTGCCCACGGCAACAAGTCGGCCCAATTATCATGATGGTCAGTCACAAAACATCACAGAAACTGTTCCAATCCTTGATTGGCCCTCTCAGCGGCCCCGTTAGTCTGGGGATGATATGCTGAGGAAAATGATAGCTGTATGCCCATCTGTTCGCAAAATGCCCTCCAGAATCTGGACACAAACTGGCTCCCCCTGTCAGACACCAGCACCCTGGGTACTCCATGTAACCGAAATACTTCTCGAGCGAATACCATTGCCAGTTCCTTGGCCGAAGGAAGGCCACGGAGGGGTACGAAGTGTGCCATTTTAGAGAACCTGTCTACCACCATCAATATGAAGGAGTACCCTCTAGACCTGGGCAATTCTCCCATAAAATCGATAGAGACGTGAGACCAAGGGCGTTCACCATTAGGCACCGGCTGAAGCAAGCCCACAGGGAGATGTCTAGGGGTTTTGGCACGGGCACAGGTGGCACAGGCATTCTTTAAATTGGCACAATCTGCTCTCATAGAAGGCCACCAAAATAGCTGAGAGAGAGAGAGACCAGAACAATTGATCCCTACCAATATGTCCCGCAGCCTTAGAGGAGTGGTAGGTCTCAAGTAATCGAGTACGGAATGGCTCAGCGACAAAACATTTGCCCACTGGAGTCTCATGAGGAGCAGAGGCTTGGGATGCCAAAATCTCCTCCCCTAGTGGTGAAGTAATACTAGTACGCATGGTAGCCAATATTCGATCGGGTTGAATGATAGGGGCTGGTACCTCTTCTCTGTCAACCTCTGCTTCAAATTGTCTAGACAGAGCATAAGCCCTAACATTCTTTGATCCCGGCAGGTATGATACCACGAAATTGAATCGGGATAGAAACAGTGCCCATCTGGCCTGGCGAGAAGACAATCTCTTGGCCTCAAAAAGATACGTCAGATTCTTGTGATCAGTTAGAATCCAAACGGGGTTTTTTGTGCCTTCAAGTAAATGATGCCATTCTTTGAGAGCGAGGATAATGGCCAGTAATTCTCAATCACCAATCTCGTAATGACTTTGAGCACTAGTCAGTTTTTTTGAGAAGAATCCACAGGGTCTGAGTGTACCGCCTTTATCCTGTCGCTGAGAGAGCACCGCCCCGACCCCAATATCTGAGGCATCAACTTCCAAAGTAAAGGGGAGTATTGGATTAGGGTGGGACAACACAGGCGCTTCAACAAAGGCTGCCTTCAACTTCTCAAAGGCCTCTTCAGCAGCCACCGGCCAGAGGCATGGGTTAGCGCCCTTATGCATGAGGTCAGACAGAGGTTTCACGATAGAGGAGAAGTTTTTAATAAACTTCCTGTAATAATTGGCGAAGCCCAGAAATCGTTGGATGGCTTTGAGGCTCTTGGGTTTAGGCCATTGTAAGACTGCCGTCAATTTCTCTTTATCCATGGCAATGCCGTCTTTGCCAATTATAAACCCCTGAAATGGTACACTGGTTTTGTGGAACTCGCATTTCTCCAGTTTACAGAATAATTTATTTTTTCGTAAGCGCAGCAAGACTTCAGACACATCCTTGATGTGTTGTGACAGGTCTTTGGAGTGGATAAGTATGTCGTCAAAATAGACTACAACACAAGATTGTAACATATCTCTAAGAACGTCATTGATCAGTTCTTGAAATACTGCAGGAGCATTACAAATGGCATGACTAGGTATTCATAATGCCCAGATCTCGTATTGAAGGCAGTTTTCCACTCATCACTGGCTCTGATACGTATCAAATTGTAGGCTGCCCTTAGGTCCAATTTGGTGAAAATCGAGGACCCCTTAAGTCTATCAAACAGCTCGGTGATGAGTGGTATTGGGTAGGCATTTTTTGCCATCAGCTTATTCAGCCCACAATAGTCTATGCAAGGTCGCAGTTCGCCACTTTTTTCTTAACAAAAAAGAACCCGGCACCGGCCGGAGAAGTAGATTTCCTTATGATCCCTCTACTGAGGGCATCTGCTATGTATTCCTCCATAGCTTGGTTCTCCTCACAAGACAATGGATACGTGCGTCCCCTCGGTGGTACTGCTCCAGGACTCAGTTCTATGCGACAATCGTATGGTCTGTGCTGAGGTAGGGCGTCGCTAAACTGCTGGTAGGCATCAGGTAGTGAAGGGGATGTGCACAAGACCTTAACAGGATGGGTAACACACTTATCCATACAGAACTGAGACCAAGCAGCAATCTCACATTTCTGCCAATCAAATTGTGGGTTGTGCAACTGTAACCAAGGAAAGCCCAAAATCACGGCATGGTGAGGAGAATTAATCAATTGGAACTGCTGCTCTTCCTTGTGAAGAGCCCCAATAGTCATGGACAAGGGCATCGTTTCAAAAGTAACTTGGGCGGGTTCCAAAGGTCTGCCATCAATTGCTTCAATAGCAAGAGGGGTTTCTCTCTGAATTCGTGGTACCCCATGCAATTCAGCAAAGGTATTGTCCATAAAATACCCAGCTGCACCAGAATCAACCAAGGCCAAAACCTCAACCGAGCGTTGTGCCCATAACAATACCACCTGTATGGTGGGTTTAAGTGTGTCCAACAATGGGGACGATTGGACACCACCTAGGGCCTGTCCCCCAAGGTACCCTAGGTGTGTTCGTTTCCCGGACGTACCGGACAAGATCTTAACAGGTGACCATCTTTACCACAGTACAGACATAATCCTTGTGTCTTGCGATACCTTCTCTGCTCCTTAGTTAACCTAGTGAATCCACCTGCATAGGTTCACTTGGCTCTGAAATAGGTTCACTAGGTTTGGATGCAGAGGGAGGGTTGGGTGGGCAAAATATGCTACTGGACCCATTATTCTTTAACCATACTCGTCGCTCTCTGGTGGTTAATCTTTCACGTATTCTGGAGTCAATTAGAATCACGTATTCAATATAATGGTCTAGGTCAGTAGGTAACTCTTTTGCTGCAATCTCATCTTTAATCTCGTCACTCGCTCTCTGGTGGTTAATCTTTCACGTATTCTGGAGTCAATTAGAATCACGTATTCAATATAATGGTCTAGGTCAGTAGGTAACTCTTTTGCTGCAATCTCATCTTTAATCTCGTCACTCAATCCTTGAGCAAAGGCTGCCAACAGGGCCTCGTTATTCCACCCTACCTCTGCTGCCAAGGTGCGGAATTCAATGGCATAATCGCCAACCGTGCGCCTGCCCTGTTGTATCTCCATGAGATGCTCAGCAGCAGAGGTAGTTCTACCAGGAGGCTCAAATACTCTCCGAAAGGATTGCACAAAATCACAGAAATTCTTTGTGCAAGGTTTAGCGTTTTCCCAAAGTGGGTTGGCCCAGGCCAATTCTCTGCCAGTCAGCAGGGATATCATGAACCCCACCTTGCTGCGATCACTAGGAAATGTGTGTGCCGTCAATTCCATAAATATTTCAAGTTGATTAATAAACCCTCTGCATAATTGAGGGTCCCCGTCATATCTCAGCGGCAAGGGTGCAGAAGCCGTTAACCCTTTGACTGCGGCCCCTGAGGGCTTAGACTCATTCTTCGGTGTCGGAATTGGCGGGACCACCGGGTTAGCACCGGACTTATCCACAAGTACCGTGCGTTCAAGAATAGTTTGGATAGCAACCGCTAGCTGATCCAAACGTTGCTTGTGCATATCCATCCTCCAATGGATATTCTGTGTGTTACCGTCACTCTTAGTGTCTGAGGTCATGGCCCTTTCGTACTGTCACGGTTTTTGAAGACTCTCAGACTTAAGGTTTGGTAAAATAACTTAACTTTATTAAAAGTTAAAGGCAGTCCCCGTAGGGTAAACATACATAACAATACAACAGAAATATAACATATAATAGGTTCTACCGGCCTTGCCTAAATACCGGGCAAGGCAACCCAAGTGACAGTTTTAATGACAGGCTCTACCGGCCTTGCCTATACCGGGTAAGGCAACCGTGAGATGACATATACCGGTTCTACCGGCCTTACCAATACCGGGCAAGGCAGCCCCCACGGAATGCTGAATGTAGGCTCTACCGGCCCTGCCAATCCCAGGTAAGGCAACCTTAAAGATGGTGAATTACAAGGTTCTACCGGCCTTACCAATACCGGGCAGGGCAGCCCAAAGGAGTACTGGAGTAGGCTCTACCGGCCCTGCCAATACTGGGTGAGGCAACCTACGGGATGGTATCGTCAAGGTTCTACCGGCCTCACCAATACCGGGCAGGGCAGCCTGAGCGAGTAGACCAGCTGTCAGGTGACTAAGACAGCATAGAGCATAAGTATAGAGATCTTACTCAGCAGGAGTCTATTGCCAGGGATACTCAGACAACTGCAAGTAAGTGGACAGCGACTGACCACAGTACTGGATGTTCAGGAGCAAACCAACGTCCGCACGTTGGGACTAATGGTAATAGCGCCACCAGGTTTAATGGAGCAAACCAGCGACTGCACGCTGGAACCAACAATGTATATCGCAACCAGGTTTAGTGGAGTAAACCAGCGTCCACACGCTGGGACCAACAACGTATATCGCAACCAGGTTTAGTGGAGCAAACCAGCGTCCGCACGCTGGAGCCAATAATGTATCTCGCAACCAGTTTAGTGGAGTAAACCAGCGTCCGCATGCTGGAACCAACAATGTATATAGCAACCAGGTTTAGTGGAGTAAACCAGTGTCCGCACGCTGGGGCCAACAATGTATATCGCAACCAGGTTTAGTGGAGTAAACCAGCGTCCGCACACTGGGACCAAAATGTATATTGCAACCAGGTTTAGTGGAGTAAACCAGCGTCCGCACGCTGGGACCAACAATGTATATCGCAACCAGGTTAGTGGAGTAAACCAGTATCCACACGCTGGGACCAACAATGTGTGATCAGCAGAGAGAAGAACAATGTCGCCAGAGCGACAGCTGGAGCAGGAGATTCAGGAACTCAGTAAGATTAACCCGTGAGGTGCTGGAACACAGGAACACTGGAACTCAGTAAGATTAACCCGCGAGGTGCTGGAACACAGGAACACTGGAACTCTGGAACACAGGAACACTAGCATACAGGAACACTGGAACACTGGAACACAGGATCAGCAAGTACAGCAGGAACAGGCCCAGAAGCCTGACAAGCAGGTCAGGCAGAGTGAAGTTAGAAACACCACGAAAGGGCAACCTGGAAGTGCTCAGCCTGGGTTTAAAAAGGCTGTGTGAGGAGGGCTAATCACAGACAGCCAATCATGATACTCAGCAAGTGACTGACACTGAACAGCACCAATCACGGGCACCGTGATAGTGAGCTTAGTATACACCTTGAACCCTTTCAATCAATCAAACAGCTCGGTAATAAGTGGAATTGGGTAGGTGTTTTTGACTGTGTAATGGTTGAGCCCCCTGTAATCAATACAGGGTCTCAGTTTACCACTCTTTTTGTTCACAAAGAAGAATCCGGCCCCAGCAGGAAGGGAGGACTTGCGGATGAACCCCCGGGACAGAGCATCCGCAACATACGTCTCCATGGCCTTATTCTCTGCGACAGAAGGAGGGTAGACTCGACTTCAAGGAGCAATGGCATACAGTTGCAGTTCAATGGTACAATCGTATGGGCGGCGAGGCGGGAGCTCACCAGCCTGGCCCTTGTCAAATACATCTCAGAACTCTTGGTACTCTTCAGGCAGCAAAGAGACCGGGGACCTCAACCAGAGGGAATGCATGTCTGGATTTGGTAATAACTGACAATGAAGAACTTATCTCTAACATCCAAGTAAGGGAGCACTTGGGGAATAGTGACCATAACATGGTATCGTTTGAGATTAATTCAAAAAAACAATTTGATATGGGTTCCACCAAAACACTGAATTTTAAAAAGGCCAACTTTAGCAGGTTTAATTCATCCCTTGGTCTTGTTGACTGGGATAAAATATTTTGAGGAAAAAACACAGAAGGTAAGTGGAATGCCTTCAAAATAACATTGCAAAAATACACATATAAATTTATCCCTGTTGGAAACAAATACAAAAGAAGCAAATTAAAATCAGTGTGGCTAACCAGTAAAGTAATCCATGAAATAAATAACAAGAAAGCGGCATTTAAACATTACAAAGCTGAGGGATCAGCAGAGGCATTTGCAGAATACAAAAATGTCAACAAAACCTGTAAAAAGGCTATTAAATTAGCTAGACTGGAGAATGAAAAAAATATTGCTAAGGAGAGCAAAAGCAACCCAAAAAAATTCTTTAAATACATTAATGGCAAAAAATTAAAGTCTGATAATGTTGGGTCCTTGTTATCTGAAACGGGTTAGATGGTCAAAGGGGACAGAGAGAAGGCAGATATTTTAAATAATTTATTTTCTTCTGTTTTTACCAAGGAAGACCCATTGGACAAGAATCTGCAAACTACTTTTACAGAACAGTCACAGCAAGCATGGGACTGGCTAACACAAGAAAAAGTGTTAAAACAATTGAATGGTGTCAAGGTAGACAAAGCTCCGGGGCCAGATGGTATACACCCACGGGTACTTAAAGAGCTAAGCCAGACCCTGGCCAGACCGATATATCTGATTTTCAGGGATTCTTTTATTTCTGGTATGGTGCCCATGGATTGGCGTAAAGCAGATGTGGTGCCCATATTTAAAAAGGGATCAAAGTCCCAGCCAGGAAATTACAGACCTGTAAGCTTGACATCTGTGGTAGGGAAGCTGTTTGAAAGGTTGCTAAGGGAATATATTCAAGAATTCTGCTGGAACAGGAATATCATTAGTAATAGCCAACATGGCTTTGTGAAAGATAGATCTTGTCAAACGAACTTGATCGCATTTTATGAAAAAGTAAGTAATAATATAGATGAGGGAGTGGCGGTTGACGTGATCTATTTAGACTTTGCCAAGGCATTTGATACAGTTCCACACAAGAGGTTACTATACAAATTGAATGAAATAGGACTAGGGGAAAATGTTTGTGTGTGGATTGGAAATTGGCTGAAAGATAGAATGCAAAGAGTGGTAGTAAATGGCAAGTTCTCCAGTTGGATAAACGTGATAAGTGGAGTGCCTCAGGGATCTGTCCTGGGTCCTCTTCTTTTTAATTTGTTTATTAATGACCTCCCAGAGGGCATATGAAGCCATGTATCAGTGTTTGCCGATGACACAAAATTAAGTAAGGTAATTAAGTCTGAACTGGATGTGTCTTCATTACAAGAGGATTTGGACAAATTGAGTAACTGGGCAGGCAAATGACAAATGAGATTCAATATAGACAAGTGTAAAGTTATGCATTTTGGGTATTATAATAAAAATGCAACATATAGTTTAAATGGTGTTTCTCTGGGGAAATCTACTAATGAAAAGGATTTGGGAGTAATGGTAGACAATAGACTTAACAGTAGCATGCAGTGCCAGCTGGCAGCTGCAAAGGCCAATAAGATATTGGCATGTATTAAAAGGGGTATTGACTCAAGGGAGGAAGATATAATTATGCCTCTTTACAGGTCCATGGTAAGACCCCACCTAGAATATGCTGTTCAATTCTGGGCGCCCTTTCTGAAGAAGGACATTATGGAACTAGAGAAAGTGCAGAGGAGGGCTACAAAACTAGTAAGGGGAATGGAAAGTTTTAGTTATGAAGAGAGGCTAGAAAAGTTAAACTTGTACACACTAGAGAAACGGCGTCTTAGAGGGGATATGATAACACTATATAAATATGTTCAAGGCCCATATAAAGGGCTTTCAAAAGACCTGTTCATTAACAGAACAGTACACAGGACAAGGGGCCACCCGCTTAGACTTGAGGAAAGGAGATTTAATCTACAACAGCGGAAGGGTTTCTTTACAGTAAGGACAATAAAGGTATGGAATGCACTTCCGGAGGAGGTGGTGCTATCAAATACATTAGATGCCTTTAAAAGGGGCCTGGATACTTATTTAAAATAGCATAATATAGAGGGCTATGTACGTTAGTATTGGGATTAATATTTAGTTAGGGCTTGTTGATCCAGGGAGAAGTCTGATTGCCATTTGGAGTCAGATGCCTTCTTTTGGGTCAGCGATGGTAAACAGGAATAGGAAAAGGGTTGAACTGGATGGACGCAAGTCTTTTTTCAACCTAAATTACTATGTAACTATGTAACTATGATGTGGTTAGCACCTTCACCACTTTTACTAGGCATGTCTTGGAACGGCTGGGCGACAATGCCATGACTTCAGCCCTTATCCAATCAAATGAGGGATTGCATTTGCGCAACCATGGATAACCCAGGACCACAGGATAGTGAGGAGAGTGGATCACCTGTAATTGTAAGATTTCGTGATGGAGAGTCCCTGCGGCGGCTGTAGGGGACTGCCATCAATCACCTCGATGGCCAGTGCAGTGGTATGGAGCTGCAATGGAATGGAGTGCTTCTGGGTGAAGGCCCTGTCGCTAAAGAGGCCCGCTGCACCGGAGTGAATGAGTGCCTCTGTAATAATGGAAATCTTGCCCCAATAGAGCCCAACGGAGACTAGTGGTTTATCCATATCGATAGCCAGGGATGCTGAGACGCCACCTAAGGTCTGTCCCCTATAGAGCCTTAGGTGCAGGAGTTTCCCAGACATGTGGGGCAAGTTCGCAGTAGGTGCCCTGCCTTACCGCAGTAAAAGCACAGGCCTTCCCTCCTCCTAAAGGCCCTTTCCGCAAATGAAAGACGAGTGAACCCAAGCTGCATTGGCTTCATATTGCCTGAGATATCGTGACTAGGAGGTGCAGAAGGAGAGGGAGGCACGGGTGGGGACAAAAAGCCGGTTGGACTAAACAGATGGGATGCCTCCGCAGGGGCGTCCTGAAGGAAGGTCTCTCATGGATTCGGGAGTCAATCAAGATGCAATATGAGACCAGTTTCTCTAAATCTCTGGGGAGGTCCCGGGCTGCAATCTCATCTTTAACTGTATCCGAGAGCCTATTAGAGAAAGCAGCCACGAGAGACTCATTATTCCAACCAACCTTGGCTGCCAGGGTACGAAATTCTATGGCATAATCTGAAACCGTCCTTGTACCCTGCTGGATGGACATTAGTTACTTGGCAGCCGAAGTGGAGTGGCCTGGTACATCAAATACCCTTTTAAAGGATGCCACAAACTCAGGGTAATTGTATACTATAAGTTTCTGCATCTCCTAAAGGGGATTAGCCAAGGCCCTGTAAGAGAGTAAGGAAATCACTAGGCCCACTTTACTCCTATCAGACGGGAAGGACTGTGGTACCATCTCCAGATAGATACCGACCTGGTTCAGGAAACCTATGCACTGGTTAGGGTCACCCCCATAACGCTGGGGAAGCGGGGTGGACCCAGTCATGCCTCTAGCAACACTGAAATTGCCACTGGCAGCTGGATCAGGAACAGCAGCAGCTATAAGCAAAGCCTGCGCCGAGGGCTGCTGAGGCGGTGGAGCCAGATGTGCAGTACAGAGCAACAAAGTCTGGAGGGCTAACATAAACTGGTCCATGCGCTGGTCTACCTGGTCCAGCCTGGAAAAAACTTTGGTGGATTGCCTGCTCCTTCTGGGTTCATGGCCCTTGTGTACTATTATGGACCAGGAACCAGACAGACACAAAAATACAAAATGCAAAAAACCTTTATTAAAGTAACCAAAAAACAAACAAAACAGAATCGTGATCCAGGATCATTAACCAAAAGACAAGCCGGAGTCAGGAACATGGAAGTCAGCTATGTCAGGAACAAGCCAGAAGTGAAGAGCCAGAAGGGATGTCAGAGGAAGCCAGGTCATATATGGATACACAGAAGCACAGGAGAATGCACTTGCAGCCAGGAACAAACAAAAGGGCAAGGAGGAAGTGAACCTAGCTGCTTTAAATAGCCTGGAAGGGGTTGGCTGATAACAGTCAGGTGAGTAACCATGGAGACAGAGAGGTCAAGGCAGCTCATCAATCATCAGCTCAGTCAGTCTGAGCAGTGTTTGCCGATGGTTTGTTCCATATCCTGCACGTTTTTTGAGGTGTTTAGTTTTGAATTGGGTAGTGCAGGAGAGACCAGGGTCAGTGGCTCACTACCTTGATGATTTTATATTTTTAGGTCCCAGGGGCTCTGACTTGTGTGAAAGTTTGCTAGAGCATGCGCTGGCGAAATTTGAGGCATTGGGAGTACCAGTGACTCACCTTTTTGGGCATCAAGATATACAGCTCCTGCAGGTGCCCTGCTATCTTAGGTGTTCAATCCCTACTCCACTCCCCACAGATTTTCTTTGAATCTTGACCTATAAAGCTCTATTTTCTGGCTATTAAATTGCTTACTGGCTAGTAATGGCAGATGTGAATATATCATGCTGGGCTATCTCCCACGTGGTCTAAGCCACATTGTAACCCTGCCACTTGAACTAAAACTTCTAACTTATAATATTTCTTGTGTTTTAGTAGATGGGTAGTTTGTGTTTAGTACAGCTTAATAAGGCATATCCAATAAAGCCTAAAAAATTTTACTGCACTGCCCAACGTTTCATGTTCACGTGGCTTCGTCAGGGGCGCTTGTGAAGAGCAACTCTACATCAAGATTTGCAAGGAATTCTTTATCCTCTACAAAGATGCCAATGAGTCTTTTGATCGCATCCAAAGAGTCCTGTGTATAGGATGGTAGATTAACTACAAATTCTCTCAAAATGCGATCCTCATATATGCTACCACATATATGCTGCTCCCTATACCAGACACTATTGGGCATCCTGGCAGTTTATTCATATTTTTGTGGACCTTTGGGATCGTGTAGAATGTAGGTATGATTGGATCCTTTACCAGCAAAAAATTAAACTCATTCTTATCAATAACTTTGTTCTCCAATGCCTTCTTCAAAATTACATTTATTTCCTGCTGGAACTGTTTTGTGGGGTCTGTTTCTAGTTTCACATAGCAATCCCGATTATTTAATTGTCTCTAACATTTTTGATAATCATTGATGTCTTGGATCACTATGTTTCCCCCTTTGTCACTGGGTTTAAACACCACCTCCTTATTTTTACAAAGTTTTTCTAGTGCCTCTCTAGTTAAGTTATTCTCTGTAATATGTTTCATTACTTTTTTTGGCTAGGGTTTCTAGATCTTGTGTAACTCCTTTAAGGAAGACATCTATATGTGGAGATATATTCATTGGTGGTGTGAATTTCATATTTGTTTTAAGAACAGTGGGGTTTTAAGAACAGAAGGGTCCTTCACTTGTACTGGAATCATACTCACTTTCCAGTAATAGAGCTTCCAGTTTTTCTATGTTCTCTCTATCTTTTAGTGACATTTTGCCCAAACGCTCTTGAATTTTGTAATGTTTGTGTAGCAAAAGTTTGCGTCCAAATAGGTTGATGTCTGTAACCCATTGGAACAAATTCATTTTTTGCACTGGGGCATATGTAAGTCCCCTTTGAAGAAATTTATAGTCATCTTCACTGAAATTCATTTTTGACAAATGTATTATTTGGAGATTTTTTTCTTTTTCATCTTTTTCTTCAACTATGTGTTCACACCCTTGTATTCCCATCTGTTTTTGTCTCTGAGGTCTGGTGGATGATTCCCTCCTTGGCCTTGCCCTGAATAAAGTCTGTCTGGTTCTGTTATTATATCTGCCTTTTCTTTTATTCCTTCTTTGAGGATGTTGTCCGTGTTTTGTCTCTGAATCTGTATATTCAGCATCTGTTTCAGTGACTATTTCCCCAATTATCTTTCCTCTGTAGCAACCTTTTGTAGACTTTGCCCTCATCAAAATCTTTTTGATCCCTTTTATACTTTGTACATTTCCTATTTTTTAGGTCTGTCTGCTAATTTATCTATATTGTATAATTTATCTATATTGTATAGCTCTTGTTCAAATTTCCCAAAGTCTGGGTCTGTTTTTTTATTTTGTACTTCCAATAGTTGTTTTTCTACTTCTATATTTACAGTGGAAAATTGTTCTTTTTCAGTTGTTATTATTAGTTGTAGCAGATCAAGAGAGCATTTAGTAAGTGTACCTTGCCATTTTCTTATGAACGCTTCATCCGTTAAATGTGAGACAGGATTGAGTTTTATTCTTAGCCCTCTAGGTATTAAACGATTACTGACATAATTTGTTAGGGTGGTTATATCCCACCACAATTTAGTCTTTTGTCATTGTGCTTTAACATGAATCCACCCAGAATTATGTCATCCGTACCGGAGGTTTTTCCGGAAGGGATTGGTCACAATTACACCAATCACAAACCTGTTTAAATTCAAAAGGGTATATATAGCTAAGGGAGAGGATCCACCGAACTATAAGATGCCCCTGACGAAGTTGTGTGAACAGTGAAACGCGTTGGGCGATGCAGTCAAATTTATTAGGCTTTATTGGATATGACTTATTAAGCTGTACTAAATACAAACTACTCATCTACTAAAACGCAAGAAATATTATAAGTTAGACGTTCTAGTTCAAGCGGCAGGGGTACAACGTGGCTTACACCACGAGGGAGATAGCCCAGAGTGATATGTTCACATATGCCATTACTAGCCAGTAAGCAATTTAATAGCCAGAAAATAGAGCTTTATAGGTCAAGATTCAAATAAAATCTGTGGGGAGTGGAGTAGGGATTGAATGCTTAGGATAGCAGGGCACCTGCAGGAGCTGTATGTGAATGTGTCTCATGTGCCACTGGAGGGGAATATGTGAAAGACTTATCTAATTGATTCCAGTGTATGGCATTTAGACTGAGCACTATTATCTAGGTTTAATTGTCTACCTAGCTAGGCAGGGAGCCTGCAGTTAATCCGGTTTCAAACGAATCACAGAAATCTAATTGCCAGGAATCAGCACTTATTTGAATTAGATCTGTGAATAGCAGAGAAGTGACTAAATCTGAAGGATAGCAGGGCACCTGCAGTAGCTATGTATAAATGTGTATCGTGTGCCACAGTAAGGAACAGATGAATGACTGTTCTGAGTAATTCCCGAATATGGCAATTTAACAAAGAATAAAGCACCACTATCCTGGTGTAATTACCTAGTAAACACACGAGTGATTGAAAAATAGTTCATCTAACTAAGCAAGACAGGGCGCCTGCAGCGAATCCGATTCAAGCGTATGATAAGTCGACAGATATAACTTTCAATACATAGTAACAATATTCAAGTTACTATAAAACCCAGTTACTGAAAAACTCCATCATATTGATGACTAACTGACGAATGGACTGATTACTGAACTTGACACTATATGGCCATAAACTAGCTAGAACTTAATAACTTCAAAAATGGGTAGTATGTGTGCTTACAGAGACTACACTGTGTTTTTAAAGGAGACATGATATTTAAGGTGTCTCCCTGTTTGTGATTGTGGACAGGGCCAGTGCCACCTATAGGCAAGGTAGGCGTTGGCCTAGGGCACACTTCTAGGGGGGCGCAGTCAGAGAGGCAGAGCAGTACCGCACGTACCAAGGCGGCTGCTGTGCCTGACAGTAAAAAGTTATGCATACGGATGGCAATAGATGTGCTCCGTCGTCCAGTATAAACTTCCTAGCATGTTGCTTGCCCATTCGCACTGCAGCCAATGAAAGAGAAGTGTTTCTCCTCTCATTGGCTGCCTGTGTTGTGCGTGTGATGTGGCACGGTGGCGCTGTTGGTCTAGAGATGGTCACAGGAGCAGCATGACCAAGCTGGATTCAGGCATTGGCAGCAGCCGGAGGAGTCACTCAGCGAGCGGCTAGCAAGGAGGAGGCCTGAATAATACCCCCAGAGCCTGTTGAAGCAGGGGGGTTGCAGCAGAGATCCACCAGAGCTCTTCAGAGGAGGTGGATCGCTCCGGCTTGCGCAGGGCGAGCATAGTAGCAGGGCTGGTGGTGTCTGTGCACTGAGTACAGTGGGGCTGCTGGTCCTAGATGGGGGGGGGGCAGCAGAACAAAGGGCTATTGGTGGGCTCTTGTCCAGTTATCCTGGGTTGCCATTTCAGATATGCAGTATGCTGCAAGTCCCTTACATTTTTGAATATAAGGAAGAAGAAGTCACTTCAAAAAAGAGAGACAATGTGACTACCTCCAAACAGAGGGCCCATTCAATTGACGCACACACACACTGAAGTATCCAAAATTAGAAAAAGGCTTTATTCAAATACAAAATATAAGAAATAGCAAGCAGTACCTGGAGCATTAAAAACACCCACACAGACGAGGCAGAGTGTAACCCAAAATATGTAAGGACATTAGTCCTATATCACCTAAACATAAGAAAGGAGATGAGCACGCTGTGAAAAAATCATAATAAAGTATTAAACAAAATACCAGTGTTTAAAGAAGAAAAGAAAAAAAATATATATATTTAAATATAAATCATAAAGAAAATACTTATAATCCCTGTTGAAGCCACTTGGGTGGCGATACGTGTTGGGTTTGGGAGCACAGAAGAGTCAGACCTTGGATATTTTCCCTATGCCTCCATTTATTATGTTTAGGAGATAAGTATTTTGCTTAATACTTTATTATGATTTTTTCACAGTGTGCGTGTCTCCTTTCTTATGTTTAGGTGATATAGGGCTAATGTCTACTTTTTTTGGGTTACACTCTGCCTTACCTGTGTGGGTGTTTTCAATATGTTATGAACTGCTTGATTTTTGTCCTATTTTGTATTTGAATAAAGACTTTTTCTAATTTTGGATACTTCAGTGCGTGTTGAATTGAATGGGTCCTTTCTTTGGAGGTAGTCAAATTGTCTCTCTTTTTAATGTGACTTCTTCTTCCTTATACTTAGATATGTTGTATCAATTCATGAGTGCACCCAGGTCATTAGTACCTTTATTATGAGTATATTTATTTTGAGCTAGTGCAGCCACATCTTTCTTAATCCCTTACATCGTTGAGTGGTCCAGCACTAAAGGCTGCCTCTTAAAAGTATTTTCTTCCGCTGTACGGGAAGCCACAAATCATTAATAGAGGTGGGGTATAAGTGGGCAGGGCATAAAGGGACAGGACACAAGAGACGGAACCAAGGGGTGGAAAATTAGGTTTTGCCTAGGGTGGCAAAAATCCTTGCACCAGCCCTGATTGTGGATACATTTTAATATCCTATATAATAATTCGCTATGTATGTTTGTTAGAAGCTGTCATGTGCAGTAGCGACGGCTGCGCGCAGTGTAGTCATGCGAACTACAGATTGCTCAAGGCATGGCTGATATTTGAGTGGGGCGCTCTGAATATACACTGTAGTCCTCTCTGCTCACAGTGCATGGTTTATGGTTTAAATTTGGAGCGCCCTACTCCATAACAGCCACGGAGAGGGCAGTCTCTACTGTGCAGAACTGCACTACGGCCGTTGGTGGGCGGCTGTTGCTGCCTGGCACTGTTGCCCATGTACATGGGCTGTTCAACTAGTTACTAATAAAAGGTAGATTTTAGGTTCATAAGTCTTCCATTTAAAAACTGAACTGGTCTCTTTGGGATTAGAAGGGGGTGTTGGTTTCTCCTTTTGACCGGATGGTTCATTTTCCCATCTGGTCATAGGGGACATGAGGCTTTCCTCCCCATCTTTCTCACTTTTTTTCTTCTTTTTTCTAATTTGGTTAACTAACCCCTACACCAGAGGTATTTCACATTGAAATTGACTCAGTTGGTGTCCCCAGATAGTGTATATTTATCCTCATAAGGTACACTTTCTAAAGGGCCTGGCCAACTGCGGGCTGGGTGCCACCCACTGAAGGTTACGGTTGTGCATGGGTGAGTGGCTGCACGGCGGCCCCAAAATACAGGGAGTGGTAACATACAAGATACTGAGGAGAGAGGAGGATTTGCGGAGGCGTCGTTGCAGACTGACAATCGCAACCCCTCACTGTGGGGACCAAGGGTAAGTCAAGAGTGCCTGAGAGGCCTTGCATACCTACTGGGTGGTCAGCAGATGGCCGGGGTAAAGGTGCCTGGGCTGCCAGTGAGCTGGACGAGCTTTGCCCTCTTTATTCTCACCATATACAGTTGTAAGCGGGTTTATTTTGTGTTCAAGATTTTCTTGTGGTTAAGGTTTGAGTGTATTGGTTTGGGGGAAAACAGTGGATGTGATGCATTGCCATCTTATACAGGGTGCCCTTTGTTCTTAGTGCGTTCTGAGCACCAGCCCCCAGAGAAGTAGTGTCACGGTTTTGCTATCCTATTCTTGTTGAGACACTTCAGCCTCCGTACTTTAGTATCCCTGGGCTGCTATTGGTGCATTATGGTTTTTAGCTTAGCCGGCCCTTACCTTCCTTGCTCAATTATTCGTACTCCTTAGTGACTCTGTTCCTGTTGGCATTTCCGGTTCCTGACTTCGGCTTGTTGACCTGGCTCCTGTCTCCGTTCTGGCTGCTGATTCTTCCGGCTTCGTCTGACCTGATTCTGCCTGCCCTCCGTGGTTCCCGTTGCCTTTGGTAAGTTCCTGGCTGGTCTGACTATTCTCCTTCTCCGATGCTTCTGACTGCCCCTGGTACCTCGGCTTGTTTGACCCTTCTGTGGCACTTTGGCGCCGGCGCTGATCCCTCCGCTGGTTCTGGCCTTCTAGGACTGGTGTCCTAGTGTCTACTTAGTGTCGGGTGAAGTCTCGGCCGGTGCTTTGCCTATTACTGTGGCTCTGTATCGGCCGGTTTGTCCGGTGCCCACCTCCTGAATCTGGTTGGTCCCTTTATCTCTCTCTCGTCTCCCTGTGCTCGCGTGGTCCCAGACCTCTCCCGGTGGCCTAACTCCGGCTTCGGTCGCGGGTTATCCCCCACTGGGTCTGGCGGGTTCCCGCTTAGGCAGTGGTCTCCTCTCCCGAAGGTGCTCTGCTGCAAGGGCGGCGCATCGCAGGCGTGGGGCTGGTCTGGCCTGGTAAGAGAGTGGGGTCTTTCCATGCTGCAGCCTTGCAGCTGTTGTCTGGGGCCATTGTTGGGCCTTTTGGCCTTCTCGCTTTGTGGCCTTCTCTAGCAGGCCCGGTTCTAGGCTCGCCCATGGTTAGCGGCCGTGTCCCGCAGGTTAGCCCCAGTCCTGTGGCCTGGTAGGGGGCTTGTCCCTCTGAGGTCCTTCCTTTGAGGCCCAGGGGGTTTCTCCCCTTTGGGGACTGTCTGTAGGAGATCGGACTAGGAGTTGGGAGTTTGGATACCTGCCTCGGCTTATCTTCCTCTGTCCCTCTGGTTGGTTCCTCTGGAGGTGGGCAGTTCCTGGGTTTGGTCCTAGCCTTGGGTTCCCTGTGGTCTAGCCCCACTATCCTTGGACCTTGGGTCCTTCTCAGAGCCTGGCATTCTCAGTGACTGGTCCGTTTGTAGGAGGTTCTCCACCTACCTTATCTTCCCGCTGCTTCCTCAGGAATCTGTCTTCAGGAGGGCCTTCCGCTAGCTCCTTCTGGTTGGGAGGAATATCCCCAGTGTGTGTTCCTGACTTCCTGCTTCTCTGCATTAGGATCCTGTCTGAAGATTTGGGGGACTAGGCCTGTACAGTTTTCCCTCACCTCCATCAGGGTCCCTGCTCAACCGGGGTCGGACATCTGGCTTCACGGCCAGCACCTTTAACCTGGCTTCAGCCGCAGCAAGGAGATGGGGGTGACTGTCACCGCACCCGAGCATCGCTCTCCAGCATCGCTCTCTAGCTGCTTGCCTAGTCCTTCCACAAGACGTGACAAGTAGCAGACACAGACAAGATGTAGGCAAGATAAGCAGTGCTCTCCCTCATCAATGTGCTCCAGAAGTACATTTCATGTAAGATTGGGAAATGTTTAGCCTCAGAACACAGGCCGTTTTGGACTCCTACGCACTGAAAAATTAGTTGAAATTTATGCAGCAAGTTGGCATGTGGCTTGAATCTGGATCTTTTACAACTCACAAAGACAGAGCACAAAAACAAGAAGAGAAATCAATCTAAGTGTAGACGTTTAATAATAAAAAGAGTAATAAAAGCAATACAAATTTTGCACTCACATTCGCCCTTCTTGGGCATAAAGCGTATCACACGGTCCCTCTCTCGAATCGCCAACGTACTGTGTCCTCACATACTCCTGCCGAATCCTTTCAGTCCACTGTGGTCCTTTAAAGGATGAATAAACAGCTGTCCCCTATGATGTATGTTAGTCAGGGGAAACGTGGAGTCCCGAATCCAGTCAGCACCTTAAAGTGGCCAAGAGTAATATTGTACGTCCGCAGTAATAGGTAGAAGCAAAACCTTGTGGAGCATGGAGTCTGGACGCTACAGTTCCCCGACAAACGGGATGCTGGTAGGGGGCGGGGTGGAGGAAACCTCACAGGGGGCGTGGAGAGGGACTGGTAAAACAAAGTCCCATTTGCTTTCGCAGAAAACTTTTCATCTTCCTCTGGGGTGAACAATGGTGAGGAAATGATTCCCTCATATATAAATAGATTCCTGATTGGGCGTGTACATGAATTAAAATGAAGATAAAATAAAAATAAATAATGAAACTGGTCAATGTGTGTGGATTCTTGGAATAATTGGAAGTGTGATTGGTATTTGTGATAGTGAATTGTGTGTGAATAGGTGGATGATACTTTATGCAGGACTTCCTCATGGAGGAAAAAACCATAAGAAAATATATATTTAAGAATTGTGGACAATAAAAACGGAGTACATTGAGTGTAATGTAATAATATAGAATAGTATGTGATGGTGATATATGTGTGTGTTAAGTTAAGCTAAAAATATATGAAGGAGTAGGTAATGTTTAAAATAGATAGAAAAAAAGAGAGTACAAGAGTTTGCAGGATGGAATTAAGTGAAATGTGATGAGAAACGTGAAAATGATGCTCGAAAAAAGGTGAATGGAAATGAATGAGGAAGATTTGAAAAATATATTCATAATTGGGAGTGGACGTGGGTGAACGTGAAAACCCGTTTATATTTACGATACTGTACACATTATGGATCATTAAGTGTTGTCCAGTATGGTTGTCACAAAGATTCCACACAGATTGAGTGTTATCACAATATCCTGCCTTTGGAGGGCTATAAAAACATATAATAGAAAATTAATATCTCCAAAAAGGCATGCTCAATGAATGGCAATTAGTCTCGGAGATAAAGAAAATTACTTCAAATATATAAATGAGGCTATACATATAATAATTATTAAATACATAAAAAATCAATAGTATAATCACTTATTACATAGTATCAGAATTATAAAATGTACAAAAGATTGGATACAGCAATATTCCTCCTAAAGGTATCAGGTAAAAGCAAGGATAACATGATGATAATAAACTTATTTTAAAGTTGATTAACTCTACTGTGTGTTTCTATAAGTTTCTAATTCACAGCTTAACTTAAAAACATTATAGGAAGGCAATAAAATCAAAGTCAATATTTAAACCTTTTGGATATAAGGTCTGTAATTCAAAAATCCAAAAGGATTCACGTTGTCTGAGTCTCATAAGCCTGTCCCCTCCTCTATGGCCAAGATCCACTTCTTCTATACCCAAAAAGGTAATATCCTTATGTTGGCAGTTGTGGAAAAGCCTACAATGATTGGAAAGGCTATGAGACTCTAAACCTTTCTGGATATTGTTCAAATGTTCAGAAAATCTAGTTTTGAGTTTCCTTTTCGTGAGGCCCACATATTGTAAGCCGCAACCACAAGTGATTAGATATACTACAAACATGGAGTTGCAAGTAAGAAGAGATTTAATTTTATACTCTTTCCCAATAATATTGGATTTAAAATATGTAGTTTTGTTCTTAGGGAGATGTTTGCAACAGCTACAGTTCAAGCGAGCGCATTGGAACATACCTAGAGGAGGTGGCAGAAAATTGAAACTCAATTTTGGTTTCACAGTTTTTTTTGTGTATATTGCTAGGAGCTATATAGTTAGCAATGTTTCTATTTTTCTTGAAAATCACTTTAGGCTCTGGTCCTAATTGGGTTTTCAATACCGAGTCCTCCAATAATATGTGCCAATGCTTCTTAAGAATATGTTTAATTTGTGATCCATGGCTGTTGTACTTGGTTATAAATAAAGGTTCTCTATTTATATTAGTATTGTTTTTGGGTTTGTACTGCAGTAGGTCTTGTCTATTTGTGCTTTCTTTTTTGCATGTTCCACAGATTGGGCATCATATTTTTTCTGAATGAATTTCTTTGTTAGTATTTTGGCTTCCTGCTCAAAGTCCGTATCGAGTGCGTAGTTTCTTCTTAATCTTTGAAACTGATTGAAAGGGATGTTGTCTATCCACTTTTTATTATGATTGCTTGATGTATGAAGATAACTATTACTATCCACTTTTTTGCAAAAATTGGATGACATGATGTTGTTATCTTTATCATGGGATAGAACAACATCTAGGAACTCAATGCGATGTGGGTCAGTTTGGCTTATGAAGCTTAAGCCCAAAGAATTATTGTTAATATAAGAAATAAATTCCTGGTATTGTTCTATTGAACCATTCCAACAGGTCATCTATATATCTCCCATAATATATAATATTTTCAGAGAAGGGATTTTTATTGTATATAAAATCTGATTCCCACTTGCCCATGTACAGATTGGCATACAAAGGGGCAAAGGTGGAACCCATTGCCACTCCCGAAGTTTGTAGATAAAAATTGCCCTCAAATAGAAAGTAATTATGGTGAAGTATAAAACTAATACAATCTAGTATAAAATTAATTTGGTTAGATGGTAAAATCTGATGAGTTTGTAAAAATTGCTGAATGGCTTGAATTCCCAGTTTATGAGGTATGGAAGTGTACAAGCTAGATACATCACAAGTGACCCAGAAAAAGACATCATTCCAGGTCAAATCCTGCATGTTTTTTAACCCCTTCAGTGCCAGAGGCTTGGGCCATTTCCTGTACCCTGCAGGCCAGACACTTTTTCAGCGTTTTTGCTATCCTTCCGTTTAGGCTTGATTTACTCTGGGGATTTTTAGTTACATATGAAAAACTATATATTGTTTTTTTCAGAACGAATTGAGCTTTCTCGTGATACCTTACATGAAGAGAATTTTACATCGTGCAAAAAGCTATGATGTCATAATGACAAAAAAAGTGAAAATGTACTTATTTTGCTATAATCACATACTATTGCATCAAAAACATTTACCTCGATTGAAAAAGTTTCAATTATTTGAAAAAGCCCCGAGTCCCCCAAGTAAAAAAATACCAAATTTGTATAGTTTTACCTACGTTCATGGCTAGCGCAGAGCCCTAATCACCAGCAGCGCAAAATGACATTTTCAACTTTATAAACTAATATGTGCATTCTAGGGTTTTTGTGGTAAAACTACCCTAAAACAGTGGAATAACTATATAAAACTATATATTTCTGAAAAGTAGACAACCTTCCACATCTAATGAGGAGTAACTTGCCTTCTTACCCCAAGCCTGTTGTGCCCAAATGCTTCCAGAATGTGGCACTAAAGGAAAAAAAATGTATTTTCCTACATTTCTGCCCCTTAAAATGTACTGAAATCTGTGAAAACTATGGAATTTCCAACTGTATTCATTAGCTAGTGCTCTTAGGAGAAAAACAACACCTCACTGGTATGAGTTCACCTACCTTAGGGGGCGCTACAAGTGCAAAACTACACCTACTACAACCTCTACATTTTCTAACATTTTCTCAAATATTACTTGTCTGTACAGAAATGGTTATAACAACTACAGAAGTGAAGAAAAGCTACACAAACCATACCATTTTGGAAAGAAGACAACCTGTTGCATCTAATGATGGCACTATAGTAAAAAAATGGCATTTTCTTATATTTCTGCCTCTTCATCTGTAATGAAATCTGTGAAAACCATGGCATTTCCAACTGTATTCATTAGTTAGTGCTCTTAGGAGAAAAATGACACCCCATTGGAATGAGTCAACCTACCTTAGGCTTGCCAGAAGCACATAACTACACCTACATGTTTGCTTCCTTGAAAATGGCTGCTTGTACTAAAATGTTTATAACTGTTAGAGACATGAAGGAAAGGTATAAAAGGTATACCATTTTGGAAAGTAGACATTCTCCCGCATCGAATGAGGGGTCACTTGCCTTTCTACCCCCTGGGCTGAAGTGCACAAATATTTCCAAAAGGTGGCGCTATGGGAATAAATGCATGTTTTTTTACATTTCCACCACTTCAAAGATACTAAAGTCTTTGAAAACCATAACATTTCCTGCTGTATTCAGTATCTGCTACCAACATGAGAAAAATGGTAGCCCATTTGTGTGGGTTAGCATACAATATGTGGGTGCTAGGAACACGTACGTAAACCTGACACTTTTGTTTTTGAAATTATCTGCTTGCACTAACATGGTTATAACCATAATAGATATGCAGGAAAGGTAGAGAAACAATGCCATTTTGGAAAGAAAACAACCTGCCGCATCTAATGAGGGGTCACTTAGCTTCTTACCAAAAGGCTGGTGTGCACAAATGTTTCCAGGAGGTGGTGCTAATGAAAAAAAAGTCATTTTCTTACATTTCTGCCCCTTCAAATGTATGGAACTCTGTGAAAACCATGGAATTTTCAACTGCATTCGCTAGCTAGTGCTCTTAGGAGTCAAACGACACCCCATTGGTATGAGTTGACCTACCTTAGTTGGTGCTAGAAGTAGAAAACTATACCTACTACAACCTCTGATGGTTCTAACATTTTCTCAAACTTGACTTGCCTGTACGAAAATGTCTATAACACCTTCAGAAGTGAAGAAAAGGTAGATAAACCATACCATTTTGGAAAGAAGACAACCTGTCGCATCTAATGAGGAGTCACTTGCCTTCTTACCCCAATACTGGTGTGCATAAATGTTTCCAGAATGAGGCGATATAGGAAAAAAATTAAATTTTTTTACATTTCTGCCCCTTGAAATGTATGGAGCTCTGTGAAAACCATGGAATTTTCAACTGCATTTGTTAGCTAGTGCTCTTAGGAGTCAAAAGACACCCCACTGGTATGAGTTGACCTACCTTAGGGGGTGCTAGAAGTGCAAAATGACACCTACCACAACCTCTGATTTTTCTAATATTTTCTCAAATAATACTTGTCTGTACAAAAATGGTTAGATCAACTACAGAAGTGAAGGAAAGGTACAGAAACCATGACATTTTGGAAAGAAGATAACCTGCCGCATCTAATGAGGTGTCACTTGCCTTTCTACCCCTAAGTTAGAGTGCACAACTATTTCTAGAATATGGTGCTACAGAAAAAAAAATGTTTTTCTTACAAATCAGTCACTTCAAAGATACGTAAATGGTTCAACACCATGGGATTTCCTAGGAGGACCTCCTACCAGCCTACAAAAAATGGTACCCCACTGCTGTGGGTTGACATACCATCTTGGGTGACAGGAGCATGGCTACTGGTGGAACAAGGATGGGAAAGCAAACAGTGTATGTGTGATTCTATTGCTACCAGTGGTCAGTCAGTGTGTCTGCCAGTGAAACCAGGTCGGGGAAGGGACGAGGGGTCAGGCTATGTAAATGGGTATATCTACCAATGGGCAGTGAGCAAGTGCGGCGGTGGTGACAGTGGGGAGGTAAGTGCATGTGGGGGATTTGTGGTTACCAGTGTGCACTGTAAGTCCCCTCACACACTGTTTGATTCCCAGCCTGAATCCAGTGTGTAATGGCACTTGGGTCTACCAGTAGGCAGTGGAATCAGGCTGGGTGGTGACTGGGGGAATGGGACTGCCAGTAGGCTGTGGAACTAGGCTGGTGGGGAGGGTATGTGGTGGTGGTGGTGTGTGTGGGGGGGGTTGGAGGCATTTTGTGTGCATGCCACAGGGGTGTCCAATGCATTGCAATGCACTGGACACCCTGTTGCACACAGAGAGTTAATTTTTTTTATCTAGAATTTTTTTATTCATACCACAGGGGGTCCAGCACATTGCAAACCACTTGTGTTGGACCCACCTGTAACACATACAGGTTTTTTGTGTTTTTCCCCAAAAAATATATTTTTCTGTAGACCTCATTGGAGGGCATTAGAACTGATGCCCCACAATGAGATCTGAATAAAAAATAATGAGGGACAAAATAAGAAAAATCCTTTTCCGCCACAGGGGTGTACAATGCAATGCACTGGACCCCCTGTGGCACACAAAGGGTTAATTTTTTCTTTTATTATTTGTTATTCATACCTTGCTGGGGATCAGGTCTACTTCTGGTGACCCCCCAACAAGGGCAGAATAAAAAATAAATAAATGTGTGTGCCACAGTGGGGTCCAACACATTGCAAAGCACTGCGTTGGATACCCCTGTGGGGCACGCATTGTTTTCCTATTTTTTTTTTTTTTACACCTTGTTGGGGGGCTTCAGGACCCCTGATGTCCCCCAATGAGGTCTAAATAAAGTAAAAATAAATAAAAAAAAAACACTTTGTCTTCCACAGGGGTGTCCAATGCATTGCAAAGCAATGCATTGGACCCCCTGTGGCACACAGAGGGTTAATTTTTTTTTTTTTTTTAATATTTGTTATTCATACCTTGTTGGGGGATCAAGTTTTCTTCTGATGACCCCCCAACAAGGGCAGAATAAAAAAATAAATGTGTGTGCCACAGGGGGGGTTCAACGCATTGCAAAGCACTGCGTTGGGCCCCCTTGTGGGGCACACATTGTTTTCCTATTTTTTTGTTTTGTTTTTTTACACCTTGTTGGGGGGTTTCAGGATCCCTGATGTCCCCCAATGAGGTCTAAATAAAATAAAAATAAAGAAAAAAAAAAAAAACACTTTGTCTTCCACAGGCGTGTCCAATGCATTGCAAAGCAATGCATTGGACTCCCTGTGGCACACAGAGGGTTAATTTTTTTTTTTTTTTTACTATTTTTTATTCATAGCTTGTTGGGGGACATCAGGGCCCCCCAACAAGCTATGAATTAAAAGAAATCCAAACCAAAGTCCTGTGTGTGCCAAAGGAGGGGGGATCTGCATTGGACCCCCCCCGTGGCACACACAGGGTTAATTGTTCTATTTTTTTTTTATAGACCTCATTGGGGGTCGTCAGGATCTCTCCTGACCCCCCAAATGAAGTCTTTGTTTAAAAAAAATGTCCCCCAACACAATTGACCCTGTGAGTGCCAAAGGGATCTCCAGTGCATTGCAAAGCAATGCGCTGGACGTCCCCACGGCACTAATAGGGTTAATTTTTTTTTTTAATTATTTTATTTATTGCAGACCTCGTGGGGGGACATCAGGACACCTTCTGATGTCCCCCCAATTATTGATCTCCCAGCCGATTGTGCTGGGAGATCAATTTGGCGACCGCAGGAGAGCAATAGCTCTCCTGCCTTTCACTCCTACCACCAGTAGGAGTGAATGGGATCGGGGAAACTGCCCTAACGTCATCGGTGATCATGTCACCGATGACGTTAGGAGGCTTCCCCCGGTCCCGCCCACTCCTACCCGGAAGTTCGGGTAGGAGAGAGCAGGAAGGGGAAGCTCTGCTTCTCCATTGGAGATATTGATCTCCCAGCGCGATCGGCTGGGAGATCAATACCTGGAGGGGCATGAGGAGTGATCCTCATGCCCCCCCACGAGTGACAGGCGCATTTTAGTCTAAAGTGCGGCCACTGCATGCCGGTTATACTGACCGCATTTTAGATGTACAACGTACGAGCGTGGCACAGCAGGTACAGCTGTGTCCACTCGTACGTTGTACCCACCTGGCACTCTAGGGGTTAAGACATGAATAGTATCTTTAAGATAGGATGGAAGACTAACAACCAAAGGCTGTAAAAATTCATCAATGTATTGGGACAGAGAATAAGTGAAAGAATTGATGCCTGAAATGATTGGTCTTCCCGGAGGGTCAACAAGTGATTTGTGAAATTTTGGAAGGTGATAAAAATGGGAATAGTTGGATTGGTATTGAAAAGAAAATGTTCTGCTGTGGATGTTATGATGTCCAGATTGTATGCCTTTTGTATAAGAACCCTCCGTTCCTCTAAATATTGATTAGTAGGATCTTGTAATAATTTTTTTATAAGTGTTGGAATCTCCAAGTAGTCTTTGTGCTTCTTTTATGTAATCAGAAATGTTTTGAATACAGATCCCTCCCCCTTTGTCTGCCTGTCTTATCACAATGGTATTGTTACCTTGTAATCCTTTTAAGGCCTCTTGTTCTGCTGTGGTTACATTTTGTTTTTTCATTGGGATTCTTGTATTAATTTTTTCTATATCTCTGGTGACATGTTGATTAAAAATTCTAATATGTTCTGATTGGGACTGGGTGGGATAAAAGGTGGATTTATTTTTCTTAGAACTATGTAAGAGTCACTTTCTATTGAATTAATTAGATCCTTTTGTAATAGTTCAAGGGCTCTTTCATTGTATTTATCTTGCATGTATGTAGTAGTAATGAAGGGGCCTACATGTCCCTGTTTAGGAGCAAAATGTCTCTTGAGTGTAATTAATCTAATGTATTTTCGTAAATCAATATAAACTTCAAATTTATTTGCTCCTTTAGCTGGGGCAAAATATAGGCCTTTATTAAGTACCTGAATTTCTGATTTGGTCAATTGATGATTGCTTAAATTGAAAATATTGTTCTCACAGGTTGATTCTATTCTGTGTTGTCTAGCTTTGTTATTTTTGTGAGCCCCCCCTCTACATTCTCTTCTATAGATAAAGGTCTTTTTAATGCTTTCGGGTTCTGAATCTCGGGGGGTACCATTTGAGCAATTGGCATAGCTGGGAACTCTCCGGTTTTGCCCCAGAGACTCCGGATTTAACACTGTATTACCGGGTCTCTGGGGCACAGTATAATTTGCCAGATGTGGGGAGTTTCTGTTGAAACTCTGCCCACTTGTGCTCCATCCCGCCCCTTTCCTCCCACTCCTCGTCCTATTCTCCTACTTTCCCAGGGCTATTCTGCCTATTTTTTTCTTTTTGTGTATTTTTTTTCCCACCACCCCCCGTCGCGATTAAGCCCTGCCCCTTTTTTTATGACGCAAATCGTGCCATAGAGTTCACCCGGTAGCTACCCTCTGGGTAGTACATGTTGTAAAGTTCCCAGGTATGGCAATTGGTAGTTGTGACTGTATCTCTCCCCTGACGGTCATACCACGTCACGTAGTCCTTAAGGGGTTAAAATAAGTTTATTATCATCATTTTATCCTTGCTTTTACCTGACACCTTTAGGAGGAATATTGCTATATCCAATCTTTTTTTACATTTTATAATTCTGATACTATGTAATAAGTGATTATACTATTGATTTTTTATGATTGTTTTATGTATTTAATAATTATTATATGTATAACCTCATTTATATATTTGAAGTAATTTTCTTTATCTCCGAGACTAATTGCCATTCACTGAGCATGCCTTTTTGGAGATATTGCTTTTTCTATTATATGTTTGTATAGCCCTCCAAAGGCAGGGTATTGTGATAACACTCAATCTGTGTTGAATCTTTGTGACAACCATACTGGACAAAACTTAATGATCCATAATGTATACAGTATCATAAATATAAACGGGTTTTTATGCTTACCCACGTCCACTCCCAATTATGAATATATTTTTCAAATCTTCTTCACTCATTTCCATTCACCTTTTTTCGAGCATCATTTTCACGTTTCTCATCACTTTTCACTTAATTCCATCCTGCACACTCTTGTACTCCCTTTTTTCCTATCTATTTTAAACATTACCTACTCCTTCATATATTTTTCAGCTTAACTTAACACACACATATATCACCATCACATACTATTCTATATTATTACATTACACTCAATGTACTCCATTTTTATTGTTCACAATTCTTAAATATATATTTTCTTATGTTTTTTTCCTCCATGAGGTAATTCTGCATAAGTATCATCCACCTATTCACACACAATTCACCATCACAAATACCAATCACACTTCCAATTATTCCAAGAATCCACACACATTGACCAGTTCCATTATTTATTTTTGTTTATTTTATCTTCATTTTAATTCATGTACACGCCCAATCAGGAATCTATTTATATATGAGGGCATCATTTCCTCACCATTATTCACCCCAGAGGAAGCAGAAAAGTTTTCTGCAAAAGGGCTTGGGACTTTGTTTTACCGGTCCCTCTCCACACCCCCTGTTGTTTTACCGGTCCCTCTCCACCCCGTCCCTTACCAGCATCCCTCTTGTCAGGGAACTGTAGCGCCCAGACTCCATCCTTCACAAGGTTTTGCCTCTACCTATTACTGCGAATGCACAATGTTACTCTTGGCCACTTTAAGGTGCTGACTGGATTCGGGACTCCATACATCATCGGGGACAGCTGTTTATTCATCCTTTAAAGGACCAAAGCGGACTGAAAGGATTCGGCAGGAGTTTGTGAGGACACAGTACGTTGGCGATTCGAGAGAGGGACCGTGTGATACGCTTAATGCCCAAGAAGGGCAAATGTGAGTGTAAAATTTATATTGCTTTTATTACTCTTTTTATTATTAAACGTCTACACTTCGATTGGTTTCTCTTCTTGTTTTTGTGTGCTGTCTTTGTGAGTTGTAACAGACCCAGATTTGACTTCGCAAGTGGACAAGGCCACTTTTTCAACTCATTCTTCTGCTGCATGTTACAAGTGTGGATATCATTTTCATCTACCATCATCATCATCACTCCTTCATTTTGATTTCACATAATTTTTTCATCTCCTTCCATCTCATCCATCTATTTGGTAACTGTAAACCCATATCAAACTCTATTACCTTTTGTTTTTTTGGATCATTTGTGGATTATACCTTTATTATTTACTTTTCACCTTTCCATCAGTATTCATATCATCATTTGATTTTCTGTTTTATTTGTTCTTTTTTGTTTTCCATTTTGTACTTCCCTATGTTCTTCTCTGCCAGTTTTATGTTTAATTTTGTTATTTGATACTAGCCAAATCTTCTCCTTTTGTCATCATTACTATTTGTGTTACAGGCCATTATATAGGATTGCAGGAGTGCTTTTCTTTATCTATTTTTTACTCTATTATGCGGCTTGAATGTTTGACATTCCTGTTCAAGAGACATCTAAAGGAAACCTGAAGACTAGTATCGAAACAGTGGATGGAGATGAAAAATACAAAGTATAGGCCCTTTTTATTTAAACACTTTGCAATTCCAGAATACTTAATCAAAAAGTGGTTAGCAGGTTGTAATGACCCTACAGCAGCCTCATGCTACAAGAAAATGGCTTCTGCTGCAGCTCCGGTAGGAAAGACGCAGGGCCGTTCTCCTTGTAAAGTATAGTACCAGGGCCGCCCCATCACATTGTGCTGCCTGGGTCCAAGGATGAAATGCTGCACCCCCATACACACCGAAACCATGCCCATATGTCAATACTTAGACGTATTACAGTGAGTGTACACGTCTGGTGTATATGTTAGTAGATATGGTTAATAAGATAATGTATGTGCCAAGGATAGGCTATCATAAAAACCACATTTATGTATTAACATATGCACAGGTATATAATGTATATTGGCGTATAAGTTACTACCGACATGGGATCTTATAGCTGCCCACCCCTGGCAAAATCTTTTTTTTTTGTAAACATAATTGTTAACATGTGGTACACAAATACACCCTATAACCTTGACTATATTAATACAGAACTGTGTTTTTTTATGACTGCCCACCCCTGCTGGCCAATACTTTTCTGTACATATCTGTACTAATATTAGTTGATATGTGTTAAAAAAAAAGTATTGGCCAGTAGGGGTGGTCAGTCATAAAAAAAACACAGTTCTGTATTAATATAATCAACAATATAGAGTACGTTAAATTATACTGACGGTTTGCTTGAAGAATGTGTGAAGCTGAAAATAAGGCTGACTTAAGAATGAAGTGGAATGACCTAAAGGAACAGTGCAAGAGACCCCCAGGGCTAGGAAACAGGGGTTAGCACACAGAAGGTATAAGGGGTGACATAACTACATGTTCAAGTACAAGTTAACCAGACTTGGACAGCACCCGCAGAGTTTAGTCCCTCCCACATGCCTTTCTGTGATTGGGTGAGGCGTCAACCCACCTCCACTAATTGGGCAAAAGAACTGCCTGCCAAAACCATTATGAATGCTGCTGTGTCGCAAAGTGGATCTGAAAGAGGGACACTTGGATGGTTTATACTTGCCAATGCTACAAAAAAAAAAAAAAAGAAAGTTTTCCTCTGTGCAGTTAAGTTTACATGAAAGAACAGCGCTAGAGGTCCTTAGTATAGTGTAATCTGGCTTCAACAGAATACATACAATATATTGAAATGTGAACTTCTAAGACAAAGTAAACATTATTCACATGTAAATATTACATGAACATTTATAAATAAGTAATTTTAAAACGTGGAGAGGCTCAGAACATATCAAACCATTAATGTCACCATATAGACTAGGGCTGAGTTTAAATTTTAATGTCAGGGAGACAAGATTATGGACAGTTAGCAGATATGCCCTAAATTAGTCACACAAGCTCACTATAACACATATACATACCTCCCAGAATTTCAAATGACCAAATAGGGACACTTATTTTAGATGGTATTGCTGAGATGTGGCTGGTCCATTATAGAGGGTGTTTATGTTATTTCATGATCTACTTTGTGTAACTGAATAAATGATCTAGAACAACTCCAAAGTATTTTATTTACACAGGCCAATTTACAAATAAACTGAAGTTAAAATAAACATTAATGTGAGTTTTACTAATGTGAAGCAGTGTAATACCCTTATAAACACAACATACTGTCTGATCTCCTAAAATGACGGACAGGGTAGGGAGGGACCGTGGGAAAGAGGGATAGAGGCACATATTATGTATTCAGTATAGATATCAGCATTGTCATTACTATATCTGCAGTGCTGTATGCAAAACATAAATTAAGCGTCCGTGGTTGGGAACAGAATCTCTCCAGGCACTGCCTGACTACATTCTCAGACTGGCAGCGACAGCTGACACTATCCAGTCATGGTTCAGTTACATTCCCTGCAATAAATGACAAACCACCACACTAGCTGTATTAAAAGTGAAAGAGCTTTCCATTTACCCGTCACACTACTAGGAGCCGACATCTTCATCCGGCAATCACACACAACTTTATCTACATACGAAACAAATGACAAAATAACAACCCCTAAAGGAAGACAACATAGTTACGTGTAGCACGATTTGAGCAAGTAATTAAGCGAGTGTGGTTCGGTTGTGAATTTAGAGTTCATGGAAAGTGTACATACTTATCATTACACTCATACCTGAGAACTTTCAAAATGAGCTGACCCTGAGATTGTGTAAATATTAACCCTTAAATTTCCCACAATATAGATTATCTGCGCTACATCCCTCATCGCTGTAATCGAGAGTCGCTCTAGTCAGCATTCATGGAGCCATTAATACACAACTTACAGATATCACTTCATGAACACACACAAATCAAGCAGGACTTCTCCCTCTGCCTTTCTGGTACAAGTTGCACCAGTTTAGAGACTAAAGAAGCATTTAACTGGAGCAGAATATATAACAGGTAGCACTGAACTCTCTCACCCTGAGATTTTGGCTCTTCACCCTGAGACTCTGAGATCTGGGCCAAAACCCTGAGTCTCAGGGTCAAATCCTGAGAGTTCCCAGGTATGATTACACTATTGCGGGACATATGTGTGTAGGGACGCATACAAATACCGGCTTTTCAGTTGCTGGTTGGAAGTAAATTTTTCTGGGGCGGCAATTTGTCAAAGTGCCGCCCCGGAACCCATGTAAGGGCCGGCTCTGTATAGTACCCATACCTGGGAACTCTCACGGTTTGACCCTGAGACTCAGGGTTTTGGCCCTGATCTCAGGGTGAAGAGCCAAAATCTCAGGGTGAGAGAGTCTAGTGCTACCTGTTATATATTCTGCTCCAGTTAACTGCTTCTTTAGTCTCTAAACTGGTGCCATTTGTACCAAAAAGGCAGAGGGAGAAGTCCTGTGTATGTTCATGCAGTGATATCTGTAAGTTGGTGTATTAATGGCTACCTGAATGCTGATTGGAGCGACTCTCAATTACAGCGATCAGGGATATATCGCAGATAACCTGTATGGGAAATTTAAGGGTTAATATTTACACAATCTCAGGGTCAGCTTATTTTGAAAGTTCCCAGGTATGATAGTATCTCATGTCCACGGACTTTGCTTTGACATGCGTTCCGTACCCCTCTGGCATTCAAAGGGTTAAACGCTTGACGGAAACCTGCCATCCGACAGAAATTGAAGTGTTGCACAGTTGCACTATAAGACAAAACAAATTTCCAACTAGCCACATAAAAACATCGTACCTATGTGTATGTACACTATATATTTAGGTTTGGAAATTTCATAAATTAAATCCAATTTATTGCAGTTGCCGATAACGAGCAAGTGCACTACAACTTCTGTTTATTTGTAAATACAAATGAAAATGATAAACGATCATCTCTATGGTTTTGCTTTCCTGCGTAATCACTGAGCGCCTTACAGTTCAGACTTTACAACTTCCTGATTGAAAAGAGTAGCGCCTCCTTCTCCTCGTGTAAGGCTAAACTTGCTTGATTGAGCGATAAACATAATGTTGCAGTGAGAGAATTGATGACTTATTTCTAATAATAATAATAGTAACAACCACAACCCTGCAGATAAGAAGAATAGTGGTTCGAGGTTTTAACGTATGTACGGGTGATGGTGCTACTTTACTAATGGAGTCAGAAGAGTTAGCGCAGAATCACGATATAGTAAACGTACTAAATTCAGCAGGACAAGACTATTTCAAAGTAGGGCAAGATGCCAAAATTGAGGGTCTGGCTTTGGCAGAGAAAGGACTGAACGGGTTGGATACTGAGAGACACGCTCAAAGGCAAGAAAATGAAAAAGTAACATTTCGGTGTCAAGAAAAACCCAGGGGAAAACCAAAATCTGGGAGAGTGTGGAAAGACTTTAACAAGAAGAGGTGAGCAGCTTTCTCATCCTGCAGCCTGACTGGTGTGTAATAATAAAAAAATAATAAATCTAATCCTTTTCCGTTTAGGTTTTCTCAGATGGTGAAAGATCGTCCACTGCACACATCTTGGGAAGTTAAAATGCGCGATCGGCAGGAAAAGAAACTGCTCAAAAGCTATTCACAACAACTGAAACAAGAGAAACAGCACGAGCTATATGTGAGTACATCCCCTGCTTGCCTTCTTGTCGTAAAGGGATGCTTTCCGACTCTGTGTATAAATCCATCTTTTGATACTCAATGTATCCTTAACACCCAATTTCGCATTTTCATCCCAAGGACATAATGGGATGGTACAACAATATATACACAACAAAAAATTGTGAAAAATAACTTCCATAAATATACACTCTAGAGCCAATTATTCGCAGTTTGGCAAAGTCTTTCTAAAAAAATAAGTTAATCCTAAGTAGATGTGCATGGCACTCCATACTGCCAAGGTATTCTGGTTGAGAGCCACAGTTTTGTGACTTTGTAATATGTACTGTATCACTGAAATCCCATTTGTAAAATGGTAGTAAATAGTCTGAAAGGAAGTGGTAAGGGGCTCACTTTAAAGTGATAATAATGTCAAATAATAATAATTTGTATTTTAGATTTAAAAAAATAAATTATTTGCAGCAAATCCAGAGGTTTGAGAGAGATTCACATTTACAGTTCTCCCCTCCATCCCGTTTTCCTGAGCTGACATCAGGAGCTTGGAGTCGTCTGACTCCAGGAGGCTTTTCAGCAGAGCCAAAATAGTTATTTAAAGACAACTACTTAATTGGAACGGTCTACAAAGTGTGCTTGCAAACCAGGCACACTTTGTAGACCGTTCCAGTGAAGTCATTCTTTAGAAATAATGCAATTTCGCTCTGCTGAAGAGCTGATGGTTGTCCCAGGACTGGGATTTCCTACTTTCAGCTAGAGGGGTGACATCAGGAGAAGGGGAGGGAGGAGGGAACTTTAAATGTGAATATCTCTCAAACTATAGAGGTTTGAGAGATGACATTTGCTGCAATTTTTTTAATCTATAATACAAAATATTATTCTTTGACGTTACTATCACTTTACCATTGCTTCATGTTCACTTAACGTCGTATAACGTTACTGTACTTCCCTGTTTTAAAGGGATAGTAATGTTTCACAAAAACAGCAGCTACAACTAATCTTCATAGAATTCGAGCCATATTGAGTGTTATTTCAGTACTGTCAGAGTTGTAGTTCAAGAGTAATTGAATGATAAATTATCCCCCTTAATGTAAGCCACCTCCCCTCAGATGTGGAATCTGGTCTTGAGATCAGACAGCTCACAGCAAGGGACAATCTTCTTACTGTGAGAACAATGAAAACTCTGCCCCACCTGAAAGGTTTTTCCCTTATGCTAATTGAAGATTGTCCCTTTCAGCGATCCACATGCACACCACCTTGTTTCTCTGAGCTGAGCAGTGTTACATCAGTAAAAGGGGAGGGAGGGAGATACTTTATCAGTCATTACTCTTGAACTACAACCCTGACAGTATTGAAATGTCTCCATGTCCAAAATACTATGAAGATTAATTAGAGATGCTTTTATTGTGAAACATTACTATTCCTTTAACCCCTAGAATTACGTTGGATGATGTGCTTTTTATTTTTTAAATATCATGCTAAATTTAGCTACAATCCTTAAAGAGCTAGTGATGGCTGAACAAAATGTAGATATTAAAAAAACAAATTAAATGGTGCAAGTCCAATCTCTCAAACAAGTATAGTTTGAGATATATATGCTGACACTGATGTCAACTCTCTAGCTAACAGAAGGAGATTGGGTTTGTGTGACCCAACAACTGCTCTTCATCAGACCCGAAATAGCACTATCTACAAAGAAATACTTAACTGTAATGGTCTACAAAGTGTGCTTGGTTTCGGCTCTGCTGAAGACCGCCAGCTGGTCCCAGGACCAGGATCTCCTTCTGTCAGCTAGAGGCTGACATCTGTGAAAGAGGAAGGGGGGGGGGGATTTATCAGCATATATCTCTCAAACTATACTTGTTTGAGAGATATGGGACTTGCATCAGTTAATTTATTTTAATATCTACAATATTACATTTTGTTAAAATCAGCCATTACTAACCCTTTAAATATTTATATATTAGATAACTAAAATATATTTTTAAATATAATTTATTAATTCATGTACAGACTGTCCTGTTCAGACACCAGTTGGTGTATTTTGTTTGTGAGGATAGCTTAGTTGATTAATGCACTAACTGTTTATTCTGGGTGGTGGTTTCTAGTTGATCATTGCGAAGTCCAAACAGTGGATGTTAATGCTACCTCGAAAATGTGTCCATCTTCCATAAACCCTCTTGGTTGAATTCCAGATGAATGATTACCCCCACCCCTCCCATAGAGGCCAATAAAAAAAATAAGCTTAAAGGGATAGTAATACCTAAAATGTAAAAAAATATATTTTGTAGGGTTTATCCCCCTGAGTAAAACAAGAGTACTCCCACTGCTGAAAGGTGTTTCATTCAAAAGTTATTAATTTTCAAAGTTGAATTTTTTAGGTGCAATATCACAGTGGCCTGAAATTGTAGAGTGGCTCTGTTGCTACACGATCCTATGGACAGCTCTGGTCCCGGGACCATAAATCTCCATAGGATGGTGTAGCAACAGCGCCACTCTACAATTTCAGGCCACTGTGATATTGCACCTAAAAAATTAAACTTTCAAAATTAATAACTTTTGAATGAAACACCTTTCAGCAGTGGGAGTACCCTTATTTTACTCACGGGGATAAACCCTACAACATATTTTTTTTTTTACATTTTAAGTATTACTATCCCTTTAATAATTATAATAAATAAGAAAATCCCTGCATGTCCCTTTATTTTAAGTTTTAGGGCCAAAGCCAGTAAGTGAAAACCCCTCCATTCAAGTGTCTTTTCCTATCCAATTTTAGGCTTAAAGGGATAGTAATACTTAAAATGTAAAAAAAAATATGTTGTAGGGTTTATCCCCCTGAGTAAAACAAGAGTACTCCCACTGCTGAGAGGTGTTTTATTCAAAAGTTATTAATTTTCAAAGTTGAATTTTTTAGGTGCAATATCACAGTGGCCTGAAATTGTACAGTGGCGCTGTTGCTACACGATCCTGTGGACAACTCTGGTCAGTTGACCATAAATCTCCATAGGATGGTGTAGCAACAGCACCACTGTACAATTTCAGGCCACTGTGATATTGCACCTAAAAAATTCAACTTTGAAAATTAATAACTTTTGAATGAAAGACCTCTCAGCAGTGGGAGTACTCTTGTTTTACTCAGGGGGATAAACCCTACAACATATTTTTTTACATTTTAAGTATTACTATCCCTTTAATCTCTAGCTCATTCGATTCGCCATGCCGACTTTTCTTATAGCGCCGAACCTGTAGGATTCATCACACTCAGTCTTCTATACAATCTATTCCAATGCATTCCACAAGTTAGTATTACAAAAAATCTATCCTAGATGCTCTGATCTTCACTTTTCCCTACCCAGTTTATTTTCTCTCTTTATTTTGCCAAGCAGTTTTCAAGCCTTCCATCATCTCCAGATTATTAATACAATTAGTCAATCCTTGGTACAGTTTTCAATTGCCCCCCCCCCCCTTCTATTCTTTGCCTTAGTTATTCCCTTAGGTCTCCATGCTCTTCCTATTTTCAGGCAAGCACATATTATTCACTTTCCTCTGTGTCCAATCCATGGCAATACTGGGGTTTTATCTCCGCCTCTAAGCTGGTAGGACCAATAAACTTTTCTGTATAAAACTGTGCTCCACCCTTCCTACTCAGTTTTTTATTTGGTCCTACCAGCTGGAAGACTGAGGCAAGAGCCTTTCTTCCTTATGTTATTGCCTATTTCTTTTATTTATTTAATATTTTCATGCACTTGGCCTTAAACGCCAACTGCCTATGCCTCAGTAAGCAGCAATGCCAGAGATTACACTCAACCACCGCACTGAAGAAACAGTTTAGTATACCTGGCCTCTCCTGGGCAGCTTCAAGCGGTTCCCAGAATATAGTAAGTTGTGTAGTGTTGAGAATATTTATCCTAGGAGTTCCATCACTATGTCCACCCCCAAGGAATCTAAATCTGAGAAACCTAAACCTGTAGCTGAATCCTCCAAGGAAGAAAAAGCTACCCCAAAAGCTACTCAGGTTGTGATGCCAGACTACCCATATCTGAAATATCAAAATTATGCTCTGATTGTTTCAGAAAAGTGGCTGGACCTGACATACCTGTCCAGTTTCAGGACTTCCTGGGCTAGATGCGCTCCTCAATACAGGAATCAGCCAGGAAACGAACTAGGGCTTCAGATCCAGACAAGTTTTAGAGGAAGAAGAAGAGTTTAATTGATGTTGACTCAGCCTTGTCTTCAGCTGAGGAGGATGAATTAACAGAGCTGAGGAGGATGAATTAACAGAGGACGTAGGTAATTTCAGTATTGATAAGGTTGAAGGCCTTATCAAATCTGCGGAAATCCCTAGGACTTTCTGAGGTCCAGAAGGACCTTAATGTCATCTATGCTGCATTCATCGGTTATAAAAAAGATGACACCTCTATTTCCAGTCCACAGTTCAATTCAGGAGATTGTCCAGAATGAATGGAAATAGGGAGACAGGCATTCATCTGTGTCCAGACAATTTCAGCAAATGTACCCATTTGCAGATGAGGAAGTATCCACTTGGGCCTCTCTACCAAAGGTTGACGGGGCTGTAGCCCAGATTTCACGTGCAATTACCTTACTATTGGAAGATGGCACCACCCTTAGAGATCCGTTGGACAAAAGAAGCAGTATGCCACTATAGGTCATAACATGAAGACTGCTACTACTACAGCAATGGCCTGCATTTTCCGCACCCTACGTATCTGGATCAACAAATTTGAAGAAAAGATTGACTCTTCTCTATCCAGATCTCATCTGATCAAAGAATTGGCAACAACCAAGGATGCTGTCAGCTTTTCGTGCAATGCATCCCTTGATAACATAAGACTTATGGCTAGATCTTCAGCCTTATTCTGTCACCGCACGAAGAGCACTCTGGATCGAGGCTTGGGATGCTGACCCCTCTCCCAAAAATCGATTGGTATTCCTGCTCTTCATGGGTTCCAAGTTGTTTGGAGATCAATTGGAGGAGATAATTAAGAGGTTATCAGGAGGCAAGAGTCCTTTCCTACCACAGGACAGATGTCAGAGGAATTCGTCACCTAGGTCTGCAAAATTTAGGAGGCAGTGCTTTCGTGAGGCACGTAGGTACAGACCTGGGACATCATATGAACAGAAGAAAAGAATACCCTCCCAAGCCTCCCCGCGCTGGACCTCGCAAAGATCTCTAAATCCTATCTTTCATGCTAGTAAGGGCAGATGGGATGCTTCATCAACGAATGGAAGAAAATTCACCCAGACAAATGGGTTACAGAGATTCTGACACGTATAGACCTCAGGTATGCTTATTACCATATTCCGATAAAGGAGTCACATCACAGATATCTCAGATTTCATGTGTGGGGCATTCGTTATCAATACCGAGTCCTACCCTTCGGGTTGGCCTCTGCACCCAGGGTATTTACAAAGGTTCTGGCAATAGCAATGGCAGCACTGAGGATACAAGTCATTAGTGCAGCACCTTATCTGGATGATATCCTTCTCCTATCAGACTTCCAGGAACTATCACAAACAGCTACTCAGGTCTGTCTTACCCTGCTATCCAAGTTGGGTTGGATCATCAACAACAAGAAAAGTCAGCTCAGTCCTGTTCAGTCTTTAATCTTCCTAGGGGTCAACATAGACACCAGAAAATCTCTTGTCACTTTGTCTCAAGAAAGGCAGAACAGAATTCTGGACTGGGTCAAAAACTTCACAAGAAGAAAGCTTCACACAGCAAAATCCTTCTCCCAGATACTGGGCAACTTGACTTCAGTCCACCAAATAATTCCATGGGCCAGATTCCACGGCAGACTTATTCAAGCAAACTAATGTTTCAGAGGAGACACCCCTTCAACCCCCTTATCAGGATCCCGATGCTACCCTCCACCAAGATGGAACTACTGTGGTATCACGGTGCCCGTGATTGCTGCATTTCCTTGTCTATCACCAGTAGGGGGCTTCCATTGGCTGCCTGCCTTTAGCCCGCCTCATATTGCCTATTTAAACCTGGATTGGGCACCCAGGGTGCCCTTTCGTGTTGTTTCTGACCTTTATCGCTTCACTACGTCCAGTGATAGTTGGGCCTCTTTTCCTGAGTTCCTAATTGCAGCTGTTCCAGTACCTCCTGTATGCTGATTTGTTCCAGTCCTGGTTCCGGCCTAGTCCCCTGGGGTTGCAGTTCCTGCTGACCATCTTCACTGCTGTTTCCTGACCTGACTGATCGTTCTGCTGGTTCCTGTCATCTCCTGGCCTGTCTCCTGTGATCCTGGCGACCTTCTGCTCGGTCGCGTCGGCGACATTGCTTGTCAGTCCCGGCATACGGACGCTGACTTGCTCCAAAGCCTTGCAGCTACACGATTTAGTTGTTGGTCCCAGCGTGCGGACGCTGACTTGCTCCAAAGCCTTGCAGCTACACGATTTAGTTGTTGGTCCCAGCGTGCGGACGCTGGTTTGCTCCAAAGCCTTGCGGCTATGCGATTCCTTGTTGGTCCAGTGTGTGGACACTGGTTTGCTCCACAGCCTTGCGGCTACACGATTCAGTTGTTGGTCCCAGCGTGCAGACGCTGGTTTGCTTCAAAGCCTTGCGGCTACACGATTCAGTTGTTGGTCCCAGCGTGCGGACGCTGGTTTGCTCCAAAGCCTTGTGGCTATACGATTCCTTGTTGGTCCAGTGTGTGGACACTGGTTTGCTCCAAAGCCTATCGGCTGTACGATTCACTTGTAGGTCCAGTGTGCGGACACTGGTTAGCTCCAAAGCCTCGCGGCTACACGATTCAGTTGTAGGTCCAGTGTGCGGACACTGGTTAGCTCCAAAGCCTCGCGGCTACACGATTCAGTTGCTGGTCCCAGTGTGCGGACACTGGTTTGCTCCAAAGCCTTGCCGCTACACGATTCAGTTGTTGGTCCCAGTGTACGGACACTGGTTTGCTCCAGAGCATAGTGGGCATCCAATTCCCTTGTTGGTCCCAGTGTGCGGACACTGGTTTGCTCTTAAGGTCTTAGTCACTACTGTCATTATCATCCGACAGCTGTTGGTACCACTGGGCTGCCTTGCCCGGTATTGGTAAGGCCGGTAGAACCTTGCTCCGCAATTCCTCTTGAGGTTGCCTTACCCGGTATTGGCAAGGCCGGTATAGCCTACACCGCAGGTTACTGGGCTGCCTGGCCCGGTATTGGTAAGGCCGGTAGAACCTTGCACCGCATCCCATCTGAGGTTGCCTTACCCGGTATTGGCAAGGCCGGTAGAGCCTACACCGTGTATTTATTGGGGCTGCCTTGCCCGGTATTTAGGTAAGGCCGGTAGAACCTTGACGATATTCCATCTGCAGGTTGCCTTACCCGGTATTGGCAAGGCCGGTAGAGCCTATTATTCCATTGTTCCAGACTGTCCTGTCCGGTATATTGACAGGACCGGTAGAGTCTGTATATTGTCATTGCCATTCACTCTTGGTATATATGTATATAATTGCCATTCTAAGTGATAATTTTAATCATTTCAATAAAGTTGTGTTTTTACCTAAAACTTGTGTCTGAGAGTCATAACAAACCGTGACAGTTGGTGGTGCAATCCTTGCAATCTAAAGAAAGGCAGATCTCTTCAGGAACCATCCTGGGAAACTGTAATGACAGATTCCAGCAAAACAGGTTGGGGAGGCATCTGGAATCAGGTGTCTGTTCAGGGAACCTGGTCATCAGAGGAGACCAGTCTACACATGAACCTATTAGAGCTCCTTGCAGTATGGAAAACTCTAAAGAAGCTTCTACATTATCTAAAAGAGAGAGCCATACTCATTCGATCGGACAATATAACTGCAGTAAGTAGAGATGCACCGATACCAATTTTTTAAGACCGAGTACGAGTACCGATACTTTTTTCAAGTACTCACCGATACCAATTACCGATACCTTTTTTTTTTTTTTTTTTTTTTTTGCAGTCATTTGCCAGTTTTCTAAGTACCTATATGTTTTAGGTACTTGGAAAACTGGCAAATGACCACCAAAAAAAGTATTGGTATTGGTGAGTACTTGGGGGGGGGGGGGGGGGAATTATATTATATTATTTATATATATACACACGCACACACACCACCTCTTGATTCTCCCCTTTTGACTCTTTCTCCCCCTCTTGATTCCTACCTTTTGCTTTATTTTACCCCTCTTGAGCCCCCTTCTTTTACCTTTGCTTTCTCTCTCCCTTTTGATCCCCCTCCTTCTCCTTGACTCACCCTTTTGCCTCTCTCACTCTCTCCTGATCCTTCCTCCTTTTGCTCCTTTCTTGGCCCCCCTCTCTGCCTCTTTCACCACCAGCTGCCCCATCTTGCCTCCCTTACTGTCCTCTGCCGGGTGCTCACTGTTCTCTCGCGAGCCCCGGCAGAGGTCAGCGTCGGAGCGTTGCCATGGTAACCCGTGGCAACGCTCCGACGCTGCAGGAAGGAGAGAGGTGACCGGGGAGCATTGTGAGCAGCTCCCCAGGCTCCCTCTCTGCAGCACCAACCCTGACACAGGGTATCGGTGCTGGCATCGGCCGCATTTGCAAATGCTGGTATCTGCACCGATACCAGTATCGGTATCGGTGCAACCCTAGCAGTAAGTTATATTCTAAATCAGGGTGGAACAAAAAGCAGGGCTCTCAACCAGATGGCTCTTCAGTTCTTCTCCTGGGCAGAACAACATCTACAGGCAATCACGGCAACCTACCTATCAGGAATACAAAATTATCAAGCAGACTTCCTCGGCCGCAACGGGATGGATCTGGGGGGAATGGTCCCTAAAGAAAAGTCTTTCAAAAAATTACATCAGTACTGGGATTGCCCGTTGTGGATCTCATGGCCACAGCAGACAACACAAAGTGCAGAAAGTTCCTGTCTCATTGGAGGACACCACAAGCTCTGGGTCAGGATACATGAAGATTCGTGTGGGACTTTCAGCTAGCGTATGTCTTCCCTCCACTTCCTCTAATCTCTGAGGTAATCAGGAAAATATGACCGGATCAAGCCAGTGTAATCTTAATAGCTCCGGACTGGCCTCGGAAGCTATGGTATGCAGATCTGACTCAGTTATCCACCAGACCCCCCCTGAAGCTCCCACAGGTGCCAGACTTCCTATCTCAAGGTCCTATTCTGCACCAAACCCAGCCTTCTTGAATCTAGTGGCCTGGAGACTGAACAGAGCTCGCTAAAATACAAGGGACTTTCAAGTTCATTGATTTCCACCATGTTGCAAGGTAGGAAATCTTCAACCACAAAAGTGTATTACAAGATTTGGTCGGTGTTCCACCAATGGTGCCTAGCTAGATACTTCAGTAGACATCATCTAACACAGAGTCATATCTTGGAGTTTCTTCAGGATGGCTTCCAAAAGGGTCTAAGACCAGCATCACTAAAGGTGCACCTGTCAGCAATTTCGGCAACACCTTTTGCTGAGAATCATTTAATCCATTTCTAAGATAAGGCCCACCATTAGGGAGGTCATTCCCCCCCTGGGACCTCAGTTTAGTCCTACAACAATTATGCGCCCATCCTTACTTTGAGCCACTATCAAATATTTCACTAAAACATCTTAACAGCTGTCACTTCAGCCAGAAAAGTTAGTGAGCTCCAGGCCTTATTATGTCTACCACCTTTCATAATTTTTCACAAAGACAAAGTGGTTCTGCGACCAAAGCTTTCATTCCAATCTATGGTTGTTTCCAGTTTCCATCTAAGTCAGGAGATAGTACTTGCCTCCTTCGGATCAGACCTCATTCAAGAATCTGATAAACGATTACTTAACTTGGATCTGCGTAGATGCCTATCCATCTTCATCTTCAGAGAACAGAATCTTTCCGTAAATCAGACTCCTTGTTTGTCCACTTTTGCGGAAAATTTAAGGGCTCAGCCACATCCAAAGCTTCCATAGCCCAATGGATACGAGACTGTATTCAACTAGCATACCAGTTAAAGGACAAGCAGCCTCCTGTAGGAATCAAGGCTCACGCCACCAGGACAGTGACGACCTCCTGGTTCCTCAAAGCGTTAGCCACACCTGAGGAGATTTGCAAGGCAGCCACTTGGTCCTCAGTCTCTACATTTATACAACACTATAGACTGGACCTTCAGGCATCCAAGGATGTAAGCTTTGGCAGGAAAGTGCTACAAGCAGCCTCTCCTGTTCTTTAACTTACTGGATAATTGTCCTCACCCTAGGGGATACTGCTCTGGTAAGTCCCAGTATTGCCATGGATTGGACACAGGAAAAGGTGAAATTTACTCACGGATATTTGATTTTCCTCTGTGTCCTTCCATGGCACCCCACCCTAGGTCTTCTGGTACATCATATCATCCCTTGCTTATACATTATATGGTATTTTGCACAATGTATTGGAGAACCTAACCTTTTTCTGTCGTTCCAGCTTGGACAATGGTAAAACTGAGGAGGAAGGGTGGAGCAGAGTTTTATATAGAAAAGTTTATTGGCCCTACTAGCTGAGAGGCAGAGATAAAACCCCAGTATTGCCATGGAAGGACACAGAGGAAAATCAAATATTGGTGAGTAAATTTCACCTTTTCCTCCTGCCCCCACACTCCACCCATCTCCTCGCACTTCCAAATACAGAATTTACCTTTTTATGTTCTTGATAAGTTTTTCTAAGCTGCACCTTGCCTACACAGGCCATAGATTCCCCCAGTTATTTACCGCTTGGAGGTAGAATGTTCTCTTGAATACCTCACCTCTTCTTGGGAGCCAACTGTTCCCCTGGGATACCCAGCATTCAGTGGGGATTTCCTCCGCAATTTCACCTCTTGATAGAGTCTGGGTTCCCTCAGCTATAGTGCCTCCAGCTAGAGCTATAGGGTCCCCTACTACGTTTCCTCAGTGCAGAATCTAAGGTTCATTGTTCCTCATCTCTTAACAAAGGCCGGAGGTTTCCATACTACCTTATCCTTTGAAAGAAGCTGAAGGTTCCACTTGCCACCTTACCTTCACAAGCACCCTACCTCTTCAAGAGACCGAAAGTTCCATTCGGCACCTTTCCTTTTTGCTGTGCCTGAAGGTTCCCCTCTGCACCTTGCCTCGTTGCTGGGGCCGAAGTAAAGGTCTCCTTAGTGCTACAGTTGAAACCAGAAGTTTACATACACTATATAAAAAGACACATATGCATGTTTTTCTCACTATCTGACATGAAATCAGAATAAACCTTACCTGTTTTGGGTCAATTAGGATTACCAAAATTATTTATATTTGCCAAATGCCAGAATAATGAGAGAGAGAGAATTTTTTAACTGCTCTCCTCTCTCATACACTATAGGCACCTTCCCTTCCGCTGTTTGTCCCTTTGTTACCCCCACTTCCACTATAATCTAGCTTATTTTCATAACCACGATAATTACCACAGTCTACAACTTATTCCATTTTTGTTTAGTTATCTATAGTTCACTTTTATTGTGTTACCATTGCTTTTATCTCGTCTTCCTTCAGTAAAAGGATAACCAGGATTGTCAAAATACACCTGAATTTGAAGCATACATTCCCAAAGTGGCCTCACCAAGTTCATTGAATCCATCTCTTTTGGATTGGATGGTGCCAAACTATATAGGAAATGGATTCCCTTTTCACTCTCCGCTCGGAAGGTAGACATTTTCATACTTCTCTTCTCCTCTCCCATAACCTCGACTTGACCCCTCTGCCTCCCATTTCCCCTCAGGATCCCCAGCTGACCCACATTACCCACCTACTAATAGACTTAGGATCAGCAGTTGCTGACATTCAAACCAAAGTGGCAGCCCTCAAGGATACCTCTTTTTCAAGGTCACCAATACCCGTCTGCTTCAGCCAGCCAAATACATTGCATGTTACTTCCCCTCGAATAACTCCTGCACACATGGTGCCACCTCACCTCCATAGAAACATAATCGAGGGGAAGGACATCAACTTGGTCACTCTGCTCATCACATCTCAGGACTTAGGGTAACACAAAACCGTCAGCTGTGGTGACGTCTCCGTTACCCTCAAGGCAAAACCCCCCCCACCTGTCTAAAAAAAACAAAACAAAAAAAAACCTCTCCTCGGCAGAATTTGTTCTTTCCTTTGGTATTTATAGTAACATCTTGTGTTCCGCTTTTCCTGCTAGACGCCAAGAGGTTGACAAGTACCTATTTACTATTGTAGACCTGGCCTATAAATATGGAGGTTGCACATTTTATGAATAGCACCGCTCTCTTGCAGCAAAAGCAACAGCGCTCTGGCTTAATTTAATTTCCTTACAGGCTTGGAATTGCTGGAAAACAAACTTTTTTTGCCGGTATTTTACCGGTCTTAAAGCTCCAGTCTGCCAATTCTGCCAGTCAGCTTACCACTCACCTAATCTGTGCCCATCAGCCCCTCCCATTTAGTCCACCAGTACATCTCAGATAGCTGTCCCTTCATCATATAAGGCTTCTACCCAATTTAACTACATGACAAACTCGGCAGACCTATTTCATAACTAGGAAACTCGCTTTTATGTAATAATTTTTACTCTATGGGATGATTTTCAGAAGATGTCGCTTACTTCACATCTGTTCCGTTTGCCACAAGGCACATTCCAGAGAAATTTGTCCACGTAACTCATCATTAAATAAACTCAGTGACTTGTATAGCTGCAACCAACACTTATTCAGTTCATTATCTCAGGTCTAGAAGAAGGTTTCCATGCAAGAATCGTAGCTATCCCCTAGAGATGCACCAATACCAATTTTTTAAGACCGAGTACCGATACTTTTTTCAAGTACTCACCGATACCAATTACCGATACTTTTTTTGTGGTCATTTGCTAGTTTTCCAAGTACCTAAAGCATAAATATATATTTTAGGTACTTGGAAGTATCGGTGAGTATTTGAAATATATATATATATATATATATATATATATATATATATATATATATATATATATATATATATATATATAATACACACACACACACACACCTCTTGATTCTCCCCCTCTTGATTCCCACCTTTTACTTCATTCTCCCCCTCCTGAGCTCACTCCTTTTGTCTTGGCTTTTTCTCTCCCTTTTGATCTCCCTCCTGATCCCCCCCTCCTTTTGCCTCTTCTTGGCCCCCCTCCTTTTGTCTCCTGATCCTTCCTCCTTTTGCCTCTTTTTTTCTCCCTTAGTCCCTTTTGCCTCTTTTTCTCCCTCTTGACCCCCCTCTCTGCCTCTTTCACCACCTGCTCTTCATGCCCCATCTTCCTCTGGTGATCCCCCTTTTCCTGCCTTACCCTCCTCTGCCGAGTGCTCGCTGTTCTCTCGCGAGCCCCGGCAGAGGTCAGCGTCGGAGAGTTGCCATGGTGACCCGTGGCAATGCTCCGACGCTGCAGGAGGGAGAGAGGCGACCGGGGAACATTGTGAGCAGCTCCCCGGGCTCCCTCTCTGCAGCACCGACCCTGACACAGGCTATCGGTGCTGGCATCGGCTGCATTTGCGCGAGTACAAGTACTCGTGCAAATGCTGGTATAGATACCGATATCAGTATCTGTATCGGTGCAACCCTACTATCCCCTCCGCCTCTCTAGAATGCCCCAACTTTGCTTCAGCACTAGCTGAACCCAATTCTGTTTCCTTTTCGTTAACTCAGGAATATGAAAAGGTTTTCTTCTAGGCCCCTCCCCCCCTTCCTATCTGGAGAATTAACCCTCTCGGGATAGCTACTCACAAATGTTCCAATAAAAACCACCTCATCATAGACTTCTCAGCAGCCCATTCATCATTAGTCCCTAGTATCAATTCCCTTACTACAATATGCCACTATTGGCCATGTCATTTCTCTCATATTCCAAACAGACATTTCTGATGCTTTTAAATTACTATCAGTGCACCTATCATTGTGGCATCTTCAAGGGGTAAAATGGTAAAATCAATTTTACTTTGCTACCAGGCTTACCTTTGGGTCAAAGAGCAGTCCCAAGATATTTGATTCCTTCGCAGATATCCTTTTGCTGGTTGGTCCTCAACAATTGTAAAACGTCCAGCTGTCTGCACTATACAGACGACTTTCTTCTCATCAAGCACTCTATTCCCTCTAGCCTAAACAAACTCTTATCACTCTTTCAAAGATGCACTTACCAAGCTCGAACTACAATCACTTGTAGGCCACCATTACTTCATTATGAACATCATTCCTCAAGGTAGGTAATTTAACTCCCATCTTCTCAATCTGCTTTCTAACACTTCTCATTCATCATCTATCATAGCACTGGATTCTGCAGCCAAAACCGACCTGCTTATTTGGTCCAACTTCCTGCTACATTGGAACGGCCGTATGATATTCTCCACACTCCCAATTAATCATCTCCCATTATATGCTCTTATACAGCAGCAGGTTTCTCCACAATCTACAGTTGTGAATGGTTCGCCAAACCCTGGCCCCAAGAAGTTTGCGATTCACCAATTCCATTCCACCTCCCCGCTCTTTGAGCTTTATTCTATCATGGCAGCAGCAGCAGCAGTTTGGGGTCATCATTGGACAGGTCAAGCAGTGACCTTTCGAACTGACAATCTTGCAACCTCACTTACCTTGAAAGGCCAATCTTCTTCCCCTCAAATGATGTTTCTTAGGAAACTGACATGGCTCTCAATGTACCATAAATTCTTCATTCACTCTTCATTCCTGGTCACCTTAATGTCTCTGCTGATGCCTTATTATGTTTTTAATTTACAGGTCTTCTTCAGCAACAACCCAGAAGCAAACCAATCTCTATCTCACCTTCCAACCCTTTAAGAACACCTTCTTCCTTAAATAAAAAAAAAAACACTTATCAATAACGGCCTTCTATTATTAATCAAGCATTAGCACCCAATACAATCAGAATATACGCTAAAGCATGGAGTGCATTCCACCAGTTCCTATCCCAAACCAAGCCAAAGAATCCATATACTCCTTCATCCAAGTTAGCATTCACCCATTGTTGCCACGCCGATCTTCCCATAGCCCCTCCATCCATTAGATCATACCTCGCTGGCATCCAACAACTTAAACATTTTATCAAGTTTCATTAAATCCAATTCTGATCACAGCCACTTTTACCCCTAGGGTCAGGTCCTCTCACTACCTCTATATTCATACATTATCTTCGTACCATCCTATCATGCCTACGTTTTGACCTGACACTATTTTCAGGCCACTCATTCAGGATTGATGCCGTCTCATCAGATTCCAAAATAAGGTTCACCCACTAGGTAGATGGTAGTCCTCCTGTTGCACAAAATACATTCCCGATCCCTCACATGAAATCTGCATGGCCCTCACTTCACTCACTAGCTGATAAATGTCTTCTCGCGCAAGTCTAATAAATCGTTTATTAAGTTGTTCCTGTTGCCTCTAATTTTGGCTCACCATGTCATTTACTTCCATGGGTTTCAGTATTGCCCAGGAAGCCACATTACCTTTGTATATCAAGCTCTACTGTAATCCTCGACCACAGGTATAAACGTCCATGTGATCGACAAGCTTTGTCCAAAGCCAAACGCATCCAGAGGCAGCAGTAAGGAGGAGTTCTGCAGATTATCTCTATACTGCCTGTACCATTGGTGTAATCATAGGTCGTGCACACCCCTGCCCAGTCCTGTCAAAATCTCTACAAGGGTTTCACCATCCACCAAAATACACATCTTCTCCCTCTGCACCCTCCCTCCCATTTGCCACGTACAGGACTTCATCCTCCAGACAGTACACACCTTCTCCCTCCCATTCGCCACGTACAGGGCTTCACTCTCCACTACAGTACACACCTCTTTCCTCCCCTTTGCCACGTATAGGGATTCACCCTCTGCCACAGTACACACCTCTTCCGTACCCTTCGCCTTCACCCTCCCTTATGCCTTATTGCCTCACACTCCCCTATGCATAATCAAATAGTTCTACGTAAGAAAATCCTATCTGTATTTCTTTGCACAGTTCAGTGTCAACAGCCAAGATTCATTACCCACTTCAGAATCATTAAAAAAGCACTTGATCCAGTACTGAACCTTGTGGCACTTCACTTACAACTTTAGTTGAACTTAAAAAATTAATTAGAAAGCCTGCTTCTTGATCATTCACCCCTGCAAAGGGATAGTAATACTTCGTTTTAACTTTATTTTATTTTGTAGGCATTAAAAAAACACGAAGAATCATATAAGTCTTATCTCTCAAACCTTTATGGTTTAAGACATATTCACAAGCAAAGTTTCCCCCTCCCGCCCCTTTTTCCTAGCGTAAGCCATCTCTTCTCAGATGTGAATCTGGTTGTAAGACCAGACAGATAACAGAAGGGAACAATCTTCTTTGTATGAAAAGAATGAAAGCCCTTCCCCCCCTTGATAAGTTTTTCAGCTTTTTCCCTTATCTTAATTGATGATTGTCCCTCTCTGCAGTCTACCTGGGCACCTCCCTTCTGATCTGGTTGAACGGGGGGGGGGATACTTTGCTTGTGCATATCTCTTAAACCATAAAGGTTTGAGAGATAAGACTTATATCGTTCTTCATGTTTTTTTAATGCCTACAAAACAAAATAAAGATAAAACGAAGTGTTAGTATCCCTTTAAGGCACACTTGGCTTAATAAGTTTCTCATGTATTTAATTTTCAGTGGTATATATTGACTTGTACATTTATCAAAGAGCATTTTGAAAAACTCCATCTTTCTTGTTCATTTTTATCTTTGAAAATTTACATCCCATTACCTCTTTTATTAAAACTGGAATATACCGCTAGACTGACTTCCCAGTCATGTGTATCTCCAACCAGCTTTCAGTAATACCTGAAAGATCCTAATGCTCATACATTGCAGTCTGCTTCAGTTCCCCCATTTTGCCAGCCAGACTATAAACATTTGTGTAAATACAATGTGTTACTGGCTTTCTGAAACTCTGTATTTTTTAAAAAAATATTTGTTTTGTTTTTATCAGAGTATAACATAAAAATAACCCATTCCACCTCCAGCCCCATGCTATTTCTCTAATCCAATTTCTTCTTCCACACTGTCTCCTCTATCCTGTTTTTCACCCCTCCATTTCCTAGTTTAGTCTCCTCTAGCAATCCTAATCACTATCACAGTAACCCCTTTTCATCAAAGGGCAATCCATTTCATCAATAAAGAATACCCTTATGGAAAAGATAGGCTAATGATGAAGAGCCTTAAAACGCTCCTTCTTACACAAAGTCTTTGGCCTTGCATTTAACTGTCTTATCTGGTACAGTACTTGGAACATATGCTGTTGAATTTATTAGCCTTTTTATTGTGCAGTGAATGAGCATTTCCATGGTAATCTCTGGTGTGCATTGCATCGGAGACCTTGCTGACTATTGTTTCATGTTGTAAATACTGGAGTAGGAATGTCCTTGCAAGCTTATATAGTCACACTTGCTGTATTGGTTTCTGTTGATGATTTGAGGGTTGTGTAAGACACAATATACAACATAATGTAAATATGTACATTATTCAATTATATTTCTTCATCTACTATGGAACCATGGAGAAAATATCCTCCTGCAAGAGTGCAGGGCATGTCCTGCCCTCTTGCTCCATTTGATAACCTCACCCCCCTATATTTCATCTCTCATTTCCAAATACACTCGCACTCACCAACTTTCTCCTCTCCACAGCTCTATTACATCCTTCCACTCCCGCCTACAGCACTTTTCCCATGCTACGCCCGAGCGCTGGAAATCCCTCCCCCGCCCCATCAGACTCTCTCCAGCCTTCAGAGGAAAACTCACCTCTTCTATCAACTACCTCCATAAACATTATCACCAAGAACCACCCCTTCCCTGGACCACTGCACTCAACATCACCTCTCTCTCTCACCCACCAACCAGCAGTTCATGTGGAAGGAGGCACTTACACCCAATAGCACTTACGCCTTCTTTATCCAACCTACTTTCCTCTAGACTATAAGCTCTCACAAGCAGGGCCCTCTGTTCCTTCTGTTCTCCACATTTGATTTGTACTATTTAATATCTGTATGTCTGATCCCTATTAAATTTGGCCCAAATACCCATCCAGCAACTAGCTGCTCAATAGCGCTAGTCGCCAGAAATATTACCTGGTGTTTGACACTTGTACTCTGTTCCCGGACTGACAGGCAGGAAACAGCGCAGACATCTTTCCATAGTGACGTTTGCGCGCCTGCACTGTCAGTCCCTTTTGGAGCCGAACTGCTCCTAGCACCGCCTCCTAGAGCAGGCTGGCACTGACAGTGCAGGCGTGCAGACGTCACTATGGAAAGATGTCTGCGCTTTTTCCTGCCTGTCAGGCTGGGAACAGTGTACAATTCTCTAACACCAGGTAATGTTTCTGGCGACTAGCGCTATTGAGCAGCTAGTCGCCAGATGGCTATTTATTTTGGCCAAATGTATTCAGGGGTGGTAGATCCGCTTTAATAATGTCAACAAAAAAGGGCTTTCTGAAGGTGGAGACTCCTCCCTACACCTCTTTATCCACACTAGACATGTTGAGTTTTAAAAGTAACCTCAAAAGAGATGGACATGGCACGGTTTCTTAGTCCAATGTTTTGTGTTCAGCTGAAGCCTTCTCTTTTCTTCCAGTAACCTTTTTGCTGTCACTTGGTTTGTTGTGTAGATGCCTGAATCTTGAGGTTCATGATTGTTCCATTTTGAGGGTTTTTTGTTTTTTTTCTCTTCCTCCCTGGAATTTTGGTTGACATCTTTGGTATATCCCCATTGTTTCTGTTTTTCACAGTGCATGAAAGAAAAAAGTGGAATGTTGTGTAATTGCTAATCAAGCCTTTTCATAGTCAGTGGAACATAGGACTTCTTTCCAAGAGCAAAAGTTATTTCTGTTCTAGTCAGGGTGTTTCGGTCCTCTGGTATAGGTGTTACCCCTTTCCTACCCTACTTTCATTTTTGATCTATGCTTTTTATTAAAATTAATCATGTATGGTGGGTGTAACGTGGAGTAGGGAGGGAATCTCTTATCACCAGAGAGCTCTTTTTCTGGAAGTATCCTATCCTTCTGTGGACATATACTTTTCCCCATGGTTCCCAAGTTCCACAGTGGATGAAAGACACATATAATTACATACTGTATATATTTAGAGAATTGTGTTTGTGTGTGTTTTACAAAACCCTCAAATCTATCAGAAACCAAAAGTGTCCCTCTTTATATACACTTATAAGAACATTACTAGTTTGGTGTCTTGATAATGGCCTGAGGTAAGGCTCACATGTTGACCATAAAAAGTCTGTTCTGTTTGGAACAAAAGTGAAGAGTCCTTTGAGTACATTTTATTTATATATATATATATATATATATATATATATATATATAAATAAAATATAATGCTTAACCATTAGTGTTCCTTACACCTGTGCCTATTAATATAGTAGTCATATGCCATAGTACTTACAGGGAAAATGGGAACTTCAAGTTGTGGTGAAGCAGGAGCATGTTTACATTGTCCGTATTTCGGTCAGGCGTTAGGAGAGATACCTATATCTATATTTCTATTTAAAGTATTTATATCTGCGTGGATCCAGGCACCAGGTGTGGAACGATGGTATCTGTTATAAAAGAAGAAACCTGCGTGCCTGGCCATGCACACACACCCAGGGATGGTAGTAAGGATGAGATATTCAAATCTCCTCAATACTGCTAGTCCTGGACATACAGGGGGTGTGAGTTGGCCCGCCCTCGACTTCCATTTTGAAAGACGAAAAAAAACATGTCTAACACACATTCACTACATGAAACTACACACATGCCCTATCACAAACATACCAACAAATAATATATCAAGTATGTTTACACCACTCCTTATGTTTCACTGCAACAACTACTGTGCCATAACATGAAGTGAAAAGAAAACAAGCAAGGGGCGCCAATAGTGTGATAGTCACCAAAAAAGTGGAAATTCAATATATATATATTGTACTCACATTTATTCTTGGTCAGGACTCTGATATCCGAGTTAACTGACAACTGCACTTACGGAAAGATCACCCGTCTCCGTTCGGGACTCGCATACGTTGCGGATTCTTTCAATCAATGTAGCAGGCGGAAAGGATATTAAGTGTCAATATTAAAATCATTTATTCTATTAAAAAACACATATAAAACTTTATAAGCTGGCTCTGTAAGCTAACGCGTTTCGCGGCTGGGAAGCCGCTTTATCAAAGCAAATGGCAAGCCAATTATTAATATAACATCTATACCAAGAAAAGAACCGCCTGACCAACATCTATAAATACCTACTAAAGGTGAGTCATAAGTGATGTAATTCAAATGGTCCAGTAGGTGATCGCATTCGAGAATCAAATACCAGATACGAGAGGACTATAAAAAATCAGTCTTCCCAAATGGACCTCAATCGAAAGAAAACCCTGGAACATTTGAATTAGAAAATCATAATGTACATGCAATATGAAAAAAGAATATATCCTACTAACTGCATCATATATGACCACGTCCGTATCGGACCGAATATCTGAATGAAAAAAACACAAAGTCATCCACATCGATACCGAGCAGAGGATCATGCTCGGGACGGCGATGGGGACCAGATTTGCGCCTAGTTATGCCAACCTGTTCATGGGGTATTTGGAGGAACAGTTGGTATATGCCAACAACCCCTTTGGCGCGGGTCTGGTCCTCTACCGTCGTTATATCGATGATATTCTTGTCGTTTGGGATGGCGAGAAAAGTGAGCTTGAAAATTTAGTTAGACATCTTAACCAGAATCAATGAGATATGGAATTTCTGAGCAATATCCAGGATACTAGGATACAATTTTTAGATTTAGAACTATGGGGTACTCCCGGTATTAATATCAATTATAAGACCTATTTTAAGGAGGTTGATAGAAATAGTTATTTAAGATTTGACAGTTGTCATCATAAAAAATGGCTGCGTAATGTTCCTTATAGACAATTCCGGAGGTTAAGGAGGAATTGTTCTTTTATACAGGATTATGATAAACAATCAAACATCTTAAAGGACCGTTTTGCAGAGAAAGGTTATCCCCACAAATTAGTGGAAGATTCCTATAAAAGAGCTAGGGAATGGTCATCCAATTCAGTTGAGGCGTCTGCCAATCAAAATGAATATGCCCAGACCCCCATGTTTATCACTAGGTATTGTACAAATTCACAAGAAATTTATAAGATCTTTGATAAACATTGGAATATTCTGTTGAAGGACCCAATCCTTAAACAATGTATTACTAAAAAAACGAAGATCATCTATAGAAGAGCGAAAACTATAAAAAACATGATCGCACCTAGTAGACTTGTGAAGATTAAAACTAATGGTAGGGATGAGAAGGAAAGAACTTTTGAGCATAGGATAATAGGAAGTGGGTTGGGGAATAAATCCACTGATTTGAAATATAATGAATTAACGTTAAAGGGCTCTTTTAGATGTTGTAAACCTCGTTGTTTGACTTGTATAACAATGACTGATAATGTGAAGACTTTTCAGTCTACAGTTACTTCAGAGGTTTTTCAAATTGTCAGTTTAATGAATTGTGATAGTACCTACGTGGTTTACTTATTGACCTGTACATGTGGTCTTCAATATGTTGGGAGGACCACACAAAAATTTAGAACAAGAATGGGTCAACATAGATGGAATATCATTGGGGGTTTCCCGTTACATAGTGTCTTGAGACACTTTTCTATGTACCATAATAATAATCCTAAGGATTTAAGTGTGGTTCCTATTGAACATATTTATCCATCTAATGGGCCCAATAGAGAACAACTTTTGAATAATAGGGAAGCCTATTGGATTTTCCGTTTATCTACCCTTTCCCCTTTAGGACTTAATGAATCCTTTGAAACCCCTAGGATTTGATATGAGAATATGTGTGTGGGTATGTGTGGAGGTGTAGGTGTGTACATATGTATATATATGTATGTATAAGTTTTACATGCGTGTATGTATATGTGTGTATACTATTGTGGAGTCCCTTTTTTTTTTTCTTTTTTGTTATACCTTAATGACATTTTTTATATTTTAAGTATTGGGTAATATTTGGTTTATCATGGTTCACTATCCATGTATATATACAGACACTTTAGTATTTCACAGATAAGAGAATATCATTTAAGTTTTTTGAGGATCTTATTAATATAATTATGATATTGATATATTGGTCACTCCTTAATATTTTTGGTCGGGTAAACATTTTTGTTTTTAGTAGTTATCACATGTATATTAATAATATATAATGTTAACCTTTTTATAGGTTCAATGTTGACAGATTAGGTATTATTGAATGTGCCAGCATCGGATCTTGTATACTGTACAGTATGGTTTGATCTGTTAATGACATATTTATCACATTTTTAATAGGGGTTCTATGTATTGACTTTTCACTTCCTGTGTTGTATAATGAGGTCCGATGTTGGACTTTATATATAATCCAGCGTTTAATGTGTGATTAAAATGGTCCTTTTTCGTATTTTTGTATGTTTATTATGATGTTTTATGTGTTCATGTCCTTATGGGGTGTAATGTAGGTTCATCTTATTTCAATGTAAATGATCGTGGTTTAGTTCAACATATAATATCCATGATCCTCGATATGTATATGTTATTTCTTATGGGTCTTAATGTGGGTGTATTATATTTCGGAGCAGAGTGGTGGTGTTTCAGTTTAGCATACTATGCCCATGATCCTCTGCTCGGTATCGATGTGGATGACTTTGTGTTTTTTCATTCAGATATTCGGTCCGATACGGACGTGGTCATATATGATGCAGTTAGTAGGATATATTCTTTTTTCATATTGCATGTACATTATGATTTTCTAATTCAAATGTTCCAGGGTTTTCTTTCGATTGAGGTCCATTTGGGAGGACTGATTTTTTTTATAGTCCTCTCGTATTTGGTATTTGATTATCGAATGCGATCACCTACTGGACCATTTGAATTACATCACTTATGACTCCCCTTTAGTAGGTATTTATAGATGTTGGTCAGGCGGTTCTTCTCTTGGTATAGATGTTATATTAATAATTGACTTGCCATTTGCTTTGGTAAAGCGGCTTTCCAGCCGCGAAACGCGTTAGCTTACATAGCCAGCTTATAAAGTTTTATATGTGTTTTTTAATACAATAAATGATTTTAATATTGACACTTAATATCCTTTCCACCTGCTACATTGATTGAAAAAATCCGCAACGTATGCGAGTCCCGAACGGAGACGGGTGATCTCTCCGTAAGTGCAGTTGTCAGTTAACTCTGATATCAGAGTCCTGACCAAGAATAAATATGAGTACAATATATATATATTGAATTTCCACTTTTTTGGTGACTATATCACACTATTGGTGCCCCTTGCTTGTTTTCTTTTCATGTTTTTGCCGTGGAGGGTGAGCAGCCGCTTATGCAGATTTCAAAGTGGAATAAATAGGATTCCGTTTCTACATTAAGCCTCTTTGTTTTCTACAGTTATAACATGAAGTGCCACTTCAGCTGCATATGCTACTTCTGAGATATTCACTTGACTTTACTCTCAACAAGAGTATTGAATACCCTTTTGTTACGCAATGCCACTTTTTCCTCAAATGCACAATCACTCCTTCTGTATAATGTATAGGAAAAAAATGGCCGACGTTTGCACACACACACAAAATGCATACAGCTAAAACCACCTTCTCAGTGGACAAACAGAGGGTAGTAGGGAAAGGACAACAGCTGCAGTAAAGCCTCCATGATGGAGTGTTCTGCAAATTACATATGCATCTTCTGTATGCTGCTCACATAAGAACTGCAGCATGCACAACATGGCATGTATGGAGTTTCTATGACTCTGGCAATGGAGGAAAGATTGACTGCTCATACAGGAACATAATCAACAGCATTTTAAGAAACATGTCCACCGCTGCCTCCCCTGCAGTTAGCCTAAGTTCCCATTATCTTCAGCCAAGGCTGGCGGGGAATGATGTGAGCTGTAATGTGCCATCAGCTGTAGCCTCGCATTACCCACCATAGCACTAAACAGATGCTCTGTCCCAAAACTATGTATTGCAAAAGTGCACGGAAAACACTTTGAAGCACAGAATTTTTAACCCTTTCAGTGCCAGAGGGGAATCCAACACATTGCAATGCAGTGCATCTTATCCCTCTCTGGCATTCAAAAGGTTCAGAGCAAACATTCGTTGATGTCAGAATGAAAGTAGCCTGGGCCTTTTCGTGTTGCGTGGAACTTCCAAATCATTAGGCACCGATTGGGTGTTATTGCAGAAAAGGGTATATAGATAGTTCTTTTATTTTGTGTATGGACTCAAAGCATAAAACAATGTATCTGACGATGTTGTACCATAAAGTAATGGTGAGAGTCAGTGTGTATTAGTCCTCCCTTCTGCCTCCGCTATCCTATCAATCATATTAACCATTTCAGTCCCACAGAAGTAAGCAACGCATTACTCTGCAATGCTTTCACAGTCCCTGGCAATGAAAGGGTTAAGGGTGTAAATCTGCTCATGCACATGGATTACCTTCTGTCCAGTGCTAATGTCACTCTCCCTTCCTGCTGCTGCCTTCACTCCCCCCCCGAGAGTCTGTTATTCTGTTTCTGACCGTAAGCAGTTCCTTTCATGCTATGGACTGAGATAAATGTATGCTGGAGGTAACAGCAGGTGGGGAGAGCATAGAGGTCGGCATGATTCATTACTATTACTCACCAATGTAATGTATATAGTGCACCAGCATTTACACACTTACCCTTTCAGTGCCAGAGGTGAGACTATATATTGCTCACTCCTCTGCCACTCAAAGCGTCAGTGTCAGCCTTCAAAATTAATTGTGTGTGTGTGTTTATGGATAACTCTTTAACACTGAAAGAGTTAAACCTTTATGTGCCAGACTACCCAACATATATTTTTTTTAGTCTTGTTTTCAACCTTTTCAGTGCCAGAGATCTATCTGTGTATGTGTGTGCCTGACACACACTCAGGAACGGCAGTAAAGAGGCGATATTCAAATCTACACCATGATGTCTGTCCTGAAAATACAGCGGTGGTGGGGGGGTGATTTTGACAGGAGTGGGCAGTGCCCGAAGGCCCCAGGCCACTCCTGTCAAAACCTTTGCAAGGAGTTTGCCCTCCTTTGACATCTGCCTGAACAACAGGTAGGCAGCTGGGTAACAGTAATGAGGGGAGGTAGTGGGCAGAGGAAGAGGAAGGCCAGTTCTGAGTTGACTCAGTCCAACAGATTTGCAAGATTATATGAAAATGTTGATGAGACTTGCTCAGAATTGGCAGCACTGGAGAGGGCTGATTCCTCTAGCAGCCAGGGGAACAGTCCTCCTTCCAGGCTAGATGGGATGCAGAGCAGGCAGAAATAAAGACAGGTGGTGGTAATAGGGGACTCTATTATTAGGAGGGTAGATAGGGTAATCTGCCGCCAGGAGCATGAATGTCGAACAGTATGCTGTCTCCCGGGTGCTCGGGTTCGGCATGTTGCGGACAGGGCTGACAGATTATTGGGAGGGGCTGGAAGTGATTCAGCTGTCTTGGTACATATTGGAACCAATGACAAAGCAGGAGGAAGATGGAGGTCCCTAAAGAATGATTTCAGGGATTTAAGGTGCAAGCTCAAGGCAAGGACCTCTAAGGTAGTATTTTCTGAAATACTACCTGTACCATGCGCCAGTTCAGGTAGGCAGAGGGAGCTCAGGGAGCGTAATGCATGGCTGAAGCAATGGTGCACGAAGGAGGGTTTTGTGTTTTTAGAACACTGGGCAGACCTTGCTTTTGGGTACAATCTATATGGAAGTGATGGCTGCACCTAAATGGTAGAGGAGCCTCTGTGCTAGGGGAGAGAATGCTAGGAAACTTGGAGGAGCTTTTTAAACCAGGAAAGGGGGGGTATAGATAACAAAAATGAGGTAGATAGAGCAGATAGGAACTGGGTCCAAGTAAATGACCAGGGGTGTGGAGAAAGGGTGGGGATAAATTTAGTCAATAGGGAGGAACTCCTAGTAAACAAAGGTGTAAAAAAAAGGCATGTAGGGATTAATATATGTAAAGACTTCAAAATTAATTGTATGCTAGCAAATGCAAGAAGTATGGTAGATAAAATAGGAGAACTAGAATTGCTGGAGATTAATGAGCAATTGGACATAACTGGAATAACAGAAACATGGTGGAATGATGCACATGACAGGGCTGTAAATATAGAGGGCTATTCCCTGTTTAGAAGAGACAGGATTAATAGAAAAGGGGGAGGTGTGTACTTATATTTGAAAACAGAGCTAAATCCAGTTTTGTGAGGTGATATTAGTGAGGAAACTGGCCAAATTGTGGAGTCCATGTGGGTAGAAATTGAGACTAAGTGTCTACAAACCACCAAATATTGATGACAGTGTTGAGGCCCAACTGCTGTTGCAAATGAGGAAAGCTGCCCAGCTTGGACATACTATAATTATGGGAGATTTTAATTATCCAGATATAAAAACTGGAAAAATGAGACCTGTCAGAGTGCTAAGGGAGGCAGGTTTGTGAGCATGCTTCGGGGAAAACTACATGTCACAAATGGTGGAAGTGCCGACAAGAAATAACAATGTATTGGACCTAGTAATAACTAATAACACAGAAATGGTATCCAATATTAAGGTAAGAGAACATTTGGGAAACAGTGATCACAACATGTTTACATTTGAGATTAGTCTGACAAAGCAAAACTGTATAGGTTCAACGAAAACTCTGAATTTTAAAAAAGCTAACGTCAAATTGTTAAGGGCTTCAATGCAACACATAGACTGGGATACTTTATTTAAAGGCAAAAATACTGAGGGAAAAATGGTCAGAATTCAAATTTAGGTTGCAGAAATATACCCAAGAGTATATATACCAATGGGGAACAAATGCAAAAGAAGTCAGTCACAGCCAGTGTGGTTAACTGCACATGTAAAGAAGGAAATGGCAAGGAAAAAAAACTCATTCAAATTATTTAAGTCTGAAGGAACTGAACAATCTTTCTTAAAATACAGGGAGTGCAACAAAGATTGCAAAAAAGGCAATTAGGGTTGCAAAAATAGATAATGAAACTCGAATTGCAAGGGAAAGCAAGACTAATCCAAAAAAGTTTTTCAAATATATAAATAGCAAAAAAGAGGGAGTGCATTGGACCATTCAAAAATGAGATGGGTGAGTTGGTTAGTGAGGATAAGGAAAAGGCTGATGTTTTAAACACTTTCTTTGCATCAGTATATACAAGGGAGCAAGGAATGGTAGAAGAGCCTCCGCAAGTAACAAATAAATCAATACAATTAACAGATATTGGGTTAACTCAAGAAGATATAATGGGAAGACTAAACAAAATTAAGACCGACAGCACCGCGTCCTGATGGTATACATCCAAGGGTTTTTCAGGAACTTAGTGCAGTGTTAGCAAAACCCCTATATTTATTCTTTAAGGATTCTATTACCACAGGCTCAGTGCCACAGGATTGGCGAAGAGCTAACATAGTGCCTTTATTTAAGAATGGAACAAAAACAGAACCTGGGAATTATAGACCAGTGAGTTTGACCTCTGTAGTGGAAAAACTGCTAGAAGGGATAATAAGGGACTATATTCAGGATTACAACACACAAAATAAGATCATTAGCACGAATCAGCATGGTTTTATGAAGAATACATCATGCCAAACTAATCTTTTCAGCTTATATGAGGAAGTAAGCAGCAATCTTAACAATGGCAAGGCAGTAGATGTAGTATACCTAGACTTTGCAAAGGCATCTGATACAGTGCCACACAGAAGGCTGGTGTATAAAATAAGGAGATTGGGGTAGGAGATAACCTTTGCAATTGGATACAAAACTGGTTGAAGGATAGGGAACAGTGTGTGGTTGTAAATGGAAAATTCTCCAGTACAGTTAAAGTGGAGAGTGGAGTACCTCAGGGTTCAGTATTAGGTCCGCTGCTTTTTAACATGTTTATAAATGACCTGGAAATAGATATAGAAAGCAAAATATCAGTATTTGCAGATGATACTAAATTATGCAAGGTCATTAATTCAGAACAGGATATTTTCTCTCTACAGAGGGACTTGTATACAATGTCAGATTGGGCAAACATATTGAATATGAAGTTTAATGTGGGGAAGTGTAAAGTCATGCATTTGTGAGGAAACAATCCCAAGGCTACTTATGAACTTAAAGGGATAGTATTACTTCAAAATTACTGTCCCTCATATTGTAGCCCTTAATAAACTGAGTTAAATGACACCAGCGGCAACTCTCAAACCTTTATGGTTTAAGAGATAGCCGCTTTCAAAGTTTCCTCTCCCCTGCTGTCAGCGTTCTGTTGCCAGTAAGAGAATCCAGTCTCTGAATCAAGAGGAGGCTCTTCAGCAGAGCCAGTATCTCGTTATGGAAGGAAAAATGATTAATTGAAACAGTCTTCTACATGTGCTTGGTAACCAAGCACACGTAGGAGACTGTTTCAATTAATAATTTTTCCTTCCATAATGAGATATCGGCTCTGTTTAAGAGCCTCCGCCTGTCCCGGGACCGGATTCTCCTGCTGGCAGCAGAACGCTGACAGCAGGGGAGAGGAAACTTTGAAAGCGGTTATCTCTTAAACCATAAAGGTTTGAGAGATGCCGCTGGTGTCATTTAACTCAGTTTATTAAGGGCTACAATATGAAGGATAGTAATTTTGAAGTAATTCTATCCCTTTAATGGAATCTTTTTAGAGGACTCATTGCTAGAGAAAGACCTGGGTATCCTTGTCAACTACAAACTTTGAAACAGTGACCAGTGTCAACCAGCAGTAGCAAAGGCAAACAAAATCCTGTCTTGCATAAAAAGAGGTATCGAAGCAAGAGTGGATAACATTGTTTTGCCATTGTACAAATCATTGGTAAGACCTCACCTTGAGTATGCAGTGCAATTTTGGGCACCAGTTCTGAAAAAGGATATATTAGAACTAGAGAGGGTACAGCAGAGAGCAAAAAAATGAATTAAGGGAATGGAGGACTTGACATATGAGGAACCACTAGACAAACTTGGTTTATTTACTCTAGAGAAAAGACGATTAAGAGGAGACCTTATCACATTGTACAAGTATATTAGAGGTCAATACATGGATCTCTGCGGTGAGCTATTTATTCCAAGGCCTTATCAGGTTACCAGGGGACATCCCTTGAGATTAGAGGAAAGAAGGTTTAAACTTCAGCAGAGGAAGGGCTTTTTTATGGTAAGGTCTGTTAAATTGTGGAATTCATTGCCTAGGGAGGTGGTAATGGCAGATACAATGGATACATTTAAGAGAAGATTAGATACATTTCTTTCAAAAGGGAACATACAGAGTTATACTGTTTATTAGTAGGCTGATCAGGAAGGTCTGATAAAGACTAATTTAATTGGTAGCAGGAAAGCTATAAAATTCTCAGTTGCTGGGGTATGATGAGAAGGTTGAACTTGATGGACTTGTGTTTTTATTCAACCTAATTTACTATGTTACATGGCTGACTCTCCCTCTCGATGGGGGGAATCTTTAATGTGCATATCTTGGCCTGTGGAGGACACGGACTCATAATCTCCTACCTTAAGCCATTGGATTGTCATCCGGGGTGTTTGCCAGCTCCTCCAGTTCGCACTAATCTGACCTTGAAGCCAGCATTGCTAACTCTGCCTAAGCTGCAGCAAGGCAAACCGTGAGAGCAGCCACCCATAGCCAGCTTTGTATTCTAGTCTTTGCTCCCTTACATCTGGCCCATTGGGGCCTGCCTTGCATTATACGAGGGGGTGCTGATAAGTATTGAGCCGTACCCAGAAAAAATTGAGCTAGGAAGCTGTAACTGCCACACTATTCTACATATTCCTCCAGGAAGTCAATTCACTTGCGACATCTGTCCTGCAGCTTCTTAAGTCTCTGCAAATAAAATTCTTCCGACTGCTGGTGTAACCACTCATTTGCAGCATTAGTTGTCTCTGGCACACTCCCAAATCGTTGTCCCTTTAGGTGTTTTTTGAGATTGGGGAACAGATGATAGTCAGAAGGAGCCAGGTCGGGTGAATTGGGTGGATGGGGCATCACTTGAAAGCCTAAGGAGGCCCGTTTTGCCATTGTATCACCTACAGTGTGTGATGAGGCGTTGTCATGCAACAGGATGACATCTTTGTAGAGCTTTCCTCTACTTTTTTTTCTTGATGTTTTGCCTCAACTTCGTCAATAAAGCACAGTAATATGTTGCATTGATGGTTGAACCCTTTTGGAGGTAGTCCTCCAGCAGAACTCCCTTCTTATCCCAAAAAACTGTTGCCATTTGCTTCTGTACTGACCTGTGTACACTGAACTTCTTTGGCCTTTGGCCTGGGGGAACCACTGTGTCTCCATTCCTTAGACTGTTCCTTTGACCTCAGGATCATAACAGTAGATCCATGTCTCATCACCAGTTACCAGTTTGTCCAGGAAATCTGACTCATTTCTTGCAAAATGTTCCAAAATAGCCACTGATGTCTCTACACATCTCCTCTTTTGTTCGGTTGTCAAAAGTTTTGGGATCCACTTTGCTGCAAGCTTTCTCATTTCCAGTGTTGTGGATAATGGCACCAACTCTCTCATGTGATATTCCTAGATATGTAGCAGTATGTTTGGCTGATATTCGGCGGTCCTCCGTGATCATGGCACAGAGACAGAGACAGGCCATCAACTGGGTTTCTCACTTTCAACACAGAAATGGCCAGTTTTGAAATTGACATTAACTGTTGCATATGAAGGGCCACTGTCACCCAAAGTTTGTGACATTTCTTCATGGATCTGCGTCGCACCTTTCCCTTGGAGAGACAGGAACTTGATTATGGTCCTATGCTATTCCACATTGAACTTTTCTGGAGGTGTTGCCATGTTCACTTTGGACCTTAAAAATAAAGATAAGTTAAAATCATAGGTAGTTGATTGAATATAGACAAACTGGCCAGTACACCCTGCAATTTACAGCTTCCTAGCTCAATATTTTTCTGAGTAAGGCTCAGTACTTACCAGCACCCCCTCGTAAGGGTATTGTCTGTTTTGCTTTGATCATAGTATTTACATCAAGTAGCAGTCTATCACATCTTTTTGGGTAATCTACTTCAGAGTCTACCAGGCAGCATATATTGGGCACTTTGTCAGATCATTAAAAGAAAAGTCTCGGATATCTTCCTGGATCAACATTCTCTCTGCATTCAAATAAATTACATAATTCTCGATTTCGTTTTTTGAGCTAAAAAGGAATCAAAATACATCTTTGAAAACATCTACAGGATCTATGAACATGGCTCCTTTTTGTAAAAAAACAAAAAACAGCAATTTGAGTAGATTGAAAAACTCTGTGGAACATTCACCTGAAATCTATTTATAAATGGTAATCATATCCTCTTATATGTGTCTTGTACCTAAAGTAAACAACCCCAGTTTGGCTAGTCTCTATAATTAATATCTTACAAAACGTGTTGTTTTTGTTGAACATCTCGCTGTGCTCCATATTCTAGGTCAGGGCTGTCCAAGTTAATTCCTCAAGGGCCACCAACAGGCCAGGATGTAAGGATATAAGGATTTCCCTGATTAAGCACAGGTCTGGATGACCTTTTGATCAAGGCTCCTTCCGAGGAGCTCTTGGCCCTGTATATCCAAGACTATGCATGGTTCCTAGTCCACCATGGGAGGATCTTCAACATGTTAAAGTTATCTCCAGTGCTGTTCCTAGGCATGAGATTCAACAGCGCCTAGGAAAAGTATTCTTACCGGATGAGAAGATCCTGCAGGTTATGCAGGAGGTGTCTCAGGCCCTGGAGGGCTCTGGGCAGGCTAGTGTCAACAAAAGAAGAGGTGCCTTACTCTCAGGTGCACACCAGGGAGCTTCAGAGACTTGTCATCCAGAATTGGTTTGGGAATCCGGAGCATCTGGATCTGCAGATCACCATCTCTCCGGAGGCCAGCAGGGACATTTAGTGGTGGTTGCGCAGGCGCAACCTGGAACTGGGGAAATCCTTTGTGATTCCTGAATGGAGGGATGCCAGCTTGAGTGGCTGGGGTGCAGTTCTGGGTCACCTGGGTGTCCAGGGCAGGTGGACTATGGAGGAGTTGCTGCAGTCCATCGATGTTCTGGAACTCTGAGTGATCCACCTGACCCTTGTGTATTGGACCTCTCAGTTGATGGGATATCCAGTGAGAGTCCAGTCTTTCATATGTGGGTAACATAAATGGTCCAGGGTGCACTCAGTGCCGCTGCATGGTACGAGATGAGGTACATACATTTTAGCTTGGGCAGAAGCCCAAGTTCCAGCCATCTCCGCCATTCACATTCCAGGTGTAGAAAATTTGCTAGCGGATTTCCTAAGTTGCCAAGACATGGATCTGGGAGAGTGGGAACTCAATCCGGTAGCATTCTACCTCATTGTTATACAATGGAGTGTGTCAAAGACAGACCTCATGGCCACAAGGACAACAGAAAGGTTCCGACCTTCTGCTCCCAGAAGTAGGATTCTCTAGCCTTTGTCATAGACATTGTCGTTTCTGTGGAACTTCCACCTCGCTTGCTTTCCTCCACCTCCTTTCATATGGGTGCTCAGGAAGATCAGGATGGACAGCACAACTGTGATTCTGGTCACTCCTTATTGGACCAGGAGGGCGTGGCTTCTCCAGGGTTACTTATGGAAACAGGATGTGGACAAGCTGGATTTGACGGCATGGCTGTTGAAGTCCACATCTTGCAGAGAAAGGGATTCATTTTCACTATAATTCAGGCTAGAAAGCCTGTTTCTTTGAAGGCTTTATCACAGGGTATGGTCTTTCTTTCATGTGTGGTGTGTGGACAAGTCTGGGTCCTCGCAGGATTTTGACATTCCGTTAGTGTTATCTTTTCTCCATGATGGGACTCCATTTGAGTTCCTTGAAGATTCAGATTTCAGTACTCTCTGCATTTTTCCATAGATGTATTGCCACTATTCCAGATATCAAGGTGTTCCTTCATGTAGTTGCTCATGCTTTCCCTGTCTGCAAGGCTTGCACTCCTCAGTGGAACCTTAATTTGGTTTTGAGTGTTTTGCAGAGGCCTCCCTTCAAGTCCCTTGCTACCATTTCTGTACATCTGTTGATGCGCAAGATGACCTTTCGTCTGACTAGTCTCAGTCCGCAGAGTTACAGGCCTTGTCTTGCTAACCACCTTTCCTGGTTTTTCACAATGGCAAGGTGGTGCTTCGAAACTCTCAGGAATTTCTTCCTATGGTGGTTTCTGAGTTCCACATCAATCAGGAGATTGTTGTCTTCATTCTGCCCTGACTATAAGTCTGACAAGAAGAGGTACCTCCACTTGTTTGATGTGGTAAGGTGCCTTGAGTTGTATGTGCACTGCACTGAGTCTTTTCGTAAGACTGATTCCCTGCTTGTCATTCCCGAGGGTCCAAGGGCAGATCAGGCTGCTTCCAATGTCACTGTGGCCTCTTGGGTCAAGTCTACCTTACATCAGGTGTATAAACTCAGAAACCTGTTCCTCTTAAGGTCACAGCGCATTCCACTTGGTCTGTGGGGGGCCTCCTGGGCCTATACGAATCAGGCCCCGTCAGAACAGTCGCACAAGGCAGCGACTTGGTCATCCTTGCACACCTTTGCTAAGCATTACCATGCTGATGTCCTGAAGCCAGCTTCTGGATAGTTCTAGGAAACTCTGGTATCATGGGGATAGGTGTGAGGTCCTTTCTCCTTTTATTTCCCCACCTCTGGGAGCTTAGTGTTGTTATATCCCCCTGGTACCTGTGTTCCATATTGGACCTAAGAGAAAATCGAATTATGGTGTTCTTACCTGTTAAATTCTTTTCTCCATAGTCCATATGGAACACAGGTCTCCCACCCAGCAAAATAGACCTCTGTTGGTTTTGCCTGTCTGAACATAGGAATCCTTGCCTTTATTCTCACAGGAGCTTCCTCCTTCTCTTGCATGCTTTGTTAGTGTGGCTTAGATAACATCTTACAGGAAATGAAAGACAGGGAATGGTTGAGCTGGAGGAGTGGTATGCACAGGATACTCATGCACACCTCAAAAAACCAAAAGGATACTACAAAACACAAAATAGGAGCATAGATCCACCTTGGTGCTACAGGGGATGTATATAGATAAAGTAAGAGAGAAAAGTGAGCCAAACAATTCCAATTGGCCACTATACCTTTATTAAAAACATCAGTTTATTTAGTTTTTAATAAAGGTATAGTGGCCAATTGGAATTGGTTGGCTCATTTTTATACTGACATAATAAAAGTTAAGTTTTACTTCTATAGTCCAGATTATAAACACATTGGGAGCATTAGACCCTTTTTGAGTGCTTGTTTAGCAGGGTTATCTTTTTTTTTTCTTTCCTTTTCTCTCTTACTTTATCTTTGAGCTGGAGGAGTGGCTGGGAGTCTCCACCTACAAGACTGTCTTTTAGAGATGTGTCCTGCCCTCTAGAAGAGGGACTCAGCCTCATGGTACCTGTGTTCCATATGAACTGTAGAGAAAAGGATTTAACAGGTAAAAACACTATAAAAAACAAACACTTTTTTGTACTTGTGTCTTTGAAAGTCTTTTTTGCCCATGTGGTGAACCTTGTTTGTTTTTGTTTATATCCTTTAAATATTAGAAGGTGTACTCAGCCTGGACTGGAGCAGAAGAGACATCACTCTGATTATCCAGCAATGAAAGAATTTATTCCATTTTGTTTCTAAATCACCAAATGTTTTCTGCCCTTACAAGGACCTTCATCAGGGTACTTTGACAGTGAAAAACGCAACAAATAAATACATGTGTATTACTCCCAACTACCAATCATGTCCGGTCTGCACACTGACCCTTACCTCATGCTGCGTCCACTCTGGGAACCGGAGAGTGACATCACATTCTGGGGGGTCATAGTGCATCAATACTTTGATTTTTTTTCTACAAGGCTATATGTCTAAGATACATTGCTACATCAAGGACTCTTCCGATTTTATTTAAATTTCATAACTTAGGGAAAGATAAAGTCCGAACTGTACTTGAATCTGATCCTTATTATGATGGGAACCGGAGAGTGACGTCACTCTGGGGGGTCATAGTGCATCACAGTACAAGAAAAATGAAAAATAAAAATTATATTAAAAAAAAAAAAAAAAAAAAAAAAGAGAAAACGAAAAAGCATATAAAGATAAGAGTAGACAACTTGTACAGGGGAAAAGAGAAAACAAACTCCTCCTCAGCACCGATACAGGCTGCCCACCAGCATCAGCACCACAGTGTCGGGACTCCAGCACATTGCGGCGCCTCGTTAGCAGACAGCCTGTATGAAAACGGAAGGAGTGTCACACTGAACAGTTCCCTCAAGTGAAAGAAATTCAAAAGGTTGACTCAAAACTGTCCGAAGGATGCCCTGAGATGCACCACATCACTGAAGCTCCAGCGCATTGCAGCACATACCCGAGGCATCCCACCTGGCAGTCCAAGTCACTGCTAATAAAATGACAAACAGGGGACCAAAAAGACAAACCCCATAGCTACAAAGAATAGGAAGAAAAGAAAAAGGTAAATCATCCGGAAAAGCAGAGGGATTATTGTCAAATCAGAAAGCTACTAAGTTACACGCCAAACAGACATAAAGTATCAAAAATGATAACCATGACATACCCCACATTGGGAAACATCCGATAGCCATGGTGGGACCACAGTGCCATGATTCATTGGCACCATAGCGCTACCCAGGCCACAGGGACACACAATAAAATAGGGCAGACAATAGATCAAAAAGGACATAAGCCAACTGATTAAAGTAATATGTTAAATACATGAAAAATACAAATGAAAAAGATGGCTAATAGATTAAGAGTCCAGATAATAGAAATAATCCACAAAAGTAATAATATAAACAACAAAACCTCTATTGCAATCTAATTAGTCTTTCATGCGGTATGGTTCTCCCGTATGTGGATGTACGTATATCTTTTGCAGTTATCAAATTTCCACAGTTAGTGCAGCCTCTACACCTATATACACCATTGGGATGTGTAAGCCATCTCTTGGTGCAAGCATACTTATTAACTGGGTCTGCCTGTACTAACATGTCTCTAAGGCTTTTACCCGTACGATAGCAAAAAAGGGAGAATTGCTAAAATAATGACAGAGTCTGGGGTCCCCCGCCGGAATCTGCCAAAGCTTCAACAATGAATTCTTGATACTGCGGGAAGCAGTAGTAAAAGTAGTTTGGATACAAAATCTATCGAGTTTCTTGTTAAGATCAGATATTCTAGAGATTAGAAGAGAACCTCTATTGAGTGAATCTTCCCTAGAGATTATGTCTCTAATAATCTTTGGGTCACATCCCCTTTGGAAAACTTTTTACCCATTGTTATTAGTCCTTCATGGCGTAGTCTAGGGTCAGAAGTGGTGTGTACCACACGCAGCATTTGAGAATAAGGTAAACCATTTTTCAGCGGTATTGAATGATGCTCCCATCGTGTAACAGGGTGTTTCGGTCTGTGCTTTTAGTATAAATCTTAGTTTTGTGAAAACCATTATCACGATAAACTATCATGTTATCTCGGTTACCCAGAGAAGTATAGGAGTCAGTACGGTACAGTTAATGCAATTAATTAACCAAATGATGGTAAGAACAATATATACACAGGAACAAGCAGAGGGTTACCAGCCAGTAAGAACTAATATCAGGGATAATAGGCTGCAACGCTCGACCACACTGCTGGAGACTAGGCCTTAGCCACTGGTAGTCTCAACAGGAACCAGGAGCAGGAACCGGAATTCAGGATCTTGATCCGAAGTAACTGGTGTACTGACTCGCCTGCAGTCAGTATGGAGCGAACTGACTCACGCCTGCAGTCAGTATCAGAGCTTAGTCTACCAGAGCCCCAGGCCTTCACTAGATTGGGTGTCTGATCACCAGGGGAAAAGACGAAAGAGTAGTCAGCCAGAGCCACAAGTCTGCACCAGATTGGATGCCCACTGTTAGGGGTTAGGCAAAAGAATAGTCAGGCAGAGCCACAGGTCAGCACTAGAATGGATTGAAGACTAGCCAGATCGTACACGGAGCCCAAGGTAATAAAACTGCTAAAACAACAACGCAAGGGCATCTTAGTCAGGCCTCAGCCTGCCTTTTTAAACCCCTCCGCAGGAAGTAGGAGGAGCAGCTCAGAGGGAGGAAGTAGGAAGTTGGTAGGAGGAGACTACAGGAAGCAAACATATAAAACAGAGGCCTGCTGCATGCTTGAAGCCTCGCGCCTGTAATGATGCTGAAGTCAAGGTAAGCTGTAACACGTCCAAAAAATTTGTTTCAGACTCGTCAAATGACAAAGTAAAACGGATGGTTGACTCAATCTGATTAAGATAATCTACAAATTGTCTAAGAGACCTACTATCACCCTGCCACAGCAAGAAGACATCATCGATATACCACTTGAAGAAGGAGATGTTATTTGCGTAATTACTTGTAATTGTAAAAAATGATGTTTCAAATTTAAAATAATTTTTATTAAGGATGCAATCAATATGTAATTACATGTAATCAATGGGCGGCCCATCATAATGAGGATCAGATTCAAGTACAGTTCAAACTGCATCTTTCCCTAAGTTATGAGGGATATTGGTATAGAGACTAGATGCATCAAGGGTGACCAATAAGGTATTGTCTAAAATAGTTGTAGGAACTTTTTGAATAAAATCGGAAGAGTCCTTGATGTAGCTATGTGTCATAGACATATACCCTTGTAGAAAAAAAAAATCAAAGTATTGATGCACTATGACCCCCCAGAATGTAACGTCACTCTCCGGTTCCCAGAGCGGACGCAGCACAAGGTGTAAGGGTCAGCGTGCAGACCGGACATGATTGGTCGTTGGGAGTAATGCACGGTATTTATGGACTGAAAATTGGTGATTTCGAAACAAAATGGCATAAATTATTTCATTGTTGGATAATCATCAGAGTGCTGTCTCTTCTGCTTGCAGTCCAGCCTGAGTACACCTTTTTGTATACCTTATGGGACGTGCACCATTATATGTATTTGGTATTTGTTTCTGAGTGCCACTGCCAACTCTTGATGCTTTTAAGTAGAGATGCACCGATACCAAATTTTTAAGACCGAGTAACGATACTTTTTTCAAGTACTCACCGATACCAATTACCGATCCCTTTTGTTTTTGCAGTCATTTGCCAGTTTTCTAAGTACCTATATGCTTTAGGTACTTGGAAAACTGTCAAATGGCCGCAAAAAAAAGTATTGGTATTGGTGAGTACTTGGGGGGAAAAAAAAAAATTATATTATATAAAATATATATATATATATGTGTGTGTGTGTGTATATGTATGTGTGTATATGTATGTGTGTATATATATGTATATGTATATATATATATATATATATATATATATATATATATATATATATATATATATATATATATATATATATATACATATACAGTGGGGCAAAAAAGTATTTAGTCAGCCACCAATTGTGCAAGTTCTTCCACTTAAAAAGATGAGAGAGGCCTGTAATTTTCATCATAGGTACACTTCAACTATGAGAGAGAATGAGACAAAAAAAATCCATAAAATCACATTGTCTGATTTTTAAAGAATTTATTTGCAAATTATGGTGGAAAATAAGTATTTGGTCAATAACAAAAGTTCATATCAATACTTTGTTATATACCCTTTGTTGGCAATGACAGAGGTCAAACGTTTTTTGTAAGCTTCATAAGGTTTTCACACACTGTTGCTGGTATTTTGAACCATTCCTCCATGCAGATCTCCTCTAGAGCAGTGATGTTTTGGGGCTGTCGCTGGGCAACACGGACTTTCAACTCTCTCCAAAGGTTTCCAATGGGTTGAGATCTGGAGACTGGCTAGGCCACTCAAGGACCTTGAAATGCTTCTTACGAAGCCACTCCTTCGTTGCCCGGGTGGTGTGTTCGGGATCATTGTCATGCTGAAAGACCCAGCCACGTTTCATCTTCAATGCCCTTGCTGATGGAAGGAGGTTTTCACTCAAAATCTCACGATACATGGCCCTATTCATTCTTTCCTTTACACGGATCAGTCGTCCTGGTCCCTTTGCAGAAAATCAGCCCCAAAGCATGATGTTTCCACCCCCATACTTCACCGTAGATATGGTGTTCTTTGGATGCAACTCAGCATTCTTTCTCCTCCAAACACGACGAGTTGAGTTTTTACCAAAAAGTTCTACTTTGGTTTCATCTGACCATATGACATTCATCCAATCCTCTTCTGGATCATCCAAATGCTCTCTAGCAAACTTCAGATGGGCTCGGACATGTACTGGCTTAAGCAGGGGGACATGTCTGGCACTGCATGATTTGAGTCCCTGGCGGCGTAGTGTGTTACTGATGGTAGCCTTTGTTACTTTGGTCCCAGCTCTCTGCAGGTCATTCACTAGGTCCCCCGTGTGGTTCTGGGATTTTTGCTCACCGTTCTTGTGATCATTTTGACACCACGGGGTGAGATCTTGCGTGGAGCCCCTGATCGAGGGAGATTATCAGTGGTCTTGTATGTCTTCCATTTTTGAATAATTGCTCCCATAGTTGATTTCTTCACACCAAGCTGCTTGCCTATTGCAGATTAAGTCTTCCCAGCCTGGTGCAGGTCTACAATTTTGTTTCTGGTGTCCTTCGACAGCTCTTTGGTCTTTGCCATAGTGGAGTTTGGAGTGTGACTGTTTGAGGTTGTGGACAGGTGTGTTTTATACTGATAACAAGTTCAAACAGGTGCCATTAATACAGGTAACGAGTGGAGGACAGAGGAGACTCTTAAAGAAGAAGTTACAGGTCTGTGAGAGCCAGAAATCTTGCATGTTTGTAGGTGACCAAATACTTATTTTACCGAGGAATTTACCAATGAATTCATTAGAAATCCTACAATGTGATTTCCTGTATTCTTTCCCCCATTCTGTCTCTCATAGTTGAAGTGTACCTATGATGAAAATTACAGGCCTCTCTCATCTTTTTAAGTGGGAGAACTTGCACAATTGGTGGCTGACTAAATACTTTTTTGCCCCACTGTATGTATGTATGTATATATATATATATATATATATATATATATATATATATATATATATATATATATATATATATATATATATATGTGTGTGTGTGTATATATATATATATATATATATATATATATATATATGTGTATATATATATATATATATATATATATATACACACACACACACCACCTCTTGATTCTCCCCTTTTGACTCTCTCCCCCTCTTGATTCCTACCTTTTGCTTCATTTTACCCCTCTTGAGCCCCCTTCTTTTACCTTTGCTTTCTCTCTCCCTTTTGATCCCCCTCCTTCTCCTTGACTCACCCTTTTGCCTCTCTCACTCTCTCCTGATCCTTCCTCCTTTTGCTCCTTTCTTGGCCCCCCTCTCTGCCTCTTTCACCTCTGCCGGGTGCTCACTGTTCTCTCGCGAGCCCCGGCAGAGGTCAGCGTCGGAGCGTTGCCATGGTAACCCGCGGCAACGCTCCGACGCTGCAGGAAGGAGAGAGGTGACCGGGGAGCATTGTGAGCAGCTCCCCAGGCTCCCTCTCTGCAGCACCAACCCTGACACAGGGTATCGGTGCTGGCATCGGCCGCATTTGCGCGAGTACAAGTACTCGCGCAAATGCTGGTATCGGCACCGATACCGATACCAGTATCGGTATCGGTGCAACCCTACTTTTAAGTATTAGCGGTATCAACTGTGGTGGACACCTGTAGCACTGAAAAGGTTAAATTGTATTAAGAACAGACCTCATGCTGAGGCATCAGGAACCCTTCTGATGACCCGCAGCTACTGACCTCCCAGCCGATTCCCTCATTGATGTAAAAGGGTTTTTCAGTCCTGCTCACTCTTACCCGGTACCTTGGGTCTTGTTCCCCTGCATCACCTCTGTTGATCTCCCAGCCAAATTGACTGGGAGATCAGGAGGAGTCCTAATGCCTCCCCATGAGGTCTGATTTTTTTTTTTTTTTTTTTGGGAGTGGTGGTTGGATGAGTGCCTCCTAATACCCTAATCTGCATTTTCCATCAACGCCACCTCATAGCAGGCCAGAAACACTTACAATTTTGTGTATGTATGTACATAAAAAATGTTACGTTTTAGGGCGGCAGCTGGGGTGCACCCAGATGAGTCAACAAGTGTTCCATCAAGTGTTATCCTTGGACATTCCCAGCACTTTAGATTTCTGTACTTGTGGTATTGTATGATTTTGATCATACTTCTAAAATACCTGAGCAGATTTTTGTCTTTAATTATGTCAACATTGTGTTTTTATTATTGCGAGTGTTTGTTAATATTGTATACTGGGTGAGACTTTGAATTATTTGCATACTAACAAAAACTACCTTTATTATAAATTATTTTTCATTGTCATAACCGTGATGTGCTCTGTTTTCTCATTTTTGGTAATTATGAGCCATTTTTGCACTACCTATGTCATGAGCTTGTACTTTGATACATTCAACTCTATGCCTATCTTATTTTATTTCCCATCCTGTCTTCCCTGACCTCTACCCTACCCTTTCTGTCATGAAATACCGTGACTTTTCACCAGCATTCCCCCATTTCTGCTCAACATTTTATTGCTCATTGTCTCTTGTCTACATCCCCCCCTTCTCTCTGTCCTGACAGGCTCTAAAATGTAAATATCTGTGCCTCCTAGTGATAAAAGAAGCCCTTCAAAATACATATATACAGAAATTATGAAGTGACTTTTGTTTTATATGTGTTAACCAGCTGTCATTCCTGTAGGAGAGAAAGAGGCGCAGGGAGGAGAATCTTAAACGGCGCTTGCAAAATGAGAGAAAGGCAGAAGTTGTACAAGTGGTAAGTGCTGGATATCCTTTAGGAGGGCATACTTACAGTATAAGAGAACTGTCTGCATTAATGGCAAGTAATATATTTCTCCATCAGTCAATGCTCATATTCTAAGCTAACAGCCCCCCCCCCATTAAATTTATGTATTTCATTTAATTTTGAATATGTATTCTTAAGCTATAATTAACTAGATGTTAGAGATGGGGAGTTGGAAAATTAGCTTCTACACATTCTTCGCTTTGCATGGCACTCCTATGCTAGCCCAAAACTATGTAGTTGATTTAGTTTCTCTTGAAGAAGAGCAAAGTGCAAGATCTTTTGCAGGGAACAACTACATTCACTGAAAATTGAGGAAGATGAGCAAGACTGGAGCTCCTTTCCGAATGCCTTCATCTAGCACGTTATTTTATTGCCATAACTTAAACATACTTTTCAACTTCATAAACCACTCAGGTCTGTAAATCCTGGACAAATCTCTTGGGCCCAGGTAACCAATGGCATATAAGATGCAATCAATTTATAAAGAAAAAGTTACTCCTAGTCCGCAAGATATGGATGTAAAGCACAGTGAGATTACTTACTAATTACTTATTAGGGTGTCTACACTTATTTAACTGGATAAGAGAGAAAAATTCATTGGCCGATTATGTTTATCTCTTTTATGTATGCACTCTGAGTCCTAGAGAGCAAATGTGTTTTCTCACCATGTTAGCAGAATACAGCTGGCATTGCTGTTTCTAGGGATTAAGGTTCGTAGGGGAACTTTCACCCAAATTAACCATATGTATAGAATCCTCAGTTGCCATGTGACATAATGCAGCATTTTTTTTCTCCCAATTCATACGCTATATACAGAAATCATCACTTGTACTATTACCAGAAGCTAGATCCATGTAATATGAGCTGTACCACGTGGATTCTTACTTCCTCCTCTCTCAAACAAAATCCAGCCTATGGAGGTATAGCTAGGGCTGTGATAGATGGGAAACAAAAAGGGGCAGTATTTTCAACGCTGATTAACACAGATGTTGACAGCCACGTCAGCAACATGGCAGCACTCTCTACATTACTAGATGGAAACTGAGGTATGAATAGTACACTGGCCATAACTATTAAATCATTAAACTGTGTTTTGACTAAAGGATTTGATGTGAGACATCTGGGGGAAAATGTGTGAATGTAACTGTTCTGCTTAAGGAATTTTCTTCAGCGTCCTTTCCCACAGATTTTACAGTGGGTTATGTCTCCTTCCGTCATCTAGGTCAGACCAAATTACCCTTAGGACCAAATTAACCCTCCTTAGTTTTGTTGGTCCTACCCAGTTGGGACTCCGCCTTGCCAGGGTAATCTCTGAAGCTCCTAGAGCCACAACATTGCTTGCTAGTCTAGAGCAATGATAGTTTGTCCCAACTGATTTTACTTTTACTCTGTTATTTTGCATAAACTGACATGGCAAGATGATTTAGTAGAGGTTCTGGTTTGGTGTTGCATTCCAGGTAGAAACGCTGTATCAGCCTTGTCCTATGTACTCCACCACCTCAGCTGGCTTCCTTGCATTACTTGGAGGAGTCTTGCCGCACTGTTTCGTGTAGCTTCTGTTTTTCATGTATGCATGTGTTCCATTCTGGAATGCAAACTAAAATTATTTAAAGGGCAGGTAGCCCTCTTCTTGTCACTGTTTAGTGCCTTATTTTTTTATGCAATCTCTATAACAGCTGCGCCTTTCTAGCACAATTATTCATGGCTACTCCTCAAAAGTTCCAGGCCTCTAAGGATAAGGGAGCATCTGATATATCTGGGGGAAAACAGGACAAGAATCCATGAAAACAAAAGAGAGCATAAGGGTTAAGTGTGGAATACAGTGCTAGATTTCTGGTTTGGATAGGTGGTTTCTGATATACTAACCTACACTTGCCACTTTATGTACTTAAATGACTTTCATGCACTAAAATGGTCATAAACCTTAGAGATATGAAGAAAAGGTCAGCAGGGCATACCATTTTGGAAAGTATACTTTTACCCACATCATTTGTCTTTTTTCACCTGGGCTATTGTGCACATCTCTTTCCAGAATGTGGTTCTGTAGGAAAAATGCACATATTTTACAGTTCTCTCACTTCAAAAGTACTAAAATATTTCCTAATGAATACAGTACCTGATGCCAACCTGAGAAAAATGGTGCCTCATTGGTATGGGTTCATGTAATGTAGTGGGTGCCAAGAGCTTGTCTTCTGAGGGAGCAAGGAGTATATGTATGATTCCATGACTGGGTGTAAAAAGGCTGGGGTGAGTGGGGTTAGTGTGTGTATGCCTGGGACTGTGACTAACAGGGGGCAGTGAAACTAGGCTGAGGAGTGGTCAGACAGTGTATGTAGGAATCTGTGGTTCCCCCTGCTTCCATCCTACACAAGCTACTGGATAGGAGTGCGTGGGTTTGGGAAAGGTCTCTTGCGTCACCTGTTGCATGACGTGGGAGCCACGCTGCTTCCTTGCATCATCTCTATAGATTCAACCCCCCCCCCCCCCAGGTCTACAGTTTTTTTTTTAATTGTGGCCAGCATATGCTAGTAGTACCAGCTTATGCAATGATCTTTCTTCAGCAGTATTGTGTATGGGCTTGGGACAGTGGGAACAGCTGGTCAAGCCTATGCGCTGCACTGTCTTGGCATTCAGGGGGTTAAAGTAATATGTCACATTATAATCATAATTAAGTCAAACTGCCTATAATTATTATTTATGTAGATTTTTTTTTTTTAATTTTATACCTACACAAACTACACTACCAGTTTCTCTTCCTTGAGAGGAAACCCAGTCCCTAACTGGAAAGCAGGGAGCTCCAACATAACTCTATCGCTGCTGCCTAAAAAGACTGGAGATAATGAGTGTGCTTTCTGGAGAACACCCTTGTTTATTAAAGGCACAGATCTGAAGCTCTGCACATAGCCAGTCCTCTCTTATTTTACCAGTAGGGTCAGGAAAGACCCCTGCCAGTATACAAAAGAATCAGAGTGCTCCCCTTAGATGTCATGCATGATGTCTAAAGGGTCCAAACACGACAAAGTGCTGCCACACTGAAGGGTAACTGGAGAGAAAAAGTTACATAAGCTCCTTCCTTACAGTCTTTTTTTTAGGCAGCAGGAATAGTGGCACACGTTTGATTCTCTTTCTAGGAAATGAAATTCGTATATATGTAGTTCCTATAGGCACTAAATTTAGGAAATAAAGAAAATGTGTGCCCTGACTTAGGCATATATAATAACTGTTGATAAATTTGAAGCTTTAGTCCATAATTTGGCCAAAGAAGGTTAAGCTTGCCAACCCTGTAAAGGTACCTGACACTGTCCCTCCATAGAAGACTCATAAATAAATTGCAGTGTTTGGGTCTATATGTAAAAATAGTGAAATGGATAAGGCAATGACTGAGTGACAGGAGACAGAAGGTGGTAGTCAATGGAGAATATTCGGATGAAAGGAGTGTTACTAGTGGAGTACCTCAGGGATCTGTACTGGGGCCCATTCTTTTTAATATTTTTATTAGTGATATTGCAAAAGGTCTTCAAGGAAAGGTATGCATTCCAGGGGGAATAAGCCAAATGGCGAATGATTTAGGTAAATTAGAAGAATGGTCAAGAGTGTGGCAGATGCACTTTAACGTTAATAAATGTAAAATAATGCACTTGGGACATAAAAATCCAAAGGAAAAATATACTATTAAGGGTACTGTGCTGTCAGAGACAACAGGGGAAAGGGATTTGGGAGTAATTATTTCTAATGACTTAAAGGTAAGCAGGCAATGTAATAAAGCAGTGGGGAATGCAAGCAGGGCACTAGGTTGTATAGCTAGGGGCATTAGTAGCAGAAAAAGGGAAGTAGTCATGCCACTCTACAGATCTCTAGTTAGACCTCACCTAGAATATTGTGTACAGTACTGGAGACCCCATCTCCAGAAGGATATTGATACTCTAGAGAAAATTCAAAGAAGGGCTACTAAAATGGTTACTGGTTTACAGGAAAAGAAATATCAGGATAGACTAAATGATCTGAATATGTATAGCTTGGAGGAGAGAAGAGAGAGAGGGGATATGATAGAAACATTCAAATACATGAAGGGATTCAACAAAGTACAGTATGGAAGTATATTTCAAAAGAGTAAAAACGTTAGGACAAGAGGCCATAGTCTAAAACTAGAGGGACACATGTTTCAACGTAATGTAAGAAAGTTTTACTTCACTGAGAGGGTAGTAGACAAGTGGAATAGCCTACCAGCAGAAGTGGTAAAAGTTAATACAGTGACAGAATTTAAGCATGCATTGGATAGGCATAAGGCGGTCCTTAACATAAGAAAAGACCAAAAAAGGTTTGAGGTTGTGTTTTTTTTTTTTTTTTTTTGACAGTAGGAAAATAGGCAGACTAGATGGGCCGAATGGTTCTTATCTGCCGTCAAATTCTATGTTTCTACCTCAAGATCTGGCAAGTACCTGCTCTAATGCACCTCTTAAATCCCTATCTAAGTTTAAAAAATAAAAATATAAGGCTTTGATAAGCTGTTATAAGGAAATGTGTAGCTAAGTTGCTGATGATTTGAATGGACAATACTTAACACCTTAATGACCCTTGACGGTCCTGGCACGTCATGGGTGGGTTCCTGTTAAGGACCCATGACATGCCAGGACCGTCATGGAATTCTGGGCTCCCTACGCAGCTGCACACCGTTCGGGGAGTCCGGAAGCGGATGCAAAGAAAAAAAAAATGGTGCGTGCGTGCCCCGGTCCTTAAGGGGTTAAATGACAGTGTGTGCAAATAAAAATAAAAGGACAAACAACTATTTTGAAAGGCATAAAATAAAGAGACCTTGCCTGATATAAAACTTATTTGCCCTGCAGGAAGTATATGCTGGCAAAAGAGGATTGTGGCTCCTTCAGTCCTATTTATAAGCCAGAGTTTACCACCCCCACAGGCCACATGTGGAATAGCAGTTACAAACAGACAAGGTATGTGTAAATAAAAAGCAGGCCAAAAACAACATGCCTTTAAGGACCTTTAAGAAAAACATAAATGTGAAATATCATTATATGTGTACCATTAGTGAAAGTTAAATGAAGTAGGTGAAAAGCCGCTCGAATAAGCAAAGGAGAGTTGTAGAAACAAGCAAAAACAGAAAAAAGCCCACTTTGCCATAATATATACGTGTAGTGAATTCAATAAGAAAAGTATTAAATAATTGGCACCTAGATAGCAGCAAGGAATGAAAGGGTTCTCCAGTAGCCCCAAAAGCATTGGGCCGAAACACAAAGTTCACACGCAAGACAAAGAACAAACCTGCAGTCCTCCATACCAATGTGCAAATGTGTGCCCTAACTTTGCCAGTTTCCACTTCCTGCAGACCAAAGAAGTTTTATATCAGTCAAGTCATTTTTTTTTTTTTTTTTTTTTTTCCCCCATACACCTGGCAATATAGTTTTGTCCTTTTGTTTTTAATTGCACACACTGTCATTTAAGTATTGTCCATTCAAGTCATCAACAACTTAGCTGCGAGTTTCCTTATAACATCTTATCAAAGCCTTATGTTTTAAATTTTTATTTTTAACTTTGATAGGTACCTTGATGGAGTTGGCAAGCTTAACATTCTTTGGCCAAATTATGGACTAAAGCCTCAAATTTATCAACACGGTTATTATATATGCCTAAGTCAGGACACACAAATATACACATGTTATTATATATGCCTAAGTTAGGGTACATATTTGCATACTGGTATGGAGGAGCGCAGGTTTGTTCTTTGTTTTTATGTGCGCTTTGGGTTTCAGACCAATGTTTTTGGGGGTACTGGAGAACCCCTTCATTCCTTGCTGCTATCTAGATGCCAGTTGTTTAAAACTGTTCTTATTTAATTCCCTACATGCATCTATTATGGTGAGCTAGTGCTGTGGACTTTTTTTTCTGTTTTTGCTTGTTCTTCCATGGAGTTGCCCAGGAAAAGACAATTACAGTAAATAGGATAACCTTTTCTCTTTTCCTGGTAATCTCCAAAGCTGCTTTCATAACAAATGATGCATTCCATAGGTGCATGCATAGGGAGGGAAGAAGCATAAGGAGAGAAGACCTGACACTTAACATAATAATTACGCCTGCACTATGGAAAATATAATTCTCATCCAGGGTATTAACCCTGACTCTGAAACAAAGACCAGTAAAAAAAAAAAACAAAAAAAAACAAAAACTTCACATTATGGAATTGCCTACCCTGGTAATGAATAGGCAGGACAACTGTCACAGCCAACGCACTCTCAAAGCTGCTGAAGCAGCCAATACAAATTCAAGAAAATTGGAGAAATTGAAACATTTGTCATAGCCAATATATTTAAGTGGACTCGGTCAGTATTGAGTACCCAAGAGAGGCATCAACAGGCAAGCATTCCCACTTTGCCCAGCTGATAACCTGCACAACAGCATTACTCCACCTCTCCTTGTCTTCCAATGTGACCTCAGACTGTCGGTAACGGTGTCATGTGATTGCGCTTACTGAAGCTTCTGTACAAGCTAAGAAACTGTGTGGATGAGAGAGACAGTGAGACTGTATGTGTTGGCGACATGTATAGTAGAACAAAAGGTGAGAGATGCTCAACTAGGCTCATGAGCTAGCAAATTCATGCAAGAAGCTCACTGGGACTGTGTCCTTGCGCCCAGGGTGCAATCTCTTTTAGCTCATCAGTGCCATACACAGAGAGGAAATCTTCTGAAGCATATCATACTGGTCCTACCAAATGACAGTCCAGCCACGAAATACCAGACAAATCCTCTCTGAACAAGGGAAACAGCTAACCCCAGACGTACGTTTCGGCCTTGTTGGGCCTCGTCGGTGAGGTGCAGCTGATCCCTCTAGGCACTGTGAGCAAGGGGTCCACGTCTGGATTACCCTCATTACTCTTAGGGTGACCAACCCCAAGAGCAATTTGCATATGTAGAACAAAAGGTGAGAGATGCTCAACTAGGCTCATGAGCTAGCAAATTCATGCAAGAAGCTCACTGGGACTGTGTCCTCGCGCCCAGGGTGCAATCTCTTTTAGCTCATCAGTGCCATACACAGAGAGGAAATCTTCTGAAGCATATCATACTGGTCCTACCAAATGACAGTCCAGCCACGAAATACCAGACAAATCCTCTCTGAACAAGGGAAACAGCTAACCCCAGACGTACGTTTCGGCCTTGTTGGGCCTCGTCGGTGAGGTGCAGCTGATCCCTCTAGGCACTGTGAGCAAGGGGTCCACGTCTGGATTACCCTCATTACTCTTAGGGTGACCAACCCCAAGAGCAATTTGCATATGTAGAACAAAAGGTGAGAGATGCTCAACTAGGCTCATGAGCTAGCAAATTCATGCAAGAAGCTCACTGGGACTGTGTCCTCGCGCCCAGGGTGCAATCTCTTTTAGCTCATCAGTGCCATACACAGAGAGGAAATCTTCTGAAGCATATCATACTGGTCCTACCAAATGACAGTCCAGCCACGAAATACCAGACAAATCCTCTCTGAACAAGGGAAACGGCTAACCCCAGACGTACGTTTCGGCCTTGTTGGGCCTCGTCGGTGAGGTGCAGCTGATCCCTCTAGGCACTGTGAGCAAGGGGTCCACGTCTGGATTACCCTCATTACTCTTAGGGTGACCAACCCCAAGAGCAATTTGCATATGTAGAACAAAAGGTGAGAGATGCTCAACTAGGCTCATGAGCTAGCAAATTCATGCAAGAAGCTCACTGGGACTGTGTCCTCGCGCCCAGGGTGCAATCTCTTTTAGCTCATCAGTGCCATACACAGAGAGGAAATCTTCTGAAGCATATCATACTGGTCCTACCAAATGACAGTCCAGCCACGAAATACCAGACAAATCCTCTCTGAACAAGGGAAACAGCTAACCCCAGACGTACGTTTCGGCCTTGTTGGGCCTCGTCGGTGAGGTGCAGCTGATCCCTCTAGGCACTGTGAGCAAGGGGTCCACGTCTGGATTACCCTCATTACTCTTAGGGTGACCAACCCCAAGAGCAATTTGCATATGTAGAACAAAAGGTGAGAGATGCTCAACTAGGCTCATGAGCTAGCAAATTCATGCAAGAAGCTCACTGGGACTGTGTCCTCGCGCCCAGGGTGCAATCTCTTTTAGCTCATCAGTGCCATACACAGAGAGGAAATCTTCTGAAGCATATCATACTGGTCCTACCAAATGACAGTCCAGCCACGAAATACCAGACAAATCCTCTCTGAACAAGGGAAACAGCTAACCCCAGACGTACGTTTCGGCCTTGTTGGGCCTCGTCGGTGAGGTGCAGCTGATCCCTCTAGGCACTGTGAGCAAGGGGTCCACGTCTGGATTACCCTCATTACTCTTAGGGTGACCAACCCCAAGAGCAATTTGCATATGTAGAACAAAAGGTGAGAGATGCTCAACTAGGCTCATGAGCTAGCAAATTCATGCAAGAAGCTCACTGGGACTGTGTCCTTGCGCCCAGGGTGCAATCTCTTTTAGCTCATCAGTGCCATACACAGAGAGGAAATCTTCTGAAGCATATCATACTGGTCCTACCAAATGACAGTCCAGCCACGAAATACCAGACAAATCCTCTCTGAACAAGGGAAACAGCTAACCCCAGACGTACGTTTCGGCCTTGTTGGGCCTCGTCGGTGAGGTGCAGCTGATCCCTCTAGGCACTGTGAGCAAGGGGTCCACGTCTGGATTACCCTCATTACTCTTAGGGTGACCAACCCCAAGAGCAATTTGCATATGTAGAACAAAAGGTGAGAGATGCTCAACTAGGCTCATGAGCTAGCAAATTCATGCAAGAAGCTCACTGGGACTGTGTCCTCGCGCCCAGGGTGCAATCTCTTTTAGCTCATCAGTGCCATACACAGAGAGGAAATCTTCTGAAGCATATCATACTGGTCCTACCAAATGACAGTCCAGCCACGAAATACCAGACAAATCCTCTCTGAACAAGGGAAACAGCTAACCCCAGACGTACGTTTCGGCCTTGTTGGGCCTCGTCGGTGAGGTGCAGCTGATCCCTCTAGGCACTGTGAGCAAGGGGTCCACGTCTGGATTACCCTCATTACTCTTAGGGTGACCAACCCCAAGAGCAATTTGCATATGTAGAACAAAAGGTGAGAGATGCTCAACTAGGCTCATGAGCTAGCAAATTCATGCAAGAAGCTCACTGGGACTGTGTCCTCGCGCCCAGGGTGCAATCTCTTTTAGCTCATCAGTGCCATACACAGAGAGGAAATCTTCTGAAGCATATCATACTGGTCCTACCAAATGACAGTCCAGCCACGAAATACCAGACAAATCCTCTCTGAACAAGGGAAACGGCTAACCCCAGACGTACGTTTCGGCCTTGTTGGGCCTCGTCGGTGAGGTGCAGCTGATCCCTCTAGGCACTGTGAGCAAGGGGTCCACGTCTGGATTACCCTCATTACTCTTAGGGTGACCAACCCCAAGAGCAATTTGCATATGTAGAACAAAAGGTGAGAGATGCTCAACTAGGCTCATGAGCTAGCAAATTCATGCAAGAAGCTCACTGGGACTGTGTCCTCGCGCCCAGGGTGCAATCTCTTTTAGCTCATCAGTGCCATACACAGAGAGGAAATCTTCTGAAGCATATCATACTGGTCCTACCAAATGACAGTCCAGCCACGAAATACCAGACAAATCCTCTCTGAACAAGGGAAACAGCTAACCCCAGACGTACGTTTCGGCCTTGTTGGGCCTCGTCGGTGAGGTGCAGCTGATCCCTCTAGGCACTGTGAGCAAGGGGTCCACGTCTGGATTACCCTCATTACTCTTAGGGTGACCAACCCCAAGAGCAATTTGCATATGTAGAACAAAAGGTGAGAGATGCTCAACTAGGCTCATGAGCTAGCAAATTCATGCAAGAAGCTCACTGGGACTGTGTCCTCGCGCCCAGGGTGCAATCTCTTTTAGCTCATCAGTGCCATACACAGAGAGGAAATCTTCTGAAGCATATCATACTGGTCCTACCAAATGACAGTCCAGCCACGAAATACCAGACAAATCCTCTCTGAACAAGGGAAACAGCTAACCCCAGACGTACGTTTCGGCCTTGTTGGGCCTCGTCGGTGAGGTGCAGCTGATCCCTCTAGGCACTGTGAGCAAGGGGTCCACGTCTGGATTACCCTCATTACTCTTAGGGTGACCAACCCCAAGAGCAATTTGCATATGTAGAACAAAAGGTGAGAGATGCTCAACTAGGCTCATGAGCTAGCAAATTCATGCAAGAAGCTCACTGGGACTGTGTCCTCGCGCCCAGGGTGCAATCTCTTTTAGCTCATCAGTGCCATACACAGAGAGGAAATCTTCTGAAGCATATCATACTGGTCCTACCAAATGACAGTCCAGCCACGAAATACCAGACAAATCCTCTCTGAACAAGGGAAACAGCTAACCCCAGACGTACGTTTCGGCCTTGTTGGGCCTCGTCGGTGAGGTGCAGCTGATCCCTCTAGGCACTGTGAGCAAGGGGTCCACGTCTGGATTACCCTCATTACTCTTAGGGTGACCAACCCCAAGAGCAATTTGCATATGTAGAACAAAAGGTGAGAGATGCTCAACTAGGCTCATGAGCTAGCAAATTCATGCAAGAAGCTCACTGGGACTGTGTCCTCGCGCCCAGGGTGCAATCTCTTTTAGCTCATCAGTGCCATACACAGAGAGGAAATCTTCTGAAGCATATCATGCTGGTCCTACCAAATGACAGTCCAGCCACAAAATACCAGACAAATCCTCTCTGAACAAGGGAAACAGCTAACCCCAGACGTACGTTTCGGCCTTGTTGGGCCTCGTCGGTGAGGTGCAGCTGATCCCTCTAGGCACTGTGAGCAAGGGGTCCACGTCTGGATTACCCTCATTACTCTTAGGGTGACCAACCCCAAGAGCAATTTGCATATGTAGAACAAAAGGTGAGAGATGCTCAACTAGGCTCATGAGCTAGCAAATTCATGCAAGAAGCTCACTGGGACTGTGTCCTTGCGCCCAGGGTGCAATCTCTTTTAGCTCATCAGTGCCATACACAGAGAGGAAATCTTCTGAAGCATATCATACTGGTCCTACCAAATGACAGTCCAGCCACGAAATACCAGACAAATCCTCTCTGAACAAGGGAAACAGCTAACCCCAGACGTACGTTTCGGCCTTGTTGGGCCTCGTCGGTGAGGTGCAGCTGATCCCTCTAGGCACTGTGAGCAAGGGGTCCACGTCTGGATTACCCTCATTACTCTTAGGGTGACCAACCCCAAGAGCAATTTGCATATGTAGAACAAAAGGTGAGAGATGCTCAACTAGGCTCATGAGCTAGCAAATTCATGCAAGAAGCTCACTGGGACTGTGTCCTCGCGCCCAGGGTGCAATCTCTTTTAGCTCATCAGTGCCATACACAGAGAGGAAATCTTCTGAAGCATATCATACTGGTCCTACCAAATGACAGTCCAGCCACGAAATACCAGACAAATCCTCTCTGAACAAGGGAAACAGCTAACCCCAGACGTACGTTTCGGCCTTGTTGGGCCTCGTCGGTGAGGTGCAGCTGATCCCTCTAGGCACTGTGAGCAAGGGGTCCACGTCTGGATTACCCTCATTACTCTTAGGGTGACCAACCCCAAGAGCAATTTGCATATGTAGAACAAAAGGTGAGAGATGCTCAACTAGGCTCATGAGCTAGCAAATTCATGCAAGAAGCTCACTGGGACTGTGTCCTCGCGCCCAGGGTGCAATCTCTTTTAGCTCATCAGTGCCATACACAGAGAGGAAATCTTCTGAAGCATATCATACTGGTCCTACCAAATGACAGTCCAGCCACGAAATACCAGACAAATCCTCTCTGAACAAGGGAAACAGCTAACCCCAGACGTACGTTTCGGCCTTGTTGGGCCTCGTCGGTGAGGTGCAGCTGATCCCTCTAGGCACTGTGAGCAAGGGGTCCACGTCTGGATTACCCTCATTACTCTTAGGGTGACCAACCCCAAGAGCAATTTGCATATGTAGAACAAAAGGTGAGAGATGCTCAACTAGGCTCATGAGCTAGCAAATTCATGCAAGAAGCTCACTGGGACTGTGTCCTCGCACCCAGGGTGCAATCTCTTTTAGCTCATCAGTGCCATACACAGAGAGGAAATCTTCTGAAGCATATCATACTGGTCCTACCAAATGACAGTCCAGCCACGAAATACCAGACAAATCCTCTCTGAACAAGGGAAACAGCTAACCCCAGACGTACGTTTCGGCCTTGTTGGGCCTCGTCGGTGAGGTGCAGCTGATCCCTCTAGGCACTGTGAGCAAGGGGTCCACGTCTGGATTACCCTCATTACTCTTAGGGTGACCAACCCCAAGAGCAATTTGCATATGTAGAACAAAAGGTGAGAGATGCTCAACTAGGCTCATGAGCTAGCAAATTCATGCAAGAAGCTCACTGGGACTGTGTCCTCGCGCCCAGGGTGCAATCTTTTAGCTCATCAGTGCCATACACAGAGAGGAAATCTTCTGAAGCATATCATACTGGTCCTACCAAATGACAGTCCAGCCACGAAATACCAGACAAATCCTCTCTGAACAAGGGAAACAGCTAACCCCAGACGTACGTTTCGGCCTTGTTGGGCCTCGTCGGTGAGGTGCAGCTGATCCCTCTAGGCACTGTGAGCAAGGGGTCCACGTCTGGATTACCCTCATTACTCTTAGGGTGACCAACCCCAAGAGCAATTTGCATATGTAGAACAAAAGGTGAGAGATGCTCAACTAGGCTCATGAGCTAGCAAATTCATGCAAGAAGCTCACTGGGACTGTGTCCTCGCGCCCAGGGTGCAATCTCTTTTAGCTCATCAGTGCCATACACAGAGAGGAAATCTTCTGAAGCATATCATACTGGTCCTACCAAATGACAGTCCAGCCACGAAATACCAGACAAATCCTCTCTGAACAAGGGAAACAGCTAACCCCAGACGTACGTTTCGGCCTTGTTGGGCCTCGTCGGTGAGGTGCAGCTGATCCCTCTAGGCACTGTGAGCAAGGGGTCCACGTCTGGATTACCCTCATTACTCTTAGGGTGACCAACCCCAAGAGCAATTTGCATATGTAGAACAAAAGGTGAGAGATGCTCAACTAGGCTCATGAGCTAGCAAATTCATGCAAGAAGCTCACTGGGACTGTGTCCTCGCGCCCAGGGTGCAATCTCTTTTAGCTCATCAGTGGACGCGAGGACACAGTCCCAGTGAGCTTTTGCATACCCTTGCAAGCTCATGAGTCTAGTTGAGCATCTCTGACTTCTTCTACTTCTATGCAAATTGCTCTTGGGGTTAGTCACCCTAAGGGTAATGGGGGAATCCAGACGTGGACCCCTTGCTCACAAGTGCCTAGAGGGATTAGCTGCACCTCACCGACGAGGCCCAAGAAGGCCGAAACGTACGTCTGGGGTTAGCTACTTCCCTTGTTCAGAGAAGAATTGTCTGGCATTTCGTGGCTGGACTGTCATTTTGGCAGGACCAGTATGATGTGCTTCAGAATATTTCTTCTCTGTGTATGGCATTTGTGAGCTAAAAGAGATTGCACCCTGGACGCGAGGACACAGTCCCAGTGAGCTTTTGCATACCCTTGCAAGCTCATGAGTCTAGTTGAGCATCTCTGACTTCTTCTACTTCTATGCAAATTGCTCTTGGGGTTAGTCACCCTAAGGGTAATGGGGGAATCCAGACGTGGACCCCTTGCTCACAAGTGCCTAGAGGGATTAGCTGCACCTCACCGACGAGGCCCAAGAAGGCCGAAACGTACGTCTGGGGTTAGCTACTTCCCTTGTTCAGAGAAGAATTGTCTGGCATTTCGTGGCTGGACTGTCATTTTGGCAGGACCAGTATGATGTGCTTCAGAATATTTCTTCTCTGTGTATGGCATTTGTGAGCTAAAAGAGATTGCACCCTGGACGCGAGGACACAGTCCCAGTGAGCTTTTGCATACCCTTGCAAGCTCATGAGTCTAGTTGAGCATCTCTGACTTCTTCTACTTCTATGCAAATTGCTCTTGGGGTTAGTCACCCTAAGGGTAATGGGGGAATCCAGACGTGGACCCCTTGCTCACAAGTGCCTAGAGGGATTAGCTGCACCTCACCGACGAGGCCCAAGAAGGCCGAAACGTACGTCTGGGGTTAGCTACTTCCCTTGTTCAGAGAAGAATTGTCTGGCATTTCGTGGCTGGACTGTCATTTTGGCAGGACCAGTATGATGTGCTTCAGAATATTTCTTCTCTGTGTATGGCATTTGTGAGCTAAAAGAGATTGCACCCTGGACGCGAGGACACAGTCCCAGTGAGCTTTTGCATACCCTTGCAAGCTCATGAGTCTAGTTGAGCATCTCTGACTTCTTCTACTTCTATGCAAATTGCTCTTGGGGTTAGTCACCCTAAGGGTAATGGGGGAATCCAGACGTGGACCCCTTGCTCACAAGTGCCTAGAGGGATTAGCTGCACCTCACCGACGAGGCCCAAGAAGGCCGAAACGTACGTCTGGGGTTAGCTACTTCCCTTGTTCAGAGAAGAATTGTCTGGCATTTCGTGGCTGGACTGTCATTTTGGCAGGACCAGTATGATGTGCTTCAGAATATTTCTTCTCTGTGTATGGCATTTGTGAGCTAAAAGAGATTGCACCCTGGACGCGAGGACACAGTCCCAGTGAGCTTTTGCATACCCTTGCAAGCTCATGAGTCTAGTTGAGCATCTCTGACTTCTTCTACTTCTATGCAAATTGCTCTTGGGGTTAGTCACCCTAAGGGTAATGGGGGAATCCAGACGTGGACCCCTTGCTCACAAGTGCCTAGAGGGATTAGCTGCACCTCACTGACGAG